>JAXIVH010000004.1:2779022-2784022 GCA_036785325.1 Urophycis tenuis
ACTGCATCAACAAGCTAGCATCAAAAACATGCTTTGCTAAACAAAATGTGTTTCGCCCTTCAGAAAATACAAATGCTTGGCCTTAAATAAGTACAATAAAATACAACAAAAAACTGCATCAGATATGTAACGACGATGAGAAAATGGCTGACATTTAGGCTCTAAACCTTCATCTCACCTTCAGCGTGAGACACGGTGCTGCTATCTCTTCATCTATCCGATACAGTCATCTCTTGAAGTATTTTTGGCCACAGAGTTTGGCTGTAAAGTTCAGCTCGGTCGAGGTGAGAAGCAACTTTGTCTCCATATTGATCTAGCAGCGCCGAAGTGCTTCTACTCACTTTCTTCATAAATCTAGATAATCGCTTTGTTTGAACAAAACATTGATTTTGCTTTCTCGGCTGGTCTTCTGGTGTTCTTTTTATTTGTATACCTGTGAGTTTCAGGGCCTCCTGCCACACACACAGCGCTGCTTTACATTTGACCCGTCTCCTTGATGTATTGTCCGATAGGCTCAACTATAGTTTCAGACAGAGGGCTGCTAATGTCGTTTTAAACCCTTTTTACTTTTATTGGAGTTACACAGATGTGGGGTTTTCTCTGCACCCGTCTGGGTGATTTTAATTTGTTTCAACTGCCTGGCGAAAAAGCTTTCAACTCAATGGGTGAGGGTTAAAAAAAAACGATTTAAGGACGGCCGTAATGGCTGTTTAATGCTCTAACCAATTGTGCATAAGTGTGTGTGTGTGTGTGTGTGTGTGTGTGTGTGTGTGTGTGTGTGTGTGTGTGTGTGTGTGTGTGTGTGTGTGTGTGTGTGTTTGTGTGTGTGTGTGTGTGTGTTTGTGTGTGTGTGAGAGAGAGAGAGAGGGAGAGAATGACATGGAGAGTGAAGGAGAAGAAAGAGCAATATATAGACGAGAAAAAGTGTAGCAGTTTTCAGTCTAAAGCAAAGCCTGTTTGATTACATCAGATGATGTAGAACCACATTAAATATGCAACACAAAGTCCATCCTGGGACATGGCGAGGCATTTAGCTTTTCAAACCACTTCACATAATACAACATATCTAATGTTCCTCAGATGCTGTTTGAAATGTGAATATAAAACAAAATATGGGACTGAGGGATTTGCTAATTTGTTGAGTGTTGAAGGTGTGAATTGAGTTAATGAACCAAAACATGACAAGACAGACAGTGACCAAGTGGGTTTTCTATTCAAATACTCTGGCTACGTGGGGAAACAGTGAAAACGTAAGTAGGTGTCCTTTCACAATGACCATCAAGGTTCCTATAAGCAAGGCAGTTCTAAGAATGTTTTGGATGATACAAAATGTGTATTTATTAGTCTTCCAACTGTTCCTAGAAGCCATTGAAAAGACATTATCATCATCATCATCATCATCATCATCATCATGGTCCCCTCACTATGACTGAAAAGACCTCAGTAACAACTATAATTTGTGTCGCAGGGTACATAAAGAAATACTTCTGACAGATTTCACGTTGAATTGAATTAAATTGAGCCCCTGACAGGCATTTGGAGGAGAGTGTCAACATGCCGTTAAGGTTAAGCTACAAGCTTGATGAAATGTTACACATCACAACTTCAAGAGTTGAGAAATACCAGCGCATCGTCCAAAAGGCGAGACTCCATAGGACTGAGCTGAGACAGAGTAGAATCAGCAGTGCATCAAAAAACAACACCCTAGCAATGGGAGTCATGGAGCTTAACTGCAGGTTGTGTTTGTTGATGAATAACATGTCCATACGTGTGTGATGGTGTCCTATTGGTGTTGGGTCAGTGGCAGTGGAAAAGGGAAGACACTTCTCTGCTCACACAGCACTGTGGGCCAGTGTGCCACTTCCCTGTGTGGTTGCACTGATTGGAAGCCAGTGCACCAAAACCCAAAACTAAACTTTTAAACTACACTTGCAAAATGTCATTAGAGCAAGCTGCATGCGATGTCATTCTTCATTTAATTCATGGCAACATTTTGCAATTGTATGTGCTGTAGGTGAGATTCAAGAGTTGTAAAGATAGAGCGGAAGAGAAATGGCAGAGGAGATGGGGATACGCAGGGCAGGTAAACGACTCCTTTCTGAAGGCCTTTGTCACTCACAGGGAGATCATTGGGTGGTATTTGGCAGTTGGGGCAGTGTGACATCTCCAGGCCCCCCCCTCATTAATGTGCCCTTTGCTAACACACACAAAAAAAACATGTTGGGACTTGCATCCAAAAAAATAATTGGATGCAAACAATTTTATTTTTCTCTGAAAGAAACAATAACAACAATGCCATAAATACATGGTGTAAATGTATTGATTTCATTTCATAATTGTATTTTGCTGGGTATTCAATTGTTAATGAAAAGTTTAAACACAATTCAGTCCCTCATAATAAAACAATAATCCCTTAAGCAGTGGTGACAGAGGATCCTTGTTGACTTTAAAATTGCTCCACCATGAGTACTAAATAGTATACAATTCATAATCAGTTATAAATTCTGAATATGATTTTGAGAACATGGTTCACAATATAATGTATGTTGATGATTCACAACCTACTGTGTTAACAATGTCTTACTAGAAGGTAGGTCTTTTGTGTGAGCTCATATGAATATGCTACATATTACTTATGTAATATGTAGCATAGGTACTTCTGCAATGGTACTAGAGCATTTCCAGAGTCATGAACTGCAGCATTGTTTGTGTGTTTATAAAGCATAATTAACACATGGTAAATAGTTAGTAAATCATTGAAAATTATTATCTATAAACCATTTTCTACAACAGTTGTAATTATCTTATTAATAATGTACAACTGTGGTTACCAATGAGTATTCATGTATGAACAATGCTTCATAAATTAGGACATTCGTATTTAATACTGCTATATTATTGCTCCTACCTAAAATTCTATATTTTGATAAGTGTATAAATATGATTAAATATAAATATATGATTTAGTGCTACACTGGAAAATGATCATATCAAAACATCATATTATTTAAATCGGACGGTTGACGGTTTGGGATTTTTAGTTTCTAAAGGGAAAATGAAAAAGTGCCAGAAGCATGAACATATAAAGGATGGGCAGATGGGCACATACACACATACACACACACAAACAAACACACACACGCACACACACGCATGCACGCACGCACGCACGCACACACACACACACACACACACACGCACACACACTCAGACCCACAGACACACATTCATACACACGCATATACACACAGTAGATAATTCTTGGAAGAGCCGTTGTATTTATCAGATCAGGCCATCTGCTTCTCTCTGATCAATTCCTCATAAAAAGAGAGGGAGTGAGAAAGAGAGACAGTGTGTGGGTTTGTGTGCGTGTTGTGTGTTTGTGTGCATGCTTGCATGCATGCAAAAATGGGTATGTGTGCACACACATGTATTTATGTGTGTGTGTCTGTGTGGGTGTGTGCATGCACGTGTGTGTATGAGGGTCATCTATTGTATATGACTGTGGGTCATCTACAATGAACACTACTACTGATCATGGCAGCACAATGTTAGCAGACAGCTAATGAGATGCTACACTTCAGCGCAAACCAGGTGATTTGTTCAAAATAAGTACATGTCAACACAAAACAAATGAGGTTTGTTCATATTCTGATTTAGAAATATTTCCACAAGAGATTGTGGCAAATTGTTTATGCATGTAAATCGTGTAAACAGGTGTATCTGTGAAACGCTCATGTACGTGTGTGTGTGTGTGTGTGTGTGTGTGTGTGTGTGTCTGTGTGTTTGTTTGTGTGTGTGTTTGTGTGTGTGTGTGTGTGTGTGTGTGTGTGTGTGTGTGTGTGTGTGTGTGTGTGTGTGTGTGTGAGAGAGTCAATGTGTCTGATGTGAAGGTGTTTGTGCACAGTTGGTTCATTGACATATCACACATCTTAAGTTGGGGGACATTTCAAGACCAAAGGCGTCAGTTTCGCTTTTTCAGCCTCAAACAACTTTGTTTGATTTCAGAATCTTTCTTCTTCTTTGCACTCTTCTCATCTGTTCACAAAGACACATGAATCCATGCATTAATCTCCATATCTTAGCGGCTTTTGGAGAACACCATCTGTTTTTGTATGTTAGAAAATGTATGCTAGGGTTTGCATGTGTGTCTGTGTGTGTGTGTGTGTGTCTGTGTGTGTGTGTGTGTGTGTGTGTGTGTGTGTGTGTGTGTGTGTGTGTGTGTGTGTGTGTGTGTGTGTGTGTGTGTGTGTGTGTGTGTGTGAGAGAGAGAGGTCTGTGAAATTTGTGAAAAACTATAAGGGAACTTAAGGTGAAAAATTTGTGAATAATTGAGTTTTGTGAGAAACCTTGCAGCCTGTCATTGCAACAAGTGACATTTGTTTGAAAAAAAAATCACATCTCTTAATCACTAATTCTACATTTAGCTGCAACTGTCAACAGTATACAATATATAAACCCGACCATTCAGTTTCAAACTGATTAAACCCTTTTCAAATGTAATATATTATGTTCAGCATTTCAATCAACATTGGTGAGTAACGCCTTGTGTTAAATATAAGACGTTGCTGTTAATTACTGTTAACTGTAACTGTAGGACTGTTTTCCACCACACAGCCATCAATCACTGGCATTCATGGTATACACAAAGGAGTAAAAACAATAGCATGGGATGCATTAGCTGTAAGCTCTGTGTGTGGAACTGAGTCTCTGGGTCGAAAGTCAAGCCTGGGATTCCTGCGGAACGATGTGTGTGCATGTGTGGCTCGTCACACACGGGCAGTGAAGCGACTCTTCCTCCTCTCTCTTGCAGATACTAAAGGGGGTTTGGGAGTTTGCCAATCCACTCTACATGTGCTTAGTGGGCCTGTAGAGAGGGCGAGGCAGGAGCACACGCTCCCCCAGCACGGGGGGTCCCTGTGCACCCACAGCATACACAGCTGTGTCCGCATACTTGGCCTGAAGTCAAGCGCCTTCGGGGTGTCGGTCTGCTCACCGAC
>JAXIVH010000004.1:2789022-2800346 GCA_036785325.1 Urophycis tenuis
AGAGAGAGAGAGAGAGAGAGAGAGAGAGAGAGAGAGAGAGAGAGAGAGAGAGAGAGAGAGAGAGAGAGAGAGAGAGAGAGAGAGAGATGAAGTAATAATGACTTGACGTGCAGAGAGACAGCCGGGGAGGGAAAACAAAAGACAGGAGTCACTGTGTGCAGCGTCACTGTCAAAGTTTCTCTCGTTCTCCCAACTTTGCCGATTCTTTGAAGAATAACTGAGATTTTATTCACAAGGTAATAAAATGTTGTAAATAAGATGAGATATACTTAGATTTGTGCCGCTGGGTTTCCCACAGGCTATAATAATTTAAGTTATTGGGAAAAGTTGCCATTGTATCTAAAACTAAACCAGCTTCAAATATTAGCATTATATGAACAGAAAGCTGCATAGCAAAACAGGCAGGAATGTGGCTACAAAGGCGAGCAGACAGACGGGCAGACAGACAGGCACACCATCAGACATGCAGACGATCAGACAAATGGAGCGATAGACAAACATACAAAACAACCGCATTCCACAAATCAAATTTGCTTCAAGCTGGTTTGCTTGGACAGCTGCGTTCAGATACATTAGTCTGAATCTGCCATTGTTTTCTATTTCATGAAGAATGTAAAACCCACTCGATCTGAACGCATCGCCGACCGATGCCACTCCAAAGGGACATCCAGCGAATGTCTCTTGTTGACACTGACCATGACCATTGTCAAACATTTGACAATACGAAGTGAGGTCATCAAGTGTCTCCAGTGCAATTAAAACATTTCTGTCGCCTGGGAGCTGGTTCAATGGATGACAGTATAGATGAGCCAAGCACTGTATGTAAGTACCTGAGGGACCTTTGTAAATTGTGGGTCATGTATCAGGGGCATAACAATGTCCCTATACCTTGAAGCGTATGTATATTTCCAAGGAAAAAAAACCCACAAGACAAGCAGCATGTAGAGGACTACAGGGGAGGGGGAGGCAGGGGAGGCGTGGGAAGGGAGATGGATAGGCAACACCATCAGTGTTGACTGTCTGTCTTGGTGGATTTGTTCTGAGTGTTCTTCCTGCTCGTAGGCCCCCTACCAGAGCCCGGCCCCCAGGAATCATCTCTTTCTGGAGCCACAGAAACGACTTATCTTCCCATCCTGCGGAATAGAGGTACTTATTAACAGTAATGGTAATAAGACAGTTACGTGAAAATAACATAGGAATAAGATATCAACTGAACTCATGAGAAAATACTTATTTTGCCGCTTGGATCGGCACTTGTTTGGGGGGGAAATCGTCTCTTGGAACCCCACGGTTAAGAAAAGAAAAACATGTTGGACACATTTTGTATTCTCTTGTGATTTTAGGAAATGTGAAATCGCTGCTCAATTACAAAAAAAAAAAAAAAAAAAGCAACATTTTTCAGATTACATGACATTTTGACATAGCTTTGTTAAATCACCAATGTCCGGCTGGCACAGAAGCCAAAACATATTTAGAATAAAATCCAGCCAATCTATTTCACTGCTGGTGATTTGGTTGCTGAATCCAAAGGTTTAAATGTTAACCAAGGGAGTTCCAAACCTGCAACAACAGCTAACCAACAACACCAACTTGAAACATAATTTCTATATTTACCGAAACATTTTCCTGGCGAGCAATGCAGCTGTCAGAACAAGGTCTGAGGCGATGTTTCGCCTGTCATCTGACTGTCTGTCGTCGATATTTGTTGGTGTGCCGTTATTTGTATAGCAAGAGTTGTTTTGAATCAGACTTTTGTTTTGGTACAGCAACAAATGTTGAATACAATTCCAGATAAACACAAGGTATTATATGTCATATAAAATGACAGCGGAAATAAATTCTATATGTGTGTGTGTGTGTGTGTGTGCGTGTGTGTGTGTGTGTGTGTGTGTGTGTGTGTGTGTGTGTATGTGTGTGTGTTTGTATATACTATTTTCTATATGAGATAAAACACCCTGTGTTTATCTGGAATCTGGAATAATATTCAACATGTGTGACTTTAACAACACCATTTTGAATTCAACACTAATGGCATACAAACAAATACAAAACCAGAAACATAGCTTATAAGAAAATAAACATTTCCGCTATTTCAAGGTATCAGAGTCATCTTTGTACCTTTCCACTAATTATCGCATTCATGTGTTTTCAACTCATTCAGCCCAGAAGTTCACTGTGATTCACCTCCCTCAGAATATATCTTCATGGCTTGGTCTATTTTGAGGGGAAAGAGATCAACAGAAACAAACAAACCCTGCTCAGTTATTCCTATTGACATGCCGTTGTTTTGATTCAATCAATCAATCTGGCCTTGTCTCTTCAAGAGCCAATTGTGTGTGTTTGTATGTATGTGTGTCTAAATGTGTGTGTGTGTGTGTGTGTTTGTAAGTATGGGTGTCTAAATGTGTGTGTGTTTGTACGTATGGGTGTCTAAATGTGTGTGTGTTTGTACGTATGTGTGTCTAAATGTGTGTGTGTGTGTGATTGTATGTATGTATGTCTAAATGTGTATGTGTGTTTCTATGTATGTGTGTCTAAATGTGTGTGTGTGTGTGTGTGTGTGTGTGTGTGTGTGTGTGTGTGTGTGTGTGTGTGTACTCGTGAGATAGGGATTTATTAGAATAGGCAAAAGAAATGTGTTGAGTGTGAGTCAGACCGACAAAAAAAACATACTAAATATAAAAGGAAAGGAAACAATGACAACTTAAAATTTAATTGTTTATTATAATTTATTATAATTGTAATTTATTTGGCTTTTACTTTGGCAGCAACAGCTGGCCTAAATACCAAAAGAAAAGGTTAGTGTTTGTCAGTTTGGATTGAATACTGTGTGTTCCCCTTCAGGGAAACAACATGAGAGGGTAAAAGTTGTGTTGCTCTTTCTTCTACGTAAATAAAAACGGTGCTATGTTAATAGGGAGAGTCCTAAAAAAAACATATTTTTAAATCCAACAAAACAACATCATTTAAATCCACTTCATTTATATGGAAATGCACTAGAGCTGCATCTTCCCACAGGACTACACTTGTAATGGAAAGTGAAGGAGATACAGATCACTAGCACATACAGGCAGGTGGTGGGCACATGACAGGCCTGGTCTAGAGATGCAAGACACTTTCCTTTCAACAGCCTTTCACTAAAGCACAGGCCATTCATAAACAAGAGGCTGCCTCTAAGCATCGCACATGGATCGTTATCTCTCTCTGCTTCTGTCAATGGACCTGTATCCTATAGTGCTTATGGGGTGGTGTTGACCCAGAAGGACTGAGGCAGGAAGAGGATACAAGGAGAGAGGAGGCGTTTGTACATGTAGGTACACGCTAGAGGCTATAAACCTTCTTTTCATTACTGGTTATAGGAGGAGTGTCCTTGACGAGACCAGCATGATTTTATTTTAGGGATTCCAACTTTTTAAAGCCATTTTGGCAGTTATCACACAGCAAAACACATCTGTTTGCCTTAAGCAAAACTATAGCCTATGCATGTCAGAACTCATGACATACAGTAAGGAATAAGTGTTAATGACAGGGTTGCCAGTTTCTTTAAGAACCATGGATACACACGCACACGGGCATGCACGCACACAGTAATACACACAACACAGAAGGGCAAGCGTTGACAGGATTAATGTTGTCATAACAACACAGGCACAGAACAATGTCGGCCGCCGCCTCATTTTTCACACAGTCACGTGTACGTTCACACACAACGCAAACACAACGGTCTCACAGATACTCACACAGACACTCACACAGACACGCGTACGTTCACACACAACACAAACACAACAGTCACGCAGACACTCACGCAGACACGCGTACGTTCACACACAACGCAAACACAACGGTCTCACATATACTCACACAGACACTCACACAGTCACGTGTACGTTCGAACACAACACAAACACAACAGTCTCACAGACACTCACACAGACACGGGTACGTTCACACACAACGCAAACACAACAGTCACGCAGACACGCGTACGTTCACACACAACATGAACACAACGGTCTCACAGATACTCACACAGACACTCACACAGTCACGTGTACGCTCACACACAACGCGAACACAACAGTCACACAGACGCTCACACACTCACACGCCACTGATCAAAATCCCCTGTCACTCTTCATCCCCTTCCCAGACACAGTCAGACTTATCTGACTCTTATAAATAGCAGGTATAAACACACATGTATAGCCTGCTCGATTCCTGTCACGTGTCCTCTTCGTCAAAGCCTCTACGCTCATGAGCATAGCACAAAGACATTGGACCCCAAAGAGTGCTGCTACAGTGAGCAGCACTATATGGCACCTCTACCTCTCCTCCTGTGGCATGGACCATAACCTTTGACCCGGCAGTCCTACTACGTTACAGAATAACTTGTGGGGGGGGGGGATGGCACATAACACAACCATGTGTGCATTGTTCCCCGTCAGGACATTGTTTCACCTTCAGGGCTATCTCAGGGTCATGGCTGCTCTTCCCTGATCTGATCACATGCTCAAAGATAGACCTCTACGTGCTGTCAGGCAAGAGGTTCACTTCTCCCCGGCCCCCGAGTCGCCTGCGAGGTTCTCATGCGTAGCCTCTCCACAGGGTGGTGAAGAGATCCAGGGCTTCGGTCATCCAGAGTGGAGCTGCATCTGTCACAACTGCTCTTCACGACAGAACGGACTGTGTGCAAACAAGCTGAGAATAGAATATACATGTCAAAGGATATGTCAAAGGATAAAACCCCCAAAAATACAGTTGGGGGATACAGAATACTTCCAAGATTTCCAGACAGATGTGTTATAAAACTAATAAAAACGCTGATATATTGCAGATTAAATTAAACAAAACTTTTATTGAAAATAATTCATTTGTACCAGTTTGTGTAGGATCATCTGAGGACAATGTTTTATTGTTTCAATGTTTCAATACTGACAATTTCAAGCGACATTGAAAAACCAATAGAATAACGTGCTGAGCCAACCACACAATAACAAACTAAAGACAAAACATTGGCAGCATGGTGGTCACTGACACTCTGGTTACTGGAAAGAAGAAATCACACATAATGGTTGTAGCCTCTTCGACTATCTTAGTTTTTTTGTTTATTGTAACACAAAAGGTACCAAATGGTTTGAAGCTGCAGTAGGGATACAGAGGCAGGAGCAGATGTAGTGCAAACACACATTCTCACAGCACATTTCACTAAGAGCTGACGGATGGCTTTGCCAATATGAGCCAGTAGCGGTTATCAATAATAATAACCCCATAATATACATGTAATCTATTTGAATTGGGCCAATGGCAGCAGCAGACAATGTATATTGTGTACATGAGAGTGAATCCTGTCCTAGTTTCTCTAGTCCTGATGTAAGCACTTGAAGGTACCCCTCTAAAAAGATGACGAAGGCATGTAGCTGCAGTTGGGCCCCTTGACTGGGAGATGACTTGACTTTCAAACACATGTAAAGTCATCGAGTCAGTTTTACACATCTCCGTCTGAAAGTTGCTATCTGGCCACTGTAGGATGATTTTATTTTTTTTCCCCCTTTGTGGCAGATTGCAAAGTCATACATTTTTGCGAGTTTGACATTTTTAGGAAGAAACACTTCAAATGTTGACCTTTACTTGAGGCAGTTTCCCAGTCTGACACCACCATTTAGCTCAGCCCTTTACTCCCTCCTCCTTGGTCCTCCCCTCCTAATCTGTGTTTCATTATTCTTCTCTCTTTATATTTTATCCTTGATACATTCTCTCTCCCTTCTTATCAGACTCCCCCTCCATCGACCATTCTCTCTCTCTTTCTCTCTCTCGCTCTCGTTCCTTAATGAGTTTGTCTTCTAATTTGCCCTTTACATTGCAGGGATAACTCCCTTTTTTAGTGCTGGAGAAAAAAGAGGCAAGGCAGCCTGAAATTTAGCACGTGGCTGAACAGAACAGGCAGACTGGACTCTTATAGTGGCCATATTGGGCAGCTGCATAAACCTTCTAGAGTCATCGAGGGAACACATGACAACTCAATCAAAATATATTCTAAATGCTACCTGATACACATGAATCCCAATTAAAATGCTGACACATGGAATGCAGAGCCCAAAATAGATTGCATTGTGTTTTCATGTTGGAACCAATCATTCAGAATGAACAAGATAGCAGAATGGCGGAAACGTTTGAATGCAGTCATTTCTTGGGGGAAGGTACATTACTTTGATACAGTGGATCTGGATCATGTGGAATTAATCAATATTGATATATTAAGTGTCAGGTGTTTATTACTTTAACAAACGTGTTGGAACTTGATTGTGGTTGTGAAAGACACTTGCTATTAAGCAAGCTAATTTTGCATGCAATTCATTTTTATTTAAAACAGTTGACGTGAAATTAACCTTATTTTAGCCCTTTCAATGTTTGTGTGTGTGTAGTCCATTCGTGTGAGTTTATGTATGTATGCATGTACAATGTATGTATTAGGGGTGAAATGGTTCACAAACTCACAGTTCAGTACAGCACAGTATGGAGGTGTCATGGTCCGGTAAGGTTTCAATATATCAACAAAACACATTTTAATTAAAAAATACTAATACAGCGTCAACGAAGGAGTGCACAGATCAGCAGCACATAGCTACATTGAGTCACACATATGTGCATCTCATATCTGCCCACGTAGTCTGGCAAGGCTGCCGTGCTGTGTTTGGCTCTGCTGGAATCAAACGGTTGCCTGTGGGGAGAGGTTGTTGCTGTTTGGTAGCCGTTTAATGTGCGCGTCGTCCAGGCCTGCTGGCCGCCTCATCAACAGACCCTCACAGGACGCGTCGGGACGCCATTGGTCTCACTCCATTGTTCTCTCATGAGAGACAACGTGTCGGACACTCAGAGTCCAACCGCCACTCCAAGCGACTGGCACCTCACACTTTGTGGGCGTCGCATAACTTTATGTGGATGTAACCCCCACATCCATACATGTTTTTTTTTTATTATGTCATTAATTAATTAATTTTATACAAGCTACAATCACTGATTAACGTGTGTGTGTGTTTGTGTGTGTGGGTGCGTGTATATATGTATGTCTATGCCTGTATGTATAATGTATGTGTAGCCGAGAGGAGGAGTAATTGGCGATAGACGACTACGCCATCTAGGGGATTACGCCCCAAGAAGTTTAGTTTTTAAAGTAAAACTCAATCGGTCAAGGACACAGATTCGTATACATCAAGAGGACCAAAGACGTGTTTCCAAAAATACAAAAAAACAGCTTTTATTGGCAGGTTAACGAAGTAGCAATGGAGTGGTCACTCCGTGAAACACAAGCATTTGGGAGTAGTAATACACAGCGCTAATATGTGGACCATGGGGGGCACAGGGCCCAGAGAGATTACTCAAATCTAGGTGTGGGGAAAGCAGGGCTGTAACTTACCACGGCAAGTAGAAACAAAACAGCAGCGGCGAGGCCTATGTACAGCCACGATCCGGAGCACTGCACAGGCTTCCAGTAGATCTAACTGTCTGGAAGCACAGAAGAGAATTAGTACAAGCCAAATATCTCTAAATGTAAAAGCTAGAGTTACGAGGACCTACCTGGAAGCATAGCTGATCCGACACAGCAACAGGAGAGCTACCGACCCGTGCTAAACCGGATGACAGGCAAACGGAGCAGATTAAACCCACCGAAGGTAAACAACGGGGTATAGCATGCGTTCCGACGTTACTGAGGAAATCCCCCAATACCTTAACAGCACGTTTCCACTGAGCACGCACTCAAGCTGGAACAAAGTCCACTGCCAAAATCGAAGACCCGTTCTAAAAGAAGGAAGCATAAACTAATAACGCGATCGCACAAAAGCATGATTCAGTGTCGCGGCCACATCAAACCCCGGGTGAGTTTAAAAGAGAGGGCGCTTACCTTGCAGTCGAATGATGCAAGAGACCCGAACAAAAGCCGAGCTACAGCAAGGCCCAACCAAGCTGTCTCTCAGCTACCAAACGAACCGAAGCTAGCTCCTCCGGCGACCATGGGAGAACGGAAGATGCGCAGTCGCTGATACCTGGCCGTAAATATACTCAGAGCGGGAGACGCCCCCTCATTAACGTGCCTACGGCTTCCTCTGGTAGCTGCCAGAGGGAAACAGGGAAAGTACAAGCTACCCTGCTACATATGCATAATTTATGTATGCATGTATGCACTCAGTGAAAGTTGACTACACTTCACTAGGTTATCATAGTCTTCAGATTCACAGTGGTAACCATGACTTCAACATGTATTTAATACAATGCTGATGACATATGGACATGGTGTCATGGAACTATTAATACATACATGTATATGTAAATACCAACAGCATTACACTTTGACAGTGACAGTGCTCTCTCTCAATGCCAAGCTACACAGAAGCCTACTGGTAACAATGTGTAATGTCATATAAATATGTATTATCACTGCCTAGCGCCAAAAACTCTGCTCGTTTGCAGGTGTAATGACATGACAAGAAGATATATCTTCTATTTAATAAGAATAATGTAATAAGCACAAGTCTTTTTTGTCTTTGCTATCTCATCTTGAACCTCCAATTAATGTTGACCTTGTATATATTTTAGTTTGATGCATATTGCGTCCAATATTCAAACCAATCTCACAGTCTTGAAACAGTTACCTTTTCCAGCAGGTATGTTGTCATATTGCAATGTAAATATGAAGGGTTTTGCTGGTGTGTTACTATCAAGTGGACCACCAGAGGAATGACATCAGGAAGACTTGGGCCATCGTGCCTGTGAATGGGGGTGCGTATGTGCGTGAGTGTGTGCACACAATCCGTGCATTTGTGCCTTTGCCTGCATACACGCATGTACAAGCCCCTCGCTGAGTCCACAACGTTCACCCGTTTTGTGAACTTCTGTAAAATACGTCACTGCTGTTCCACATAAATATAAAGGTACATGGTTTTTACTACGTGTATTGTGTTTTTTTTTTATCTTTCTGTCTTATTGTAAGTATGTCTACTATAGTTTTAGTACAAAGTATTAGGACAAGTAAGTCTTGTCCTGCATGTTGTGCCTGTGCACTTTATCTGTTTCACCTTGGGAGGGTGAGAAACGTACTCTCCATACCTTTGTATGTCTTGTGAAGGACAGGAATTCCATGTGAAGGAATTGACAATGAAGCAGCTTTGACTTTTGACTTTGACTTTGACTCATGGTCAGTGTACATGGTGCAACACGGTGGAGGTAACAGCCTATTTATGTGTGTCAACACACTGTGCTTGTATTGCATCCGTAGTGGTTAACTACATGCATACGCCTATAGTTAAGGCTGTTAAATGCATTGATCATTCATCTCAATGGCAGTCGGCACTACACGTCAATGATTACTTGCACTCTAGTTTGTGAATACAGGTTGCTTTTGTTAACATGACGGTGTGCAGCTGTATCGCAACACTTTGGTTTTGGATACCAACTTTCTCCAAAACAGGGAGAGCCTACTTTTGGTGATCAAACAGGGAAACAAACTTAAAAACTAATGTCCCCAAATGCATATGCATACATGGCAGTATTAAAGCTGGTCACCCAGAAATCAGAATCCTCCTCATCTGCCAACTGCCATTCACTACACTAGTTTACACTTTGATTATTCTAAACTAAATTATAATAGTCCTTTAAATACAAAGAATATTTTGGTGAAAGGACGGAGCATGCTCGTCTCGCTCGTCTCTTCGTGGAGCTTCTTCTGGTCGTTGATTTTAGAGGGCGAAGCTTCGGTGCATTTCATATTCAACATCGCTCTCTAGGATGCTCCCACAACAACGACAGTACTAAACACTGTGAGTATCACAAATAGGTCATAGGAATGGGAACAACTTCCCACCTTCCTTCCTAGATCCCAAAACACATATTTGTTTGATTTAATGAAAACCCTGTTCTGTCTGGAGCCGTTAGTCCATTCTGTACTGAAGAAACATGGCCATGACTAACAGGGCTTCAGTGAAGGATGATCTGAGGCTCCCTATATAGATGTTAAGGATCATTCTGAGGTAACAAAAACACAACACTTCTTATTTTCATGGGATTTTACACTAATTAAAACATCCTTATGAATATCATATTAAATTTCTGCTGTGACAAAATGTACAGTAAATGCCACATGCCATATCACACTATATCACACTATAATTCTGGCGTTAAAGTTGCTTCACAGATTTGTGGGCATACGTCTTACTGTTAAACAGCATGTGGGCTAACTCCAGGGGACCACAATATGACAGTTACCGACCAGCTGACGAGACCAGGAAAGTGAATGGATATTCTGTAACATTACAACACCCACTTTCACTCCACGGACAACTCCTTCTGTGTGAGTGAACAGCATGCAGGAATGTAGCAGCGATCAGCACATCGCAGAATGGCCTGTGTTTCCCTTAGCTTTTTTTTTCCCCCAGGCCTTGGGAAGCAGAATTTTGCTGAAAGGACTCATTCCACCGGGACATTCTTTATTCTCACTGGCCTGTTACAGAAAATCATAAAGTATTCACCGACTTGAATGGATTCCCATTGAATTTAATGCACTCATGTGAAAATACTCTGACTGGGCACGGCACCTTTAGAATTAAGATGGATCAATGGATCACCAAGAATTCCCCAGAGTTTCTTTTTGTATTTCCATTTTCTAGTACAGCCATTTCATCCAAACATACAATGAATATTGGTGTGACTATAATATGAAATGCTGCCCTACCAAGTTTACACATTTTGGTCTGAAAATGCATGATAGCTGTCAGCTGAAGAAACAAGGTTTGGTAATTTTTTGAATCAAATGCTTCTTGCTGTAGTTAATATTGAAGAGCTATTGAGAGAGAGAGAGAGAGAGAGAGAGAGAGAGCAGAAGTGAGGTTTTAAAACAACAGTGCCCACATTTCTGCCCATTGGAAACGTGTTGCGTTTGTGCACTCCGTTCCACTTGTTCCACCCGTCCACAGCGAGGTTGGTGACGTACCACACTGGGGAGGCAGTGAGAGATGGCGTTCCATTAGTGGACCCCAAAGGCATGCTGGGCGACAGAGGCTCTGAAGGATGAAATGTGTGGTGGGTGACTACTAATCCAGAACACCAACAAGAATCAAGGTTCAGTTACAGGTGGGGGTTTAGTATTGTGCATACTTTGGTTGGTTCATTGTTTGAATGCCAGGAGATGGATTTGTTTCTGACAGATCCTGGACGTTACAGTTATACTTGATACTACAACATGATTGATGACTGAAATGAAACTGAAAAAAAGAATACATTTTCAGTGACAGCAATTTTTTTTTTCTCTCACTTGACAGAGTATATTTGAG
>JAXIVH010000004.1:2800546-2810546 GCA_036785325.1 Urophycis tenuis
AAGGACACTTGGAAGTGGGGCTTACCAATGTGGGCTAGCAGGGATTTGAAAGACAAATGCAAAAGTGATGGCCAGCTGTGTGCCCAGTGTTTGTTCAGCTAGTGTCTGTAAGCCAGTAAGCTCCAGTGAAATGGAGACAGGCAGGCCGGCTGGCTGTAGTGGAGAGAGAGAGAGAGAGAAGAGAGAGAGAGAGAGAGAGAGAGAGAGAGAGAGAGAGAGAGAGAGAGAGAGAGAGAGAGAGAGAGAGAGAGAGAGAGAGAGAGAGAGAGAGAGAGAGAGAGAGAGAGAGAGAGAGAGAGAGAGAGATTCATCCAACTCCAAGTTGAATAAAAATCTGAAAATAAGACAAAGCTAATCAAAGTAACTTCAAAGTCAGAATATAAATAAATGTACATAAATAAATTATTTAAAACAGTGTTGAAACATAGCCCAGATGCAGGGCTTTGGCTCCTTCAGAAAAAGATCATGGGGCCCTATTGTGTCTGTCCACTACATCACAGGTTGTGTTTGTAGATAACACCAAACTTCTAACTCTCTGAATCAGGGAATAAAGGCTTTCCTTTCCTGGCGACATGTCAGACAAATGAAGGTGGAATGACTGAAGTGTGGAGTTGTTCTCCAGAGATGTTGTTTTTTTTCACTTAACACTTTATTTAGTTTTTATTTGTTTTAGAAGTGCTACAATCTAACTGTTAACACACAGTGAGATTGCAAATCCTTTAGGCATTTTAATCGTAATATACACCCCATAGGAAGTACTATACACCCCCATAGGAAGTACTATACACCCCTATAGGAAGTATTATACACCCCCATAGGAAGTACTATACACCCCCATGGGAAGTACCCATAAGAAGTACTATACACCCCTTTAGGAAGTACTATACACCCCCATAGGAAGTAATGTTCACCCCCATAGGAAGTAATATACACCCCCATAGGAAGTACTATACACCCCCATAGGAAGTACTATACACCCCCATGGGAAGTACTATACACCCTTATAGGAAGTACTATACACCCCTATAGGAAGTACTATACACCCCCATAGGAAGTAATATTCACCCCCATAGGAGGTAATATACACCCCCATAGGAAGTACTATACACCCCCATGGGAAGTACTATACACCCTTATAGGAAGTACTATACACCCCTATAGGAAGTACTATACACCCCCATGGGAAGTACTATACACCCCCATAAGAAGTACTATACACCCCCATAGGAAGTAATATACACCCCCATAGGAAGTACTTTACACCCTAATAGGAAGTAATATACACCCCCATGGGAAGTACTATACACCCCCATAAGAAGTACTATACACCCCTATAGGAAGTACTATACACCCCCATGGGAAGTACTATACACCCCCATAAGAAGTACTATACACCCCCATAGGAAGTAATATACACCCCCGTAGGAAGTACTATACACCCCCATGGGAAGGAATATACACCCCCATAGGAAGTACTATACACCCCCATAGGAAGGAATATACACCCCCATAAGAAGTACTATACACCCCCATAGGAAGTACTATACACCCCCATAGGAAGTACTTTACACCCCCATAGGAAGTACTTTACACCCGCATAGGAAGTACTATACCAGAGAAAAAGACAAACTCATCAGCCAGAGCCACATCAAACTTGAGGATCGGGTACGTTGAAGCACCATTGATGTGTTTTTCCCAAGCTGTGCTCAGGTTCAGTGAGAGTGTACATCGTTTTTAGTGTTTGGGTTTGTACGCGGAGCTTTTCGGCTCTTTATGGGGCGGTTTTGAAATAAACAGAGGAATGGGGAAATGCTTCAATAAATACAGAAATGAGAGGTAAAAAAAGAATGAGTGTAAGGATTTAGAAAATCCTATAATAACAAAGAATGAATGAATAGACCATAGTGTGTGCTGAAAGGCAGTCTTTGTTAGACCCACTCCCCATTAAATGACCCCAGCTCAAAATACCATTGATACTGTGGACACCCCAGCTTCCTGTGTGCCCTGTGTGTCTGTCTACATATGTCTGGGTAAGAGTGTGTGTGTGTGTGTGTGTGTGCTTGCGTGTGTGTGTGCATGTGTGTGTGTCTGTCACAAGTGTTATTGTAACATTAATCTGGCTCAGGTTTCCCCATGGTTAAGATTTAGGATTAACCCCTCGGGTTAGTGTTTGCCTTCCCTTCCCTTCTCTCTCTCTCTCTCTCTCTCTCTCTCTCCTTCTTTGTGACCACCCCCCACACTCCCTCACCCAAACACACACACACAACCAAAATGTCTTAAAGCACAGATGTGTATGGGGGTTATTTTGACTTCTCCCTCCCTCCCGCTGTGTGTGTCTGTGTGCTTATATGATTACGTGGGTGTGAGAATTGATGTGTGTATGTGTGCTCCCGCATGCCTATGTGTGTATGTGTGTGCGCGCGTGTGACAATGTGTGTCCTCACACCCGCCTTCCTTTGAAGTGACACTAAATGGACAGGATTAGTATCATAGTTTAAAGTTACATTGACCTCCCCCCAACCTCGCCCCCCCCCTGGCCCTCCGAGCCAGCCGCCATCACGGCCTGGTCCACTGCCCTCACAGGATGGCCCAGTTCACTGCTCCAAGCACATGCATGGCTGAACACAGGCATGCTTTCTCATTTCAGGTTGGCAATACATTTTCAGCATTAGATTATGCATTTAGCATTAGCATTTCACAATTGTCGTGAGGTGTCAAAACGTACTCATTATTTTGGCATAGTACTGTCAGATTGCAATGCATTGCAAAATATGATTGCTGTTCTCCCTGTTGGAATAATGCTAATTCCAATATTTTGTAGCATTTGTTTCAAATAAAATACTGCCACTGCATATCTGGCACCCTTTGCAATATTCTTATAGACAGCCAAGCGTAGGTGCTCCTGTGACTGCATTTTATAGCCCAAAGTAGACTATTGAATGAGATTCACAGGCCATAAGCAAGGGATACTGTCAATGAAACATGCTCCAGACCATGCAAATTCAAGGCGAAGCAGTCCATAACCGCAGCCTTTAGCTCTCCAAATCATGCGCTTCTCCTTCCAAGTCCTTCACTTCACACACTGGAGCTTCAGCCAGAGGCTCTGATTGCACTTGATGCAAGTTACACTAGCAACCGTACAATAACATAGCCCCCAATAGTAAGTGTTAACATTGTTCCCTTTTCACTCTCGCCTACTAATTTTGCTTTAGTTTATTATCAAGTGTAACTTTGAAATGGCCTTGTGTGGCATTGGAATAATGAGTAATGCTGGAGCCTTTTTAACTATTTCACACTTGATTCATTCATAAGAAATGGTCGCCTGAATCGTGGAGACTACAACTATTTCCTTGTTCATCCAGAGCCTACCCTCCAGTCTAGCCAGACGCTTGCCTTTTCATGACCACATATTTAAACAGCCGGTGATAATTAGACATAATTATGACCATTATCAAACTATTATTAAGCCATCACTAGCTTAAGCACCATTCAACTGATTTGAGTTTCTAGGAAATAAGCACGCAGTGTAAAACCTTTATAATGTTCTAATAATCACAGAAAAAAAATCCAGATATTAAAGAACATATTATATAACACAAAATTAACAACATGATTTTTGTTATTGTTAATATGAAGTACAATGACATTTGCGGTATGAATTTATAGCTTGGACATGGTTACGCAATCACCCAGTCATCCGTTTTTTCTACCCATCTGTTTTTTTACCATGGATGTAATGAGCTGACAAGATAAAAAGTGCATTTATAACAGGGGCACCTGAGCTCATCATTTGACTGAACAATAAGTGTTGAGTAGACATTAGATTGCCAGCATGCGTAGGAGTTGCCAGTCTATGATCAAGGCCCCGACTAAAAGACAGTTTGACAAACCACTTCAAACATAAAGCGGTGCTCAAATGAGCCAGCCTACGCACATCGTATATACATCAGGCTTGCAAGAATTGCCTTAAGGATTAAATTCTTGAAAAAGAAGAAATAAATTAGTTTTAAATAGTTAAATATTCATTCCTCTCTCTCATTTCTCCCTTGCATAATGTTCGATGTTAATGAGTTATCAAAGTGAAATAACTTTGAATATTAAGTGAATCCGCCCAATTGTATTATAGATTTGGCCCACTCCATACAACACATCTCTCATGAAACCTTAATGAACTGATGTTTGAGGGCACTGCTCTCTGTACAGAGTACTTAAAGGTGCTACCACAGCATCCCAATGGAGTTAATGTCTGGACATGGTTATTCCTAGACCTTGCTTCATGTTCCCACATAGATTTGCTGATTGTACATGTCTGGCAGCAATAAACAATGTCTAGCAAGCCTTCGCCGTGTCCCATGTGCATTATTAGCAAGCAACTTTTCTCTCATCTGTCAAGAAAAATGTGTGCAATTTCAAGCCAGGCTACCATCTTGTTTTTGGAGGGAAGAGCCTTTCCCTATACCTTTCCATGAAACCCGTACCTGTTCCACCTGTGGTTCCTATAGTGCACAACAGTAGCCACCAACCTCTGTAATCATCAGATCAATATACACGTCAAAGAAATCAGCAAATATCCACCTCTTGTACTGAAAAACAAGCCCACAATCAAGTTTAATTCAGGATACTGCTTTTTTTTTATTGAATAACCATGGCATTTAATTAGATGATTCATAATATAATTAGATACTAGTTGATAAGATTGTTTCTAAAGCGCAAGTTAATGATTTACAAACCTTTACAATGCTTTGTAAACACTTAGAAATGGTGCAATCAGTATTAGTGTTGGAAGTTGGAAAGCATTAGTGGGGTATTTTGTGAGAGGTTGTAAATGTATCCTTTACTAAGAATTTACAAATTGCTTACTGGAAATGCCTCAAATACCATTGCAGCCATACCAAAAACATAGAAATATGTATGTATTCCAATTAATTCTAAACAAATACGTAACTAATGGATTCTATCTGAACCACCTAAACTAAATGAAATGCAGCTTTTTTTTCGTGTTTCTAAAGCATTATCAAAACATTGTAAATACGGGTTGACAACTCTCACGCTTATGGCCTGTGGCACACCTTCAGCCTCACGCTCTCAGGCTGTCCAAACCAGTCTCACGCCAAAACAACAGCAACAGAGATGAACAGGTACACTTATTATGGTCAAATCAAAACAACTTTGACTCCTGCAAATAGCTGAGTATTCAAAAAGTGTGTGTTTCATGTGGTGTTTCCATGGAGCTGTCACTTCAATGACTCCCTGATTGGTGCGCAATGCTTATCTCCCTGTTGATTGGACAGCTGGTTAAGCTCACAGCCGGGAGCCAAGAAGGCGGTCAAGCAAGATTTTGATTTTGGAAACAACACGTCTTTGACTTTCATTGGTGAACAAAGCAGTTGTGCTCTTTATTGGGTGCGTGTTTGTCTAATATTGTGAGATTGTGAGTCTTTCCCTGGGTGGAAGTGGTCAGGGCATGTGGGCGTTGTCAGGCTCCTTAAATCTTAGACCTAAGCTCCCAAAATATTGTATACAATATAATGCAAAAAATAATGGATAAAGTGAATCTGTCACTAAAGCAACTTTTTATGATGCAAAAAAAGTACACTAGATCATGGCGTGGAGTAAATATTTCACTAAAGTCAGGAGGGAACATGCAATTAAAACAAGATCAGAGCCCAAAACTCACAAAACAACATTGATTGTGTACTATTGACATTGGTGATATCAAAGATTGTGAAAGGTTAAGGTTATCAAAGGTTGTGTCTTATTCAGTGTGATGGCTATGGTTGCATCTCAAGTGATGAGATGGGTGAAAGGAGGAATTATTATTCCCCAAAACCCAAAATTCACTGTCTCTTGATTTAGCTTTCAATTCAATGTCATTTTGTATTATGTCCATGCAATCCCCAATTGGTAAATCAAATGGCCGCCACCACCATTTTCACTTTATTTAATCTTTGCTCTGACAGGATAGTTAGCGCCATCAAATCAGATCTTTAAAATCCTACACATTGGCACCCTGGTAGTTCACCAAGTAAATAACATAAAGGCTTAGTCCTGTAGTCATTTGCTGCATGTCTTCCCCTCTCTCTCCCGTAGTTCCCTGTCTAATCTCCACTGTGTCCATCAAATAGATGGACACAGTATGGTGTTCGGGTCTGTGGGACCCGTTTTATATATATATATATATATATATTTTTTTTTTTATACAAACATCTGTTCAGGATTTAAACGTAAAATTGTCTGATTGTGTTGAATTAAAACCCCCAACATGCAGCAGGTCCACTAGACCCACCAACACTGGCTGAATGACACAAGTATGAACACCACGCCAGGGTTAAGATCATATCCATTCACTAAATGAAGATTAGGAAAATAAAAATGTCATCTCGAAATGCGATCAAAACACATTTGAATGCCAAAACGATCTTAAAATATTGTATTTTTCACTGAGAATAAAGTGCATGTCATTAACATTGTTTTGGCAGACTTAAATTTGACATATTGCTGGTTTCGCCAACCAGTCAATAGGGGCATTGTACCAGCAAACTCTCTTATGGGTCGATTTGGGTCACGTTGACAAACTAACCATTCAAGCTGATCAACAGGTTGGTGCCCCCTGGTCCAGAATATTGAACATGGGGAAAGAGGTGTGTAGATCCATGGATATAACATGGTGTGACATATGCCCATGAGCAAGGCTGTGGACCTGCAGTTGGTCCCCGGGCAAAGGACTACGTTTGCTGAGGAGTGTTGAACAGACTTCTTATCCATAAGCTTTCGCGAACTGAAAGCACATTCAAGGAAAATACAAAAGCTACAACACAAATGCAAAAGGCATAACATAAAGGAAGTGAGAGTTAATGGATTTGCACAAAGAAAAGACTATTATTGCCAAGTAATATACATGTAGAATACACCATAGAATGTGGATAGCCCAAGCGTAATTAAAAAATAAGTCATCATTGAAACGCTAACTTCACGCCAATGCAGTTTCAGAGTGCGTGTTGAATCCACAAGAGGGAAAATAACTTTCCTCTCATGTGTCAGCAAAGCTCGGCTATCCACAGTCTATACTTCAGCAGGCCGGTCATTATCAACATCTGTTGCTGCTCACTTCCATTTGTGTTGTGGCTTTTGCATCTCTTTTTCCCCCCAGAAAACCATTGTGCAGGAGAGTTATAATGAGCAACATTCTGTGTGAAATGCGCCACATAACATGGTGCTGCACGGAGAAGCCTCACCCACTCTCGTACGCAGACATCAAAATAAGCCGCTGCTCAGGCGAAGCGCCGCACATCCGCGCACGACATAGCGTTCTCCGAGAGGTGTCCGCGAAGCCACTCTCTCTGAGGAAAAAAACCTCCGCACTTCCACACACACACCTCGTCACCCGTGTCCCTGGGTCGGGACTTCAAAGAGTACACTAACAGGCACTTTGGTGTTTCGGGTGGAACATTCCCATAGTGTCTTTGGGAGACTGGTAACAATGTTGACTCCTGTTTTCTTTAGATGTCAGTCTTATTTCAGTAACAGTGAGAACATGGCATGGACTATTATGTTGACAATCGTGTAAGACGTATTACCACGTCTCAAGCTAACAAGAATCCTGTTTTGGGTTCACTTGGCATCAGAAAATGATGTTCTGTGAAATCCATAGCAATCTTGTGTAATTCGTTCAACCTGATTTAATGGGCAGAGTCTGTTCCCCCCCCATGACTACGTAGCAAAGCCAGTGACCAATCACCACACACTCACGGTGACGGTGACAGTGACACTGCATGAAGCTACTGCATTTTGGACTTTGAGGAATTACAAACAACATCAGAAAGTGTGTGTGTTTTTGTGTGGGGGGGTACAGACTTCACCCCTACAATCCTGAGTCTTTCCAAGACTGAAATTATCAGCTGACTTTGAGATAAACAGTATGTAAATGTATTTGTTGACATCCTGCTAAATATTCAGTAGGTAATCAATACAACCCACTCAAACCTAAAGGTTAGGTTAGGTTTATGAGATGAGATACATCAATTGCAGACATATTTTTCCTGTATCGTCCAAATGAGTGAAGAAACAAGTGTGAATGGAATCTAAATGTTGTTTTAGAAAAATAGGACTTCTTTCCACAGGGAGCTACTGTCTTAAAATCAGCCAAGAATGGAAAAATACACTGTCAATGAATGACACACACAGACACTCACACACTAACACACACATGCACACACTAGCCATTAGCGTTCTCAAGATCTTCAAAGTCGACCCCATAACTGCAGCAAAATGGCTGCTGTGTCAGAAGTTTTGCTGAGGAATCCCAAACGGACTGCTTGTATGTGGATTACATGGACATATTCATCAAAGTCAGTCTTCATAAGGCTTTTCAAAGTCGAAAACTTAGGGATCATTGAGGAAGGAAAATGAACCGATGTAGTGTCAATGTAGCGTCATATAGGGATAACAGATGTGATCAATGATGACTATACAGAGCTACACACACACATATACAGTATATAAAGCTATTGTCTTATGTTTGTTGTTTTGTTGTCATTTCACTTTCAGGATGAATCGGAATGCATTTGTATGACCTAAATGGCTAAATGTTTATATATGCAAATTTCTGTACATATGTGCATATACATAGGCTACAGTATATCTCTGGTGTTCTAGGAGAAGCATTGCTCCTCTCTTGATGGCTTGTGTTTACAAAGGGCAGTGTACTTTGCACACAAGGCTGCTTTTGCTTGCAGTTGAGAGTTGAGAAGCTCTTAAAAGTATCTGTTTATTGAAGCAAAAGTGAAATCGAGAAATTCAGAGAAAAAAGTCTAACAGTCTTGCTGCTTTGTTTTCCCTTTATGTTTATTCAGTGTAATGTATGCATGGTACTATCATATTAGCAATGCATGTAAATACTACAAACTGAAATTCAGTTAATTACATTGAACTACAACATAATGTTGCATTTAATTTAATTAGACAACAAAAAGAGACAGAGTTCCCCTTTAATCATCTACAGTGCATTGTAATTATTTGTATTACTCTACACTCTTATGCTTACAATTATGACAATGTGTCTATTTGCTACAGTTGGCTTAATGGCTTTGTGTTGCCCGCGGGGGGTGGAGGGAGGGTTGTTGGTGAGGATCTCTAACTGTGTGGAGGCATTTCCACCGTTTCACAACAAAGCAAAGCAGGTAGCCTCAGCGTTTCCACCAGCAGTCCATCTGGGGATCCCAGACAGCTGATGCCCTGGCTTGCCAGTGGCAACTTTCACTTTCCTCACATTGAATTATTCCTGCAACATTCAGAGGCGATTAGAGGGCTGAGATCTCGCTGTGCGTCCGTCACCCCATTGATCTGCACGCCGCCGAGGCGGGGAATCACAGGGCCTCGTGTTATTGGACTCAAATGTCGAAGACTTTGCAAGAAGCTTTGCAAGAAGCTCAAACGTGCACAAACGCAAACCAGACAGACACACGCACGGCCACATGGACACGCACACACACACGCACACGCAAAGCAGACACACGCGCAAAGCAGACACACACACACGCAAAGCAGACACACACACACATGCAAAGCAGACACACGCACACACACACACACACAAAGCAGACACACACACACACACACACACACACACCCACGAGATATGAACAAAGATCATAGCAAGGACCAGCACAGTGTCTTCACGTGATTGCAAGAGGGCGGCAAGGCTAGAGCACAGCACACTTTAGATTTGAAACCCCCTCTTCCTTTGAAGTGGGTGGCTGGGCTCCACTGGTAGGCTGGGGCTATGGGAGACGTGTGGGAATTGTATCGTGGTTACTGCAGTGAACCAAGAAGAAGGAACAAATGCACCAAACCAAGCAGCATGGACCCACCACTGACACTAACTACCTCGTAAATATGAACAACAAGGAAGTGTGGAGTCATAGACCAGTTCAAGTAATTATTTAGGATTGTTGATAAAGGGACCCGTTTTGAGCAAATTCAGGATAAACCCACTAGGTAA
>JAXIVH010000004.1:2813046-2845546 GCA_036785325.1 Urophycis tenuis
TGATATCCGAAGTTCCCAGACAATATTTGTATTCAGAGAAATATAGAAATTGCGCTGACATATTTGACTCACCATGCACCTCTGGGTGTATTTTTACCGTGGACCTTGGGGTGGAGAAAACATGACCTGGTCTGCAGCAGAGCGCTCCCGTCACACGCACTCTGCAGACTCTTATTTTGGTCATCTATCAACTCTCCCTGGACTCCACCACCATCACCACCACCACCACCACCACAGGGCACAGCCAATGCTTATTCTATTAGATATACAGCAAGGCCAAAAGGGAGACTACTCGACAATAAATAGCACACTTTACTGATGAATACATAGTAGTTAATAGCGATGCAGCCTTGCCTATGACTTCCCATTCCTAAATGACTCAGTGTCACTAAGAGGGTGTGAAGGAGTTCCAAATATAGTTCATGAAGCAAAGAAAAATGTTACCAAAACAATATAAATTAACATCAAGCCCAGGACATAGTTCTTATGTAAGGACTTATAAGAATACATGGAGGGAGGAGTATACACACAAACATGCACACACACACACACACACACACACACACACACAATACAGCACAGCGCATGCACTATGTATGGAATTATCGACCTTTAGATCATGTATTGTATACACATACACGATCTCTCCAAGGCCTAAACACATACACTTACGCACAGATGCATAAACATGGCATACACACACAAGTATCGTTACATTGACCCGAACACATTCACCCTCCTACTCACACACACACACACACATGCATACATGCACACATGCATTCCACTGAGTGAAGTGACCACTAAATACTTTACTCTCAAACGTGGATGCACCCACATTAACACACACACACGCACACACACACACTTTTGAGTGCCCCGATCGCTAAATACTTTACCCACCTCGTCCAGCCATAGCTCCAGCTAGTTAAAAGCTTTCCGATTGGTCTTTGGGTATCCTGTTTCCTTTTAAAGAGCCTGCGGGAAGCAGGGCCCGCCTCCTATCAGCGGGAAAACATCTCGCCTTTTTTTTATATTCCCGGAAAGACGGAGAGAGTGAATGGATGACTGGCAGGAGAGATGGAGGCGAGATAGGCTGTGAAGATGTGAGTGAGTGCGAGTCCAGCAGATTGACTGCGTGTTGGTGGTTTATCTCCTCATATCATTGATATAACATAATTATCACTCTCTTCTTCCCCATGGCCCGGCCTTCTCCTCGTCTTGTCACCACGCCACTTATTTCCATGTCTCTGAGGTTGCCTTGAGTCCATCTCATTCGATGAACAATCATTTTCCGTTTTTGCCCAACGAGTTTGAATTTGAATTCCATGAGGTTATTGTATGAATGATGTAACTGTCTAAATGAATGAGAAGCATGAATGTGATTTAATGAGATAAACCGTTTGTAACCCCTAGCACCTTGTAACTATGGGAGCTACTGTGCAATGAATAAGTACACATATCAAATATCAATGTCACGTAAAAGGCAAGTGCATCAGAGGTTATATGTGGAGAATAGGGTATCAGGCAGCAATGATGGAAATGAAGACACTCAGACATAATATTGTTTTGAATGGTAAGAATAACATGTTTTTCCTTATTTACTGCCTTCATTTGTATTCAATAGGAAAAAGTATGAATACTGCTCCATGTAACATTATTACGCCATTAATTATTAATTATTATTACGCCAATAATAATGAATCCTTGGTAATCAACTCAAGTGATCAACCCCCTTTTGTTTTGCTTATTAATTTGTAGACCCCGTCAACTAGTTTCATATACTAACGTTTGATTCTACATATCTTATATCTATTTAAATCACTATTCTATCAAAATTGAAGAATGTGAAGAATAATGTGAGAGCTGTTATTGTATTTGTCTGGCATGTGCGTCTGAGCCTTCTCCCTTTCAGACACATTTTGTGCAGATTTGGCCCAGCTGATGCCATTCACAGTCATACATCTTATATGTGGCAGGATTAATACTTTGGGCAGTTACAGTATATAAACAACCAAGATGGCTTCAACTGATGTGTGAGACGTTCCACTGCTCTGATTGGTTGTAGGTTTATCAAATTGTGTCCAGAGGCATCTTGGTTTGCACCCGTTGATGATGCCCCTTGGAAAAGTGAACTGAGAGGTTCCAAAAGAATATGCATTGTGAATTGGACTTGCAATGTTAAGTGACTGAGAACTAGCAGTCAAAACAGATACTATAACGTGACTTTCACCAACAGTGAGACAAGTCCAACAGTTGATTCAGTTAATAAAAATACACTCAACAGGATTACAACAACGTACCAAAGGAGTAGTTCAGTTCACTCAATGTACTCAGACATAGAAGGTGAGCGTTGACATCTAGACAGGGGAAATACATTGTACGTGTTGCTTGATCAAATAGAGAAGGAAAATCCCAACACCAAACACCCAGCATGGCTCTGCAAGGATGCACACTGATCATAAATATACAGTTTTTCACTGTTTTTGTTTCAGGTCAATGAACTACAAAGAACATCCCCATGTTTCGTTATTTGTAACTGCCTCTACCATACCCTATAGCAATTAGCTGCAAGGTGGCACCGATAAGAGATCTTCCTTACGGTCCTTTTACCTTTACCTTTTTGTGATTGTTTCCAAATGCACACCGAGTAACCCACCATTATTCCCCTCATGGTAAAACAGCCATTCGCTGCACTAGCTTATCACTTTATAATTGCTCTTTGTAACTTGGCACTTAGCCAGATATGTATATATGGTTCACCTAGCAATTGAAATGCTTGAAACTTGTTCTGGTGACTTTTTTACTGTATTAACAGCAATGAAATGTTTCACCTTCATCTGACAAAAAAGTAAATTTAATGTACTTTTTGTAAGTCGTTTTGGATAAAAGTGCCAGCTAAATGCATTGGTGATTTAAATATAATTGAATCACCTGAATACACCCGCTTTTTTTGTGAAAGGAGAAGGAAAGGAGCAAAAGCTCATCTTCTCTAGGCGGTCCAAGGTTAAGTTTGAATCCATCTGTATTTTTTACTTGCATTATTCTTATTGGAGAAAGCTGCATATTCACTTCATTACTTACTACTTAAATATTTGACAAGATATTGTTTTTCTGGCTTTTCTCTGCATTTTTTTCAAACCTCATGTCGTTTATTTGTAATGTACCTGATGTTAAAGGACCTTTTCCTTCACCTCCATGTACATATGAATGGTGAAAAATCTATTCAATCAGCCTCACTCATTGTCTATTGTAATTTTCTTATTATAGTAATTGTGGGTCATAACTTGGTTATTAACTTAACTTATTGTTTAAAGTACATACTGTATTTTACCAAACTATTAATCATGAGCCAAGCATGATTTACACAATGTTGATTTAATATAGTATACAATTATTAAATATCTGATGATAATGATAATAAGTTATACTGAATTTCCAATATGCTTGTGCTTTTGTTATATTCTTGCCTTTCTAAGCCATATTTCCAAAAGCCAGCCGCCTCCTAGTTTCCATACTAATACTATATGTATGTGATTGACAGGTCAGATTGAGTGACAGGAAGATGCCGTGGGACTAGGGCATTATGTTATTGAATTACGCTGCTGCTATTGGTAATGATTACATGCTTGTGTTTGACATAACATCGCCTCAAGCATTGGGTCATAACCAGAAACTCCTTTCCTGGCATGACACACAAAACAGCTAGCTTATGTTCTCCTCCATCCTGGGAACGATAGCAGAAAACTGAACAATATGCTGTATCTTGGAACCACCCTTTGTTTAGTCGAAATTCATCTGAACAGCATCTCATTGTGTCAGGGCCCTCATTTCCTACACCTAAAAATAAGACAACGATTAAATACAGAAATGCAAGTCAAAAAACAGTGCTTGCAAGATTCCAACTTCTGAAGGATCCAAAATAATCTGATATTTCAATCGAACATGAGCAACATGGCCATCCATGCAATTCATTACTGGGATTGTGTGATTTATTCAGAGTTCAGTGAGTTGCACTGCATGTATTACTGTATACTGTATACTGTAGATTAAAAGTTATGATATTACTCAACACATAGTAGCCTTGTTGTCTTCCTGCAAAGTTTTGTTCTCTTTCTGTACTTTTTGTTATTAGTAGACTGAACCTCTCTCTTTATCTTGCATTGCCTAAAGTCAGCCAATCAATATGTGAAGAAACAAAAATAACGAAACCATTTACAAAGATAACAAAAATCAATGAATGATATGGGAAAAAAAAGGCCTATCTTATCTATGTATGTATCTGTCTGTCTGTCTGTCTGTCTGTCTGTCTGTCTGTCTGTCTGTCTGTCTGTATGTCTGTCTGTCTGTCTGTCTGTCTACCTGTCTGTCTGTCTGTCTGTCTGTCTGTCTGTCTGTCTGTCTGGGAGGTTTGCTGACTGTTATAGGCTTATACTATACAATAGCTAAGAGGTTGGCTGAATGACTAATGGCTTATCATGAACAAAGTGTTTTTCCACAAGAGTAATTCAAAGACTCTTTTATCAGGCTGGGAGTGAGGAGATTAGTATATGAGCAGGATTCAGTGTAATGCTAATGTTAACTAGCCCATGGGAGATGCTTTAAGAAGCCAATATTAATCTCCATCCGCTTTCATGTTTCTACCCACTTACTACTGACAAAATTCCAAATTGTGCGGCATTCTAACGGTACTGTATAGCAGTTTGCTTGTGCACAGTTGCACATATGTGTTATACCTCTTGTGACCTACAGAATGACATACAGTGACACAAAGTAACATACAGTATATAATGTCTCTGTCTCTCTGCCTGCATGTGCATGTGTGTATGTGTACGTGTGTCTCTATCTTTACTTAAATCAGTGCTTGTGGTGCTACTGGTGATAAGGTGTGTAGCGTACATAATATGACTTATTTCCGAAGGAAACTGTATTGGTGCAGTACAAATCATATTCATTCATATTCCTATTCATCGTGTTTTGGTTTGAATCCGGTTTTATTTAACGATTTCAAGGGTCACAGAACACACTGTGAGTTACACAGCTTCAGGCTTACGATGGGAACTATCAGAACTAAAGGCTTTCATACAAATCAGACATTTTGTTGGATTTTGATGTTTTTGTTCAACAAAATGATAATTGAAATTTGATCATTGGTGTAGAGGACATTTCTGTAATTTGCTTTTGATCATGTTGTTATGAAAACAGTGGCAAAACTAAATCATTTTAAATTAATCCTGAAACATGTCATGCAAACAAAATGTTGAAAAGAGTTGAGAGATGGTCGAAAATACGCGAAAAGCTACAAAGCATTAAGTGATGCCACAGGAATACCCAGACCTTTTGAGAAATAAAGTTATTTTCCACTTTCCAACCCAAATTCTAACTAGAAGCATGGTACCATTTGACAGAGTTAGCCACTATCAATGGAAGCCAGTGAGATAAACTCATTCTTTCAGTGAAGTAAAAACACACCATTCCAGCTCCGCCAAGTGAAGATATTGTACCAGTCTGACTTGTGATGGCTTCAGAGCTAAATTTCGTCTTGTTTATCTTTGGTGCCTTCTGTCTGTCCTCATTGAAGTCCCTTTGCACTGGACAGTAGCTTCAGTAGTTTAGTCATTTTCAGTTAAGTAAATTCTCCCGTGTTTATCGTTTTTCTTTAAGTTCTCAGTTTTACTTTTTTGCTATGCAGCGTTCACTGTATATATGCTGCTGGCCGTCCTGATGTCTGTATCATCTTTTTGACGAGAAAGTGACATTTAAGAGTCAAAACAAAGACTTGCTTTTGAGTGTCTTTGCACCTGAGTTCAGTTTTCTCTTACAGGACAGCTTAAAATATTTTCCTTGTGCTAGATGTGAGGATTTTTAGTCATATGGTTTCGATACATTTCATTCATCACACATTTCTTGTCAATGATTAATAAATTGTATTTTATCTGAACTTAGATGACTCTATCACAATCTAAATTCTGACTGTGTTGTCATGATGACAACATTCACAAACTAACCAAGTTTACTTGTCCTACTTGTAAACAGGAATATGTATCAAATATGCTGCCAATAAAAGATATGGTAAACATAACTGGAGTTCCATTTTTGTTCTTGAACACTTCAACTAATGCTAAATATGCGACTGAGTGTGAGTGCAGTGCAACATGCAAGTTTCTGTTTTCTCTGCATTTGAAATGTATTTATTAACTGACCATTATAATTATGATGAAAACCTAATTAAATGAATGCATTCTCATCAGCAACAGAACCCTGCCCCTACTATGTTCTACATACATTATGGTCAGTCGGTCACAAATGCATGGTCCTACATGCACACACACACACACACACACACACACACACACACACACACACACACACACACACACACACACGCACACGCACACACACATTGCGCACACAGCATGGTGTTAAAGCCTTAATCTTATTCATCGCAAAGTGACGGGAAGAGAAGCAGTTACGTCACGTGACCGCACTCCGATTCCTGGAAGCTCTATTAAAAAGGATGTTTTTTTTTCACCCCTGCTGCCGCTATTTACCCATAATTCTTTGTAATCAGTTTATAGAGCTTATGGGTGCTCAGAGAGTGCTTTCTCCTCGAGGCACGGCTCATTTATCAAGGGAGATAAAGAACAGTCCGGAAAGTGTTTTGAATATCAGACACCTCTCCTCTGGAAATGAAATTGTGTTTTTTTTTCCCTTCCCTATCTTGTTTTGACTGAACATCCCTTAACACATTTCAACACTTTGTTTCCTTCATGCATCCCTCTTATTTCCAAATGACGTCCAGGTTGGCCGTGATGTGATGCGGGGCAGACACGATCTGATGCAGGGTGGACATGATCTGATGCGGGGTGGACATGATGTGATGCAGGGTGGACATGATCTGATGCGGGGTGGACACAATGTGATGCGGGGTGGACACGATGTGATGCAGGGTGGACATGATGTGATGCAGGGTGGACATGATCTGATGCGGGGTGGACATGATGTGATGCGGGGTGGACACGATGTGATGCGGACACGATGTGATGCAGGGTGGACATGATGTGATGCAGGATGGACACGATGTGATGCAGGGTGGACATGATGTGATGCAGGGTGGACATGATCTGATGCGGGGTGGACATGATGTGATGCAGGGTGGACATGATGTGATGTGGGGCAGACATGATGTGATGTGGGGGCCATGATGTGATGTGGGGCAGACATGATGTGATGCGGGGGACATGATGTGATGTGGGACGGCCGTGATGTGATGCGGGGTGGATGTGATGTGTTGCGGGGTGGACATGATGTGATGTGGGGCAGACATGATGTGATGTGGGGCAGACATGATGTGATGCGGGGGACATGATGTGATGTGGGGGGCTGTGATGTGATGCGGGGGACATGATGTGCAGTATGCCGGTTCTTCCCGAAGGGGATATGCATATGTACAAGTACTTTGAGATGAACATAAAGTGCTAGTTTTTAGTTTGTCAATACAACCCAAAACCAGGCCATCGTATTTTATGGGGCAACCTGGAAGTTAGCCATTGATTCACCAAAAGGTTCATTCCAAAAGTTCAATTTGTATATACAATTTGTTTACCAAGATAATCATGACAAATGAATACCACTTTTAAGGTTTTCATGGCTTAAATGCAGTCAATAAAGTGAAAGGCAGACTTATAGGTTTATCAACATGGGGGTAATAGACATGAAGTATGTTATGCATTTAGTAGGTGACATAGTTAGGAGGGGACATAGTTAGTAGGTGACCTAGTTAGTAGGTGACATAGTTAGTTGGTGACATAGTTAGTAGGTGACATAGTTAGTAGGTGACATAGTTAGGAGGTGTCATTGCTAGTAGGTGACATAGTTAGTAGGTGACATAGTTAGTAGGTGACATAGTTAGAAGGTGACATTGTTAGTAGGTGACATAGTAGGTAGGTGACATAGTTAGTAGGTGACATAGTAGGTGACATTGTTAGTAGGTGACATAGTTAGTAGGTGACATTGTTAGTATATGACATTGTTAGTATATGACATAGTTAGTAGGTGACATAGTTAGTAGGTGACCAAGTTAGTAGGTGACATAGTTAGTAGGTGACATAGTTAGGAGGTGTCATTGCTAGTAGGTGATATAGTTAGTAGGTGACATAGTTAGGAGGTGTCATTGCTAGTAGGTGACATAGTTAGTAGGTGACATAGTTATTAGGTGACATTGTTAGTAGGTGACATAGTAGGTAGGTGACATAGTAAGTAGGTGACATAGTTAGTTAGTGACATAGTTGATAGGTGACATTGTTAGTAGGTGACATAGTTAGGAGGTGACATAGTTAGGGGGTGACATAGTTGATAGGTGACATTGTTATTAGGTGACATAGTTAGTAGATGACATTGTTAGTTTATGACATAGTTAGGAGGTGACATAGTTAGTAGGTGACGTTGTTAGTAGGTGACATAGTTAGTAGGTGACATAGTTAGTAGGTGGCATAGTTAGTAGGTGACGTTGTTAGTAGGTGACATAGTTAGTAGGTGACATTGTTAGTAGGTGACATAGTTTGGAGGTGACATTGCTAGTAGGTGACATAGTTAGGTGACATAGTTAAGAGGTGACATAATTAGGTGACATAGCTAGGAGGTGACATTGTTAGTAGGTGGCATAGTTAGTGTTAGGAAAAATATTATCTAGCAATGGTACGGTTAGGTTGATCTGACATTCTGAAGGACATAGTGAAGATTGTATTCCTCTTGGCGACTTTAAGTCTGACTCTCTGGAACTTGGAGACATAACATAAAGTGATTAAAGAATACAACTACGTCATGTCAAATCTGCTTAGTAACATGTAATCTTTATAAGTTATAAGCCAATCAGAATGGGACACTCCTGTCATGCTGTTCTGATTTGAGACTTTTATATAATACACTTGATTGATGCTTGATGAAATCCTCTGCTTCTCCTCGTACCAGACCAATAAACAACTTCAGCTTAAACTATATAGAGTTCCTGGCACTTCTTGTTCTTCGGCATCAACAACAATCTCCTCACTATCAGTTAGTAGGTGACATAGTAGGTAGGTGACATTGTGGTCTCGGACACTTGGGAGCAGGCTAGAGATCTGGGGTCCAGTTTGTTTGAAGGAAGGCCTCACGGACATAGAATAGTAGTATTGGGTGGCTCTAGCCTGACTGGGTGAATCTCTCACCCAAAGGTCATCAGAGGGAACAATGAAACACATTCAGGGCACCCTGAATGACTTCAGAGTTAGATAGAGACTTCTTAATGAAAGAAAAAAAAAAAAAAAAAAAAAAAAAAACTAAATGTACTGTATGTATTAACCTTTGTAATGGACTTTTTAACAAAGCAGTGGTGAACATAAAACTTCCGAGTTACACCGCGAAAAACGTCGGCCTAGTCTGTCCCGAAGAAGACATATGTCAACCCTTAGCAACTTGAAAATCTATGTTTTCATTGAAAGCACATCATAAGTTACATAAACTAACACGTAACAGCTCAGATGCAAAGAAAAAGTTAAGACAATTTAGTTATTTATAACTACATGTAAAATGCACACAGCCTTGTGTCAGTGGCAGAAGCGTCCATATGAATCACCATGGCAGGGAAGAAAATCGTTGCATTCACTTAAAAACTAAACTGGATATACAATCACTGAACGAATGGTATGGTCAGATCTAAAAAAAATATATAAAATGCACATTTATCTCCTAGACAATTCATCAAAAGCATGTTGAAGCTGAAACATAGCATTTTAAACTGAAAAAACAAGTACCGGTAAGTGAAGTAAAGTGCCATAAGTGACAGAAACATGACATGAGTGACACATCCCTGGTGTCTTCGACCGGTGGAGAAACCATCATCTGTGCCAGCCAACATTCACGTGGGTCGTTCATACGACAACAAAGGAAATGTTTAATTTCTATATAATTTTTCTTGACGTGGGAGAAAGTAGAGATTTCTTGACGAGCCGTGTTGTTCTCTGATTGCACCCACTGGGAATACAAACAGTCGCTTCATTATTCAGGGACAAGAGGGAGATTATGTGGTCAGAGCTCATCTCATATCCCTCTCCACTCCATGTGTCGCTGTGTTTGTTTGTGTCTTTAAAATGCACCTTTCCGTCGTTGTGTGTTTGTGTGTGTGTGTGTGTGTGTGTGTGTGCCTGCATGCAACGTAATCAATGTAATGTTATGTAATGTGTGTGTGTGTGTGTGTGTGTGTGTGTGTGTGTGTGTGTGGTGTGTGTGTGTGTGTGTGTGTGTGTGTGTGTGTGTGTGTGTGTGTGGTGTGTGTGTATGTGTGTGTGTGTGTCTGTGTGTGTGTGTGTGTGTGTGTGTGTGTGTGTGTGTGTGTGGTGTGTGTGTGTGTGTGTGTGTGTGTGTGTGTGTGTGTGTGTGTGTGTGTGGTGTGTGTTGGGCTTGCAACTGTATTGCTACCCTTATGAGAACATTTCTAGGTCAAACGGCCAAGGAAAATAACATTGAGTGAAAGTGCTTCCAGGCATCAGTTCCACAATAGCCTGCTTCATGGTTAGTGTCAAGGATTAGGTCCAGGATGCTGTTAAGGTTAAGTGTTTACTTCCTTAGTGTTATTGAATGGTTAGTGTTAAGGGTTAATAAGTCCAGGGTTGTACTTTGGGCTATCGTGTGGTTGACTGTTACATATTGTGTTCAGATTCAAATTAAGTGCATGCATTAGGTCCATTTGTTATGTAGGATACATGACTTTTGAAATCCAAATATATTAGGGTACTGGTATGACACACTGTGTGTGTGTGTGTGTGTGTGCGTTTGTGTGTTTCCAAGTGTACTAATCAATGCAGGATTCATGCATACTAACCTAGACAGATTCCCACTCCAAACAGTGCATGTTCCCAATCATCGGTGACACACACACACAGATGCGTGCCGTTCACTCGGTTTAAAGCATTTCCCGACATTTCCGTGTTGATGTTCTGCTGTTGACTGGTACTTATTAGGCCTTCTGCTTTGTTCTCAGCTGTTTGCTCCTTCCAATGATTTCTTACAGTCATGTCCCAGTGTCCCAGCAGACAGCCTGCTGGTGCTGATGGGCCCAGATCTCTAGTGAGTCTGCACATTACCATTATGTTTGTGTTCTTGGTCTCCAGAACAAATATTTGTCGGTGGATTGTTTTGCTCACATTTGATGGCAGATGATCCGTTGTTGTGCAGATGTTTGTTTGGCACTGGGATTTTGTTTATGCGTCTGTGTGTGTGTGCGTTATTCTATTAACATTTTCATGTAGGCGTTTTATACTAGTGCAGTTACAAGATATGTTAAGGGAAATGTTTGTGCGCAATGCAAGACAAATATGCTGTTAGAAAATTGTGTTTCTCCCTTTTATATTATATATACATATTGTTTTTTTGTATATGTATGATTTTATATTAAACATTTAATCTTCAAAATGTGCTTTTGGTCCAGTTTTGCAGTGTAATAGCTTGAGCGACTGAATTTGTTTGAAATGGTACATTTTAAATGTATTCAAATAACTTTATTTGTAACTGGTAGTCTGATATGTGTGCATATCTGTCTGTGTGTGCATGCATATATGATATGCTGATATTTGATCAAAACATTGATGGTATGCCATGTCTATGCATGTTTGTCTGTGTGTTTGTTTATCCATGCTCTGCAACTATAAAATATATCAACTCCTCAGCCTTGTGTGTCTTTTGCACTGGTATACATGTGCATAGGTGTCTATAGTGTATTTCCAGGACAAAAATGTGTCCAAAAACTGAAATCATATTTAGCAGTGTCCACTGTGGTTGCTAGAGACATCACAGGTGCACTATGTGAGCCGATCGCACTCAGACACAACAGACGATATGTCAACTCACTTTCACAAGAACTCTTAGCCTGCTCCCTCTGCCTTTCAGTCTAGTGTTAGTTGTCACCCACGTGTCACTAAATATAAAGAAAACATTCTTTTTTTTAGGTTAAATTATCAGTCATACTCAAATTAAGTATGACAGACGGTCATGTTATAGTGTTACCAATAGCCTTTATTTATGTGTATGTATGTATGTATGTATGTATGTATGTATGTATGTATGTATGTATGTATGTATGTATGTATGTATGTATGTATGTATGTATGTACGTATGTATGTATGTATGTACATATGTATGTATATATGTATGTCCTTGCATATCTAGAACCGTTCATCTGATGCAAGTGTGTACTGCTGTCGACCCGAGGAAGTGCGGTGTCGAATTGCTTGGACACATGACACGTTCAATCTTAATGAACTTTGAATAAAACAAGCAAGCAGCCGCGCCCTGAGCAGCAGCGGGGGCTTCAGGGCTCTGAGGACAGACTCCAGCATGACTTCAGCTACGTTGGCAACGGGCCCACACAAGCCACGGTTCACTGTCTGCAGTTCACTTGGTAACATTGGTTGGATTCACATTAGTTAGCTGTATCTCCCATATGGTCTAGCGGTTAGGATTCCTGGTTTTCACCCAGGCGGCCCGGGTTCAACTCCCGGTATGGGAACTACTCTTTAAGTTCTTCAGCTGGTCAACAAGTACCTCCATCACTAAAAGGAGGAAATTGTTTGACTGGGAAATCACAGCTCTTGTCCATTTTGGCATCTCAGTAGTGGAATGAGCATCCAGCCAATATCAGTACTGTGGACTTTTCCAGAAGACATCCTCTGGAAGACACCCAAGACTCACTTGCTCAGAGTTCACCTGAACCCTGCATAACATCCATCCTCTACCTAACCCCACTCTTGGTGTCTAACCACTTAGCATCATAGGCCAGAGCTGTTGTATAACAGTGGTTAACATAGCAATTGGAATGTACTTGAAACTTGTTCTGTTGACCTGCTTACTGTATTAACAGCAATGAAGTGTTTCACCTTCTTCTGACAAATGTACTTATTGTAAGTCACTTTGGACAACAAACGTCTGCTAAATGGCCTAAATATAAATGTGAATGTGTATTGCTGGGATCCCAGGGAAGTGCAGGTTCAAATGGGAAGGCGCTTGAGTGAGCGGCTCTCAAGAACTCTGCCGGCAGCAATACGGGAGGCCAAGCAATCGGACATATTTGGAACCGGCACTGCACATCGTTCATATAACACATAGTTCACGTGACAATATGTATGCTGCATTAGAATGTGTTACGTTTGAACGCATTGAAGCTTTGACTTTGGAATTGGCTCATCCGAATGGCAGCGACGTGATGATTGAAGGACGACGGCCCCGACAGAACAATACCCAGCGGGCGCAGAGTGTGGAGGAGGACGGATGAGGCGTTTGCCTCATCTGTTGCCAATAATCAAGCCTCCTCAGCGCTAAGCGTGCTGCGCTGCTTGTGTCACTGTAGCAGGGACTGGCGCCCGCCTCTTCATGCCCTGATCGCCACGGTGGGGACGAGGTGGCGTTTGGCGGGATGGAGGAGGGCACCGGCCGCAAACGAGGGAGCGGAAGGTGGGCAGGGCGCCTCTGTGGCCCGGGACAGCGGTGTCTGTGGGTGGGGGGCCAACAGAGCGTGTGACCGTCTGTCCTCGTGTGTCTCGCTGCCCCCACACTGATGCTGGGTCCCCGCGTCCGTGAGGGACGACCGACGCACAAACATAAAATGGATGTTTTGTGTTGATTTACGTGCGCGTGTGTCGGGGTGTCGCACAAGGAGGGTAAAATATGCCGCGGCCTTGGCCATGATGCCGTTCTGGTGGCGATAAAGGCTTTTTCACCGACACCAGCGTTTTCTTTTCCTAGGACCCAGCAGCGGCATGGTCTTCGCTGCCGTACAGCGACGCCGATGATGACTGAACATCTGACGGACTGCGGGGGGGGGGGGGGGGGGGGGGGGGGCGTCCCACACTGAGCGCACGCCGCTGCACCTCCACCTTCCCCGGTGACACGAGGCTCGGCGTTCCCCGCGGCTCCAGCACGTTTGTCGACACCCCGACAGTAACAGTGTCGGACCCCCCAGGCCCCGGCACAGCCGCCAGGCACACGAGGGGGGAAGAAAACCCCCCGGCGATCCAGACGGAGGCTTCAACAGCACCCTGCGAGTGGAGCCTCGGACCGCCAGCCCCGGACCGCCAGCCCCGGACCCCCGGGCCGCAGAGAGTGTCTCCGTGTGATGGGGGATTGAAATAGACGGAGACACTTATTTTGGGGGGACTTATCGTGTTTGTTGAATGACTAATTAATTCAGCAGTGCTGTCGAAACCGAAAACAATGAAACACTGTGCAGTGTGACAAGTGACGATTACAAGGAAAAAATAGATCAGGACGAAATATAGGGACTCACTAAGACAAGTGAGTGGTAAATGAGGCAGTCGTGTTAAGTTCCATTGCATGATGTTTGATCGGTCATATACATATATATATATATATATATATATATATATATATATATATATATATATAAATATATATATATATATGTTGAATAGTTAACATAACATAACATTGTTTGATTGTGTTGGCTGATGGATGCATGTTTGTATGTGTGTGTGTGTGCCTATGTGTGTATGTGTGAGTTTTGCAGGAAGAGAAGAGGAGACTGGGTCTACTTCCATGCCTCAGAAAAACACAAGTTGTTAATCAGTCAGACGTTAACACATCGGTAACAGAAGACACTGGCTGTGACCGTCACACAATACCACGCTACAGGCAACGCTAGTTGAGCATTGTATGGGCTCATGATGTGAAGGTCATGTTTGATAGCTAGATAGATAGATAGAACCTTTCAATAAATAAGGTACCCCCTTGTTTTCTAAACCTATTTTGTGTCGTTGATGGGACTAAGTGTGTGTGTGTGTGTTTGTGCACATGTGTGTGTCTCCTTTGCTGACACCGTTCCCCATTCTTACCCACCTGGCAGCATTTGATTGATTTGCTGCTAGACTTCCTCTACACACATGTGCATGTGCACAGGCACACCTACATATCAAGTGGCACACACACACACACACAGGGAGGAAGGTCCATTATATGTCTATCAGGGAGCAGGTCCTCATCGTAATTGGAGACAGATGTAAGTTGTGGGATGGATAGCACACGTGCACGCACACATAGCCTCAAAAACACATGCACGCACACAAACACATGCACACACGCACGCACACACGCCGATGCGCTCACACACACACACACACACACGCACACACACGCACACACACACACGCACATACGCACACACACACACACGCACACACACACACACACACACACACACACACACACACACACACACACACACACACACAAACACGCACACACGCACACACATACACACACGCACACACGCACACACACAGACACGCACACACATACACGTACACACACACAAACGCACACACACACACAAACACAATACCAACATTAGAATTAAATACACGGTCCAAATCTCTTTTCAATGCATGATATGTGTATATCAGTAGTTTCCACTAATGTACACATATAAGTCCATGTGCATTTCACCATCACCGGAGCTCAGCTGCTCACACCGACAAGCTTTTAACTGTTGTAGAACAAGTGGGAGACACTGGTTTACGACCTGCTTGACGCATGCTTGTTTACTCAAACACACATGCCGCCCTTGTTCAAGCAGGCCAGCGACGCTATGCAGACATATACAACATGTTGCAGCCTCTTACTAGTGTAAGATTAAATGTTTTTGCAAGTCTCTAATAATCAGTTTGTGTCATCTGCTAAATGACAAAATAGTAAATGCAAATCATAAATAATAATAGTCTTCCTTTGTCTGGCTCTCAACTTAATACACACAAACACCGCACGTGTGAACACACACACACACACACACACACATGCACACATGCACGCACACACATGCATGCACACACGCACACACGCTCAGGCACGCACACACACACACACACACACACACGCATGCACTCACGCACGCATGCACACGCACGCACACACACACACACACACACACACACACACACACACACACACACACACACACACACACACACACACACACACACACACACACACACACATACCCTTGGACAGTGCAGCATCCAATTTAATGTGCTTAGCTCTAGTTGACAACAATGATCAGAAGTCTCCTTGAGACGGGTTGGTTAGAAGGTGAGCTGTCCCCCTCACTAAAACCACTCATTACTCAACTCACAACCTGGATGAATAGCTGGCGTGCTGGCCTGTTTCTGTGTGTGTGTGTGTGTGTGTGTGTGTATCTTTACAGGCATGTGTGTGTCAAAGGAAATAGTAAACGATCATTTTCAAATGTGTGAGTCATTGCAAGTGTACACCCCGCTCTACTTTCACTTAGAGACACACACACACACACACACGCATGATCACACACACACACACACACACACGCATGATCACACACACACACACACACACACGCATGATCACACACACACACACACACACATGCACACACACACACACACACACACACACACACACACAGAACACTCTTTGTCTCACATACGCACGCACAAACACCCACACACAGACCCACATAAACACTTAACTTGCAATGGATGAATCTCTGAACCTATAGAAGGCTTCTACAATCATTCAGAACTGATCCTGGTCCACATACCAATAGCCCATGTGTGTATTTTCAAGAACTTTCTCACCTAACCTATGAGGTGTTTTTTCAAATAACCCTGGAGCATTTCTTCTGTTTGCTGAATTTGTTTGGGGAGGTGAGAAGGACCAAAAGGAAACTCACTCTGTAAATCCAACCAATCTAAGGCAAGCAGGAAGGAAACCAAAGGATCTGAGGAAACCAAAGTGGTCATTGATGCTATGCATGCATAGTGTGCATTAAATGTGGGTCCCACGTTGTTCTTCTTTACATACAAGAACCCAGGGGAGGGACCGGGCAAGGCCCTCTCTCTCTAACACCCAGTCAGCATCTCCTGGCATGGCGTGAGGCGGGACACTGTTCTGTTCTGTTTTGGTGTGAACATAAAAGCACAATAATTACAGCTTTTGGATCACAATGCACTATTTTTGCACTATTGCTATTATTCAACTGCTGTTACTCAACAGCCTCTATCTGAATGAGACACACAACTACAATGCAGATAGAATAATGAATGCAATGAATACTTAAAAACAAGATTTTCTCTGTATGTTTATTGTGTGCTAGTGTGTACTTGCGTTTTGCTTCTTCATATGCTGGACATTTCTATTTATTCTGCTACTTTAAAGTGCCTGTATACCCATTTTTAATCATCATAGTATGTACTGCATATGATCTTCAATGTAGTAAACTATGCTTCTTTGTCAAGATTACAAAAACATCATGCAGAAAAAAACAAAATATAGTTATAAAATCGTATGTTTATTTTTGTGTCTGTCAACCAGTTTGTGACATCTGCTAAAACGCTAAATAGAAATGGCAGCTTAGGATCTGTTTTCTCTCAGCCCGGGGAGAGCTGTCTGTGTTTCAGAGTCAATCCAGAGATCCCAATGGACACCACCTTTTTGCTTTCGCAGGGTTCGAAGTTCAGTTCGGAGACAGATGTCTGAAGGCACTCATGGATGGATGGATGGATGGACTATTGAACACACCTTTTGCATTGTTTTTCCACCAATATGATTAAAAATCATGGAACTGAATTGGACTGCACATATACAACACAATTACCATTTAGTAAATTATTGTTTTATTTTTTTTTTATCTAGTCATTTGAATCGATTTGCCATGGCTCTAGACTGTAAATAAAATTTAAAAAAACAATCACAATCAGGTATCTTCATCACAGACTTCACTTTGTCACAAGTTCCATATTACATGACACAATGCCTGTTGCAGAAAATGGCCAGTAATTAATATCTGTGCTTCTTTCTTCTGCGTAGACCCATTTTTATGCTGCACTTTTTTCAGTACTGACAGTAAATCAGTTGATTAAACATTTATTTTGACAGTTGTCTAAGCTAGAAGACAGTGGTGAGGATTTTTTATATAACGCTAGAAAATGCAGTAACACTTTACAATAAAGGAACCATTAAGGTGGGACCATGTCATTGTTTTTCAAGTCACAAGTAAGTCTCAAGTATTTGCCCTCAAGACCCGAGCCAAGCCCCAAGCCATAAGAGGCAAGTCCCGAGTCAAGCCTCAAGACATAAGAGGCAAGTCCCGAGCCAAGCCCCAAGCCATAAGCAGTGTTGGGGAAGTTACTCAAAATAAGTAATTAGTTACTTATTACTAGTTACTTCTGTAAATTGTAATGAGATTACTTTACTAGTTACTGCATTTGAAAAGTAACTTCACTACTTATTACTTTACTTTCCCATATTTACAGTAGATACATAGACAAACATCAAAGCCCTATCATCACTTAGTGTTTATTGTATAAATGTATACAACATGGCTTATATATCCATATGAAAGAACAATATCCCTGTCTGCACAAAGAAATATGCCTCACTGTGAAATCCACAAACGGGACAAAGGAGGCTATGTGAGCTCAATCAGTAGTAGCAACACATAAGTTTCCAAACAAAGGCTTTGGGAAACATGAGAACAAAAATCTTTCCCTGAGAACAAAACCAGCTTGTTAATACATTCATGGCAAACAAAAAATTAAGTGGTCAATGAAAAATATAAAAATAAAGCTCACTTTATCCCATGCAATTAAAACACAAATGCACTTAAGCCAATGAAAAGGAAACAGAAAATTCATATCATCCAAAAAGCATTATTTTCCCCTTAGCTTGCTCTCCTCTACCTCTCCTCTAAAATGTTTTCCTGTCGGACATTGGCTTGCGAGTCACGGGTATTTTGTCTAGTATTTTTTTAAACCTGGGCGATTCAATTGTCGATAGGGGAAGCATGTCTTCTCCAACAAACCCAGCAACCAGCCTGTTAATGTCTTTCTGTGTTACCTGCTTCTGCGCTCCAACACTTGAAAAAAGCTTTGCCTGTTTAGGCGGGGTCGGCTGCTCATCGGCTCCTTCAGATGACCGGCGAGCAGGATCTTTCGCTAAAAGTTTTGTGTTGCCATGCTGGGCTGACAAATGCTTGGACAGGTTGCTCATTGACTTAGCAGCAGCTGAAAGAAACTTTTCGCCTGGGCATAGAGTGCATTTCACTAGAATATTTTTGTCCATTCGTGCTATGAACTGGAAATAATGCGAATATCGCCACTGGCCGAAACCCCCAGTCTCCGTCTCAGTCTCCGTCTCCATTTCCCTCTCTCCTTTTCGCACCAGCAGCAACGTCACTCGACTCAAATCGATCACTATGGCAACGTGCTCAGGCAGCACGCACACATGCCAGATCAGAACTCTACACACAGGCAAAACACGGCTTGGGTAACGCAGGAAAGCGCATTCCTATAGTCTAGTAAAGTAGTGTAGTTACCGATATTTTTAGTGTAATGCGTTACTTTATTTCGTTACCCAAAAAAGTAATATCGTTACAGTAATCCATTACTTTGTAACTCGTTACCCCCAACACTGGCCATAAGAGGTAAGTCCCGAGTCAAGCCCCAAGCCAAGAGTGGCAAGTTCCGAGTCAAGCCCCAAGCCAAGAGTGGCAAGTTCCGAGTCAAGTCCTAAGCCAAGACCGACAAGTCTCAAGTTAAGTCCCAAGTCCTACAGTTTGAGTTTCAAAAGGCACAAGTCCAAGTGAAGTCACATGTCACTAATGTTAAAGTCCAAGTCAAGTTGCAAGTCTATTTACATTTTGTCAAGTCAAGTCCAAAGTCATCAAATTCATGAGTCGAGTCTGACTTGAGTCCAAGTCATGTGACTCGAGTCCACAGCTGTGGTAATAATCGTTAACATTAACTGAAAACTAAAGGGCCCATAATCATTTGCTATGCGATAATCATGCAAACTAAGGTATTCATTTATACAATACTTAATAGAGTTAGGATTAAACCTATTAAGTAATATATAGTTGAATACCTTAGTTTACATGAACACCATTAACATAGTTAGCATGAGGAAAATATTTAAATATGAACATCTACCATTAATTAACTGTTAGTTAACTGTTATTCAATGCTTAACTGCATTTGCTAATGTTAATTAATGGTTAATTATTGTACCCTTATTGTAAAATGTTACCAATGGTGCTAGTGTAAAAATAATCAGACAATGTGTGCAGTTGTAATACATCGTTTGTTTGGGAGTCAACTTTTGGATGTCAACTCACAGGGATACTTTTAGTTATTGAACAGGACAATAACTTCAACAACCAACCAAGCATAGGCTCAAAAAGTAATATCTTCAAAACATGGATGTATTATAACAACGCCCCAAAAATAAATACCACACTTCACTTAACCCGCCCAACCAGTGGACCGCCATTCACTACAATATCCAACTGCAACGTTGGATTGAAAGGTTTCAATCTTCCCAATATATATTTGAGTCAGACTTTGAGTCAAACAAATGTCCTCACTAGATGGCGTTGAGGTTGTTTTCACCAGCGCAAATAATGTTGAAAAATGTTGCATTCTCGCATTGGAAATGGCGAGAAGTGACGCCTGAATGCTTGAACCAGATCACTTTGATCCACATTATGGGTAGGCTAATCAAGAAAGAAGCAACAAGGTTCATACCTTTCCACACATATACATCTTCATCATGGGAAAACAATATTTAATTTTTTCCCTAAAGGAAATGTTGTATTATGTTTGCTATTGCTTTTTGAGACCCTCTGGAAAATTTAAAAGCTTTGCGTCTTATCTTCATGTTTACCTTTTTGTGTGGCTGTAGAAAAATAATTAAAGACGAGAATAAAACATCCAATTAGAGTAATCAATCTCGATCCAGCTTTTGCCAAACCCCAGAACAGTTTAAACACGCCGTCTCCTCAATGGACTGGAGAACACTATTCACACAGTGAATCTTTCTCCATTATCTGCCATTTTCTTTTCTCTCCTCCTCATCATTTACTGCCACCAAGACGAATAACACTCAGGTGTGAGAGTAATACTTCCTTATTCGATAATGACCTGCCTATTCAATATGGACAGTGAGTGAGACTCTCTAACGATCCATCTGTCTCCAAACGAGCTGTCTGCATATTAACGAGGCTGGCCGCGAGAAATCTGAAGGAGATGATGTGGGACGAACAAAGCTGAGGAAGTTCAGCTTCCGACGCGGTCAATAAACGACATGACTGGGGAGAAGGTCAAGCGCACCACTGTGATCCAGGATTTGTACGAGTATTGACGGTATTGAGAGCTACGCAACAACAAAAAACACAACAAATGAATGACATGTGGGTTTGTGTGACTGTGTGTGTGTGTGTGTGTGTGTGTGTGTGTGTGTGTGTGTGTGTGTGTGTGTGTGTGTGTGTATGTGTATTGTAGTTAAAACATTCAGGGTCCACACAATGCTGAGATGTTTCACTTTTTCTCACTACTAAGTCAATTGACGCAGCTTCAAGAGGTGGAGATGATGATTGCTTCAGTTATAAGCGATATCAGGGGTCACCAACCATTTTGAACCTTTGAGACACTTCAAGGGTACTGTGTAATATGAAGGGCTAAAAGATATAGAAGAAGGCTATCAAACAATATGTTTGATAGCCTTCAAATTATTCACAGTATTTGAAAAAAGTGTTTGCAATTGTCATCATTGCTCATTTCAAGACCTCCCTGTCAAAACGTATTTTTAGTTCTTTATCAAAAAATGTGCTGCTCTAAATTATGGTTTCAGTTGCTTTTTGTGACTTTTTCACCGGCCTTGTGAAAAATGACGTTAGCTGCCCAAAGGTGCTTTTAACTCCCGGGCCTTTTCTGCCAGTAGGGCACTGCCAGGTGGGTAGTTAGCATGGAAGCTAGTGTGACAGGTAATGTCTTTCCACATTGTGCTGCTTAGCCGTTGCCAAAGTCGCCCCGCCAATGAGACATACACACGCACACATATTTTACTGTCGTAAAACGTTTTCTTTCGCTTTTCCGCCATATTTTTATTTTTTGTGGGTATTACTTGCATCCAGCTCCCGATTTTATTAGCGCTCAATAGCTTGTCTCAGCAAAGAGTGCACACGATATTGAAGTGAAGAATTCATAAAACCTTTTGGTTAAATTAAAATGTTAAATTCAATATTGCCATGGCCTTCAAATCAATGCAAGTGTTGATGATTGATTAAAAAAGATCAACACGATGAACTAAAACTTGTCTCCATGTTTCTCCATGGTGAGGAGCGCTATCTTTAGAAGCTGCCCTGTGGGTATAAGGTGTGGGGTCTCCGTGGGTGCCCAGGTGCTGGCGGGCACCGTGCTGGCTGCCCCTGAGCTGTAGAAAGGTTCAGTAATCACATATGCTCTCTCTTGCAGTAAAGCAAGGCGCTGAACAGTGTGACAACATCCAGGATCAAAGAAATTGGCACTTTTGTGCCGTATTGCTGGTTGGCCTTTGTGTTTATTATTACTTGAATGGAAATAAACATTTCTTATTCTGCGGACTTCCTCCCTGAACTCCTAGCCCAATCTTCTAGTCCACAAAACAGGAACGGCATCTGTGTCATGTCACTGTCCTGATGCCCTGTGATTACGCTGTTTATTATATTCATCCATACATCACATAACCTCTGGAAGTCAAGGTGGCAATGGCTGCACAGTGGATATGTCCCCACATAGATTATGGGCTGCTGTTTCAACGAGCACTTAGAATGTCATAGCAACCCTTTGCCCCTCCCTCACCCCATTCCTGGAAGTCTGGGGCTTTATTGACAGGAAAGGTGCGTGGAGCTAAGCAGAGGTGCTCTGGGGAGTGATAGTAGTTGATTTATTAAGCTCTTAAAGAGCCGGTAGTACCCCTGAACCATACAGCCCAGGCAGGAGCAGCAAGCAGAGGTCACAAGGTCCTTACCCATTGGCTCAATGAAATGCCAGGTGATGTCACATGCAACAGTTGCAATGACCCAGGTTTGATGGATGTTGCTGATGCGGCCTAATTTGGGTGTTTGGTTAAAGCAACTGATGATAATACCATTCTTAAAGCATGCCAGACCTTATGGAGACCTTATGTCACACAACATCATGAAACATTAAACAGGGACGCTGTCTGCATGATGGATGGATACTATTGATACAAGCCAGGAGAGTAACCTTTAGTAGGGGACCTGATCAATATGGGGATGATGCAGCGAGATCAAGTTGTGCAGAATTTTGCAATGCATTCAAATGTGATGGCATTGTCCTTTCCCATCAAAAATATTACACTGACCTGCTCTTGCATGAGATTATTGCTCTTATATATATATATATATATATATATATATATATATATATATATATATATATATATATACTGTATATATATATATATATATATATATATATATATATATATATATAGAGAGAGAGAGAGAGAGAGAGAGAGAATGAAAGATAAAGAGAGAGAGAGAGAGAGAGAGAGAGAGAGAGAGAATGAAAGAGAAAGAGTGAGAGAAAGGGAGAGAGAGAGAGAGAGAGAGAGAGAGAGAATGAAAGAGAAAGAGTGAGAGAAAGGGAGAGAGAGATAGATGCCAGTCAAACAGCCAGATGCTCCATTCACCCAGTACTATGTTAAGCATTTCAATCACCACTTGGCAACAGCCCACTGGTGGACAGTCAACCGAGGGTCGCAATTACCATTCTAAACTGCAAAAGAGTATTTCAGTTCATCTAAAAGACCATTATGTGCTCAAACAGAAGCGGTTGCGTCACTTCTCCCCACACCCAACCCGATTCCACCTGTTCAGAGCTGTGAGCTGGCAGAGAGGAGGGGGCACGCAACAGAGAGTGACTTTAATCATTCCAACCCAAATTCAATACTTGACATTAACTTTCCCACCCAAATACATTTACGTCATAATGTGGCATCTTTTATTATTTATTATTTATGGGTTGTATTTTATCGAAGAACATGATTTTTCCTATTTAGTATATCGTACCTCTATGCTGTCATCTTAAAATGATGGCAAATGTGATTGATTGTACTGCAACATTCTTTGACCTGAACTACCACAATTAAAATGAATGAAGATTCACTCTGCCGGAAAGGCTCCCATTCCTCATTAACCTTTTAGACTTTGTAAGGCTCACCGCTGGGTAATTTATTGCTCCATTACCACGTGCAACCTTCCCTTCCATGACAGCACCCCATTGGCAATTAACACAAATATTCGGGAATTTATCATAACATCCACTGTGCCAAACTCCTGGTGTGACAAGTTTTAGAAATGTTATTCAGGATGTGTGTGTGTGTGTGCGTAAGAATTGTGTTTCAGATTTATATTATTTGTATGAATATATTCTATAGCTAGATGTGTGCGTTTTTTTATGGCCATCTGACTTATACATACCATGCCACTTGTCTGTTTGTATGTATGTATGTATGTATGTATGTATGTATGTATGTATGTATGTATGTATATATGTCTGTCTGTCTATGAAAACACTGTATTTGCGACTTGATCACTTACAGTTGAGGGTATACACATGGAAGCAACATTGAAGTGAATGCATGGAGGCTGCCGATGAGGCAGCTTCCAGGCATTAGGGAAAAAATGAACTACCCTTAGGGCAAAATTAACAATAAATGAGCCCTGCTATAGGCTGACTCATACTGGCCATAACACTTACAGTGTATGGCACAGATAGATGATAATGAGTCCTCAACAACTGAGGCAATCAACTCCTGAAGCTCGCATGAACACTAATATGTTAGAGAGAATAACAAAGTAGAAGCAATTGATTTGTGTTTTGACTGCCCTGTTAATTGTGTTGCTCCCTGGAACAAAAGAAATGACCAAAGAGTTGAGTGGATGGATGGCCATGGATTCGTTCATCTAACTGGAGAGAGTAAAGCAAAATGGCTGCCTGCTCAGGTCAATGAAACATCACCAAATAGAACATGTGGCCTCCATCCAGAGAAAGTGGATTTGTATCTTCTGTTCATATCCAATGGAGTCAAGATTGTTTTACTTTTATATACAGTCTTTTATGAGACATCTTCCAATGGGAACATATCTGGGCTCCAACAGTCCGAGCAGAACTTATGTGGAGAGGCGCCACAGCGCTGGACACCAGAAACTGAGAGGATGGAGTTACGCCTTGTTTCCTGTGTACTCACATGAGTGGATAAGGCTTTCAGAGGGGCAGCTTACACGCTGTTGATTTGAAACCTTTGCAGACATTTCTTTTGACAGTTTTTCTAATGCTGGCTGAGCTTGTGTTTGCCGTCTATGCCCTTACAGATCCCCACCTCCAGCAACATGATTGGTCAGAACTAATATCAAGAAGGAGAAATAAACTAATGAAAGAAGGTGAAATGCCTCCATTCACCCAGATTTGAGCTTGTCTGCCATCAGACATTTAGATCATTAACCTAAAGTTTGATTTGTGAGACTATTGGTCACAGATCAAGGGTCATTTAAACCTTGTGTGGTGTTCATACTTGTGTTATTCAACCAGTGTGCGTAGGTCTGGTGGACCTGCTGCATTTTTGGGGTTTTAAGTTCAAAACAATCAAACAATTTTACATTTAAATACTCATCGTTTATATAATGAAAATGGGTCCCACAGACCTGATCACCATACAAGCATTAAGGAGAATGTTAAGTGTGTGTGTGTGTGTGTGTGTGTGTGTGTGTGTGTGTGTGTGTGTGTGTCTGTGTGCGTGGGTGTGTGCGTGTGCGTGCGTGCATGCGTGTGTGTGTTTGTGTGTGTGTGTGTGCGTGCGTGCCTGCGTGCCTGCGTGCGTGCGTGTGTGTGTGTGTGTGCACGTGCGTGCGTGCGTGTATGTGTGTGTGTGCACGTGCGTGTGTGCGTGTGTGTGTGTGTGTATTTGTTGGTGCTTGGCTCGTGCGGTGTGTCTTCATGTATGTCCATGCAGTATAACTCACAGGCTGGTTGGTGGCTGTCTCCCAGCTCTGTATATTAAAGCTTTCATGTTCTATTGTGCTTGATCCCTGAACACTGTCAAGCACACATAATGGGCAGAGTTTTACACGTGCTGATGAGGGATGCCATTGGCAAGGATAAGGCAATACAAATGCAAATGTATCTTCTCGACTCTCTCTCTTTGTCTCGCTCTCTCTTCCTCTCATCTATCTCACCCTCTCTTTACCCCGTTTCCTTTTGCGTCTATGTGTCTTATTTCCAGTTATTTCCAGCAGTTTCAGCTTCCCTCCTTTGTTGTCTTCATCCCACCTTAAACTGGCACTGGATGTTCTGTGTCCACCTCCAAGTCAGTCTCTTGTTCTCCAGTGACCCCTCCTCTCCTCCTCCCCCTCCCTCCATTCATCTCATCTCTCCTCTAACATCGCTTTCCCTCCCTCCTCTCCTTCCTCATCTCATCTTCCTCGCTCCCCTCTCCTCGTCCTCTCATCCCATCTCCTCTCTGTTTTGTGATCTCCTCTTTTCTCCCCTCCTCTCTCCTCCCGTATCATCGACTCCTCTCCCCCCTCTGTCCATCCATCCTCTGTCCTCCCCTCTGTCCTCCTGGCTCTCCTTCCTCATCTCCTCTTCCCTCTCCTCCCCTCCTCGCTCCTCCTGTTGTTTGCTTCACTTGCTCTCTCTTCGTTACGAGTCTAATGGTCTGCAGCTGGGAGCTAAATATAGCGCGGGACAATTACGCTGGTGTTTCCCGTTGGCCTGTCGCGGTGGCCTGCTGCGCCCCGCCGCCCGTCACCACGCCCATCAACGCCGGTTAACCTTCGGCGTGGAAAGAAAGAAAAAAAAAGGCATTCGAAATTCCAGCACATTTACAAATCATGAAAGTGACTCGGCTTCTTCTGACTATCTTGAGGATCTTATCTTTTTCATTAAATTAATAAAATACATACAAAATGTATCATCTTTTTTTACACCATCATACGTCATATATCATGCACCATATATATATATATATATTGGGTTTCTCAGAGAGACATGAAACCATGCGTTGAGTGGCCATAGTAACATGATGTGAAATATAATCTTGTCCTTGAGCCCCAGAGAAATATTCCTCCCTCCAACACTTCCTCTCTCTTTCTTTCACTCTCTCTTAAATGTATTACCTACCTAAGAGCAAAAGAGTGTGTGTGTGTGTGTGTGTGTGTGTGCGTGTGTTGTGTGTGCACATGCTCGCGCATGTGTGTGTGTGTAAATGTGTGCGTGTGTGTGTGTGTGTTTTCCTGTGGGTACCTGGCATAAAAATCATTAGCAGGTTTCTGAAGCACAGATGCTAAAACAGATTCATGTTCAAGGGTGGCAACACATGCACACACACACACACGCACACATGCACACGCACACACATGCATCATCGTGCACACACACACACACACACACACACACACACACACACACACACACACACACATACACACACACATGCACACACTCACTCACACACACACACACACACACACATGCACAGACACACACACACACACACGCAAACGCACACACATCACCACAGCATTTGTCCACACTAAACAAAACGATACACACTGAACTCCAGTCTGCTTTGCATTAACATTCCTCCAAACTAGGGCTGAGAAGAGGGGGTTGCATTGTGTGTGTGTGTGTGTGAATGTGTGTGTGTGTGGGTGTGTATTGGGGTTCTGTTGAAACATAAGAGATGAAAAGAGGGGAAAAGGTGAGAGAATAGAGAAAAGAAAAACGAAAAAAGATTTTAAAGAATGCAAAAGGACCAAAGCGAGTGTGACTAAAAGATACGCCCAATAGAGAGAGTTTGGATTATTTTGGTCGTTTCTCAGTTGAAAATGGCTTCACAGGTGCATAGACAACACAGGGGAAGCCGCTCAGCCTTCTTCATAGGAGATCTCAAAGGAGCCGAGCGAAACTCCTCAAACAGCCAGTCGGTAAACAAGTTCCTTTAAGAAGGAACACATCAGAGCGAGCCCCCCTTCCAGGGCCAGTCAGGGGTGTAATAGGTTCTGGATGGGCAGCCATGGAGACAGGGCTGGGAGGTGGTGGCGTGGGCTGGGGGGGGGGGGGTGCAGGGTGGGGTGGGCGGGGGGGGGGGGGGGGGGCTGATCCCGGGAGTCTTTAAAGGATTGCAGATTGAAACGTTGGATTCAAGTGACAGAAGCACCGTGAAAATCATCATCTTTGTACGGTTTGGAGATGGAGGAACACAACAAGGGCGGCGATGTGCGGGGGTTTGCAGGCTGGAAGGAGGAAGGAGTGAGAGTGAGAGCAGGAGATGGGCTGTATCCACGGAGAGATGGGGGAACGGAGAGAGACTAAAACTAATCTGAGCAGCGTTTCTAATTTAACCATGGAATTAATATATGAGGAAGATTTACCCGCAGTCTAAGAAATGCTTAATGAGATGTCAGTAGAGACATGTTTACCCCAACACTCACACCCACAACCATACACACACACGCACATGCGCGCGCGCACACACACACACACACACACACGTCCCTAAATAAAGGCAATATATTAGATTTGTTTAGAGATGTGTTTTGTATAAATTTCCGCAGCAGAAACAGATAATTGACTAATTTAGCATCAAGGCTCACCATCAGCTCAAGATCACTCCGGGAACTAAAGCCATTAAGTCTCCCAATGGCTTTAAAAACTAGAGTGAAGGTTAGTCTGTATGTGTGTGTGTGTGTGTGTGTGTGTGTTTGTGTGCATGTGCGTTTGTGTGTGTATGTGTGTGTGTGTGTGTGTGCGTGTGTGTGTGTGTGTGTGTGTGTGTGTGTGTGTATGTGTGTGTGTGTGTGTGTGTCTATGCATGTGTGTTTGTGTGTGTGTGTATGCATGTGTGTGTGTGAGTGTGAGTGTGTGTGTGAGTGTGTGTGTGTGTGTGTGTGTGTGTGTGTGTGTGTGTGTGTGTGTGTGTGTGTGTTTGTGTATGCATATGTGTGTGTGTGTGTGTCATCAGTCCTCAGCACCGGACTGGGGAACACGTCCGTGGGGCCGCTGGGACCCAACAGAACCGACCACAGAGCTCCGGTCCTTGGTGGCAAACACCAGCGGCAACTCACTTCGGCCCGCAAACCATGACGAGATTGTTTGCGCGTTGATGTCGTTATGTGATTGTGTTTGTGAGGGCGCCCCCCCCGGAGAACGCAGAACCACAAGCTGGGGGAACGCGTTCCGTCAGTGCTCAGGGTCAATGGATACGGTCGGCACAGCAACCGGTTGAGCAGAGAAACCAACAACATGTACACGTGGCATGAACAGAATTATAAACATATTACATCTGACGTCATATTCCTTAATGTCCACGTGTCGGTAAATTTGCTGATCTCGAATTAGTGCAGCGATTTCGACTCGGCCAGAGTGGCGCACATGATGAGCAACATGAATAATAGCTCACTGATATCTACGCTGTACGCTGGCGTCCTTTCATGCGGTCTCTCTGATTCATATGCAGGATGAATTGGGATCACTTTGCATGGGATTTGTGTGAAAATCGTTTTTTCCTCAATATGTCACGCTTGAATAACTGTTAAATGGTCCTGATCATGTAAAACATGAATGCACGCTTATGGAGAGGAAAACATAAAGACAGTGCCTCTGAGGTCCATAACAAGCACACATGGGAGTTTTCAAAAGGGCAGGAACAGGTGTTTACATCAAAGCCTTCTCTAGCATTTGACTGATTAGATTTATTCACATGGACACATATCCAAGCCATTGGGGAACATTAAACATATATATATATATATTTTTTTTTTTTTTTTAATATATATATATATATATATAGGATATCTATTTGAGCGGTGTGGAGTGATTGATGCTACCTACATTGAGCTTGAATCTCTTTTGCGTTTGTGTACCTCATCTTCTGCTATGTGGCGAGAATGACAATGTAGACAATCAAAACCGCTTGCAACCCTTGGGATCTACTTCTGATTTTGTCAAGCGCTTGTTGTCCTTCCTGGGCAAACTGCCCATGTACTTTTTTTCTTTTCTTGGTCTTTGTGATTGGCTTAGGCCCTCTATGATTGCCTTGGGTAATCATAGACAATGTTGGTCCCAGGATGTCCTTAAAACTAGGAATGCCACTCTCTCATCGTGAAACAGAAAGTCTGCTCATACAACAGGATGCGCGATAAGGAAAGTCTGTGTGAAGGTGTCTAAGTCTCTCCTAGACTCCACACACCCTCCTGTCCTCCTGGAGGTGTGCAGGGACAACTAAAACTCTTGTGAGTTGTAATTTTTTCAGACAGCTGAACTCATAATCCTAATGCAACATGCCCGCGCGAACCAACAGAACCAAGACTCGTGGCTTGTGTTGAGAACCGCACTAGGAGCTTGTGGGAATTAGCTTGGGGTCCAGGCGATTTTGCTAGCTCATGTATTGTTTGCTCTTACATTTAATGTAAGAGCAAATACAATACATGAGCTAGCTAAATCGTCTGGATTGTGTCTGAGTCCTTCCTGTACCAAACAGACTTCCAGCCGACCTGGCCTGGGTGGGGCCAATCACAAGAGTTGTTCTTATTAGGGGCAGGTTTGTTACGGCCACTGTTCAGGAGAGCCCCCGGATGGAGTGCTGTTGAGGCATTTAGATAAACAACCAAGATGGATGCCACTGAGGGTTAGGGTTAGGGTTAGGGTTAGGGTTAGGGTTAGGGTTGTGGTTTTGTTACATTGCTCTGATTAGTTTTAGGGCTACAACTGTGGAGTAGACCAGAGGTATTTCGGTGAGTGCCCAATGATAACGGCCCATTTTAAAACACCAGCTACCTCAGCTTTACTTTTTAAACAATACTAGGCCAGCAATCGTGTCCATCATGTTGATTGTTGCTCGTTATTGTTGATTGTTTACTGTTGTGCACTAACCACCAAGGCAAATTCCTCGTAGGTGTAAACCTGCTTGGCAAAACACATCTTTCTGAGTTTGGAGTTCTGAGTTGGAAATCCTTCCAAATTATCTGAGCAGTTCCAGACTAATACACATTAGCAAATTGGTCTGCCGATGTCAGACTAAGAGTGAGCAGAATCAGAATTGTAATGTCTTGAAAGTCATCCCTTGGGACTGATTCTAAACGCTAATGACTTATTTATCCCATGGTCCTTTACAGTTTGTGGTCTCGCAGAACGTGTCTGGCTGCGCTGAATGCAATAAAATGTGTTCAATTTCGTTTATTGGTCTGCAAATGCACATTAGAAAAAAGGAGTCCAGCTAAGTCTAAGAGGACTCTTCTAAGTCTAAAAATAAATGAAAAGAATGTACTTTCCCCACACACTAATTAACTTAGGATGTCAACCTGCAGGTGGCTCTTTGAGACCAATCAAAGGGTGCCGCGTTCCCAGAATCTCCCAGAGGCATTTGGGAGGATTGATCAACGACATGTTGCCCATAAACAGGTGACACAATGTCACACATTTCTCTCTGAAGGCACAGTGTCTAAATTTCCGTACCATAATTCCTGATTCCATGCGACCCTGACACACGTGTGTGCGTGAGGACCTGTTTGAAGCCGCGTGTGTCCATGAGTACCTTGAGGCATCCGGGTAAAACAGATGACTTGTCACGTCCGGCTCACAGGAAGTGCATCTTCATTAGCGGCCAATCAAAATCCAATTACGCCCGGTAGCCGGGCGTGTTAGAGCCCTGCCATTAAAATGATATGGCACTCGGCTGTATTTCCAATCACACCGCTCCTTAATTACTGCCTCGTGCCGCGCAAGTCACTCTCTCACCGAACAAATGAACGACGGCGTCCACGGTGGCTGTGGCGAGAGAGAGAGAGAGACAGAGGGGTAAGAGCATGACCGTGTGTGTGTGTGTGTGTGTGTGTGTGTGTGTGTGTGTGTGTGTGTGTGTGTTTGTGTGTGTGTATGTGTGTAAGAGAGGCAGAGAGAGTGTGAGAGTGGGGATTATTCTGTCCTTGTCTCGTTTAGACAGTAGACTAGGGGGTATTACAGCTGCATTGTGCATATTTTTGGCTTGGGCTTCTTCTGTGTTGGTTTAACATGGCACCCTATAGGCTTTTGTAAATACTTAAATAAGCTACTTAGGCTGACGGACAGCCGGGATCAGAGCATGAGTCAACGTGGGCTCTTGCCAGAAAGCAATCAGTCAGTGACTTCATCTGTCAACAGCTCCACCGGATTAACAGCTGACATGACACCCACCGATCAGCATCAATATTAACAGACACACCGCGTCCAACTCGTAGCTACGCTAACAAAACAGCGCTGACAACGTCAGCTCGCCTCGTCACCTAATAAGTCCACCTGACCAATCTAGAAAGAAGGCAATATGCCTGTCAACAAGTGACTCCAATGGAAAAAAAAAAGTATTTTCTAATTGGACAATCTGTGCAAGTCAATATATGGAGTGTCTTGAGTGTCAGTGATTCAGTCAGAATGTTGTTGACAATAGATTGTATGAAGTCTATCTGTGACTCAGTCTTAGAGCAGCACAACACATGGGTGACCCTGCAGTGTTTAACGCTTCACCAGCATGACCTGCTCTTCATCTTATGGCCTTATTTTGTTGCTTGCTCCTGTTCTCCTGTGCTTGATTGCTGATGTGTGGCAC
>JAXIVH010000004.1:2858046-2860546 GCA_036785325.1 Urophycis tenuis
TGTTTCTTTTTTTATAATGTATTTTATGACTTCATACTTTCTAAATGATTATATTAAATTAGGAATACATTATATTAGATTAGGACTGAATATTGAGATGATGCAAGTGGAACTTGACTTAGTTATGTAGCTAGACTTCAAAATGCCAGTCAAGCTGAAGTGAAGCTTGTTTATCGCATGGCTAAGTTCTAGCTGGTTACGTCTCTTTCACACACAAAAAGTTCTTGGATATTTTCAAGTGCCCACACAAAGCGAAAAAAAAAAATGTTGCTGTGACGCCAAAAAGACAACAAATTGAGTTACACGAGTATAAAGCTTCTAAATTGCGAGGACTATTTTCTTCAGTGTCTTTGTTTGCTTGCATGGCGGTTAGGTTTGGTGCAATGGGGGCGGGCTGACCGGCCCCCTGTGAGCTCTGGACAATCACAGAGCGGCCGTCGGCCCGTCTGGACCGTTCCGCTGCAACCCGCATTGAATTCAATTGATACATGAATCAATAAGCCCTTTGGAGAAATGATCGATCCCCCGCCCCCCACCTCCCATTCGTTTTCCCCTTGCTTCCTTCCGTTCTCTCTCCTTTCCTCACAGTCGGGATTTATTTAACAGGCCAAACACTTCTATATGTCATGTACTGTTAATGTTCAGCAAGTCTAGAACTGTACACTTTACAACAATTGAAACCTCCCTTCTGAACAGGGTGTAAGGCAACTGGACTGAGAGTACATGAAACCAAAATCACAACACAAGCACAACCTAACTGGGTAGTGGGGGTAGTATCTTACACATATGATGTGTGTGTACCAATACAAAATATCAATACCAACAAAATACAAAATATACGAAAGGTCAACAATTGCTCATCGTATTGGTTTGCGGTCACGGACTCGTACTGCGTATCTTGACGGCTGGTTCATGTTCTCAGAGTGCAACCCACTTGCTCAAGTTGGGGGGCATGTCTATCCCCATGGTTACGACCGACGGCGAACCTCTCGTACCGCTGTCGTGTACGAGCACGTTACGGAGCGATGTTGTACACACGAAGCGTCGGTTATGGTTCCGCGTAGTGATCACGTGATCATTGCAATGGCAACGCAGTTGCTTGGACGCAGTCATGAGACCGTGATGGTTCTGGGTGGGTTTTAAGTGTCGAAATGCAATTCAATGCCACACCGGTAGAGAGGGCGACCAGAATGACCATTCTGGTTATTACATACGCATTACTAGCGAGTAAAAAAAAAAGTTTATAGAAATGAAGGCAAAAGTTATATATATATATGTTGTCGCCAATCAGTCGAAGCATTTATCACACCGTGGTGGTGCTTATGAGTGGAAACTGGAAAACCGGTCTCCAGCAAATGTAGTTCGCGGACCAATCACAGCCAAAGGCGTTGGTGTTGCGTCGCCTCGACGCGCGTCTAGGATTTTTGGGAGGTGCACGTCAGGCTCTTGCGGTGAACGCAAGGGGGGGTATGCAAGGACGTAAAGCAGGGGTGTCAAACATATGGCCCGCGGGCCAAAACCGGCCCGATAGGGGGCTCAACCCGGCCCGCTGGATGAATTTTGAAAGTAAAAAAATGCATAACAGACACAAACTCGAAATTGTTAATACAATGCTATTCTATCATTGAGTGGGTAACTTGTGTGCTTGATGGGTAATTAACAAGTGTCGGTGCTCAAGCAATATAATATCCGGCGCCACTATGAGACTCATCATGGCGAAAATACAACATCTTGTGGAAACCTTAAATATGAGGTTGTTCATGATATGTTTTGTAAAAGGATATTTAATTAAATATGAAGATTACTGTACTTGTACTTCTTTGCATGAAAACAAAGGGAAAAGCATGGAGTTATTGGTAATTCTGTTGTGATTGCACTGGTGCGGCCCACTTGACATCTCATTAGGCTGTATGTGGCCCCTGAACCAAAATTAGTTTGACACCCCTGCCTGTAAGCCCCATTAGCGTTGCGTCAACGCGTAAGCATAACTTAAGCATAACTCAGCCTTCACGGAGCCATGTTGTAGGCCTACACGTAACGCGGCCGTACGGAGCCATGTTGTACACGTAACGCGGCCGTACGGAGCCATGTTGTACACGTAACGGGGCCGTACGGAGCCCTGTTGTACACGTAACGCGGCCGTACGGAGCCGTGTTGTACACGTAACGCGGCCGTACGGAGCCGTGTTGTACACGTAACGCGGCCGTACAGAGCCATGTTGTACACGTAACGCGGCCATACGGAGCCATGTTGTACACGTAACGCGGCCGTACGGAGCCATGTTGTACACGTAACGCGGCCGTACGGAGCCATGTTGTACACGTAACGCGGCCGTACGGAGCCATATTGTACACGTAACGCGGCCGTGCGGAGCCATATTGTACACGTAACGCGGCCGTACGGAGCCATGTTGTACACGTAACGCGGCCGTACGGAGCCATGTTGTACACGTAACGCGGCCGTACGGAGCCATGTTGTACACGTAACGCGGCCGTACGGA
>JAXIVH010000004.1:2870546-2873046 GCA_036785325.1 Urophycis tenuis
TATGGTGTATGTATTTATTTGTACATTACGTTCTCATAACTATTACCAAGTGAGCTTCAACTCCATCAGCTGGCTGCCTTTCCAGGCCCTGGAATAAACCAGGGAGATATATGACAGGATCCTCCGCACCAGACTGACAGGCTTGTCACACACCAGCCACCAGGGCATGAAATTACTTTTATCATATCCTGCTTGATAATTGGTGACTTTTAATTTTATATATGTTTGCTTTCTTCTCTATATTTATTCAACAGGCTTTGATGTGGTGTGAAGTAAATGGGGAGTAAATTGGAGTAAATGGGGAATTAAGGAAAGTAGCTGTAGCAAAATGTTGTTTTTTTCTTGTGAATGATTTAAAGTATGTTTTTAGGTCAGTGTTTCGTTGTTCCCTGCTCTCACGCAGCTCTTTGAGGGGCTCTTAGCTTTAGTAAGTGTGTACAAAGAGAAAGTCAAACACTCTGCTGTTATATGAGGTGTGTGTGTGTGTGTGTGTGTGTGTGTGTAGGTCCATGCATGAGTATTGTCAGTGCGTGTGTGTCTGCGTGTGCATGCACGTGCTTGTGAGTGTGTATTGGCAGATGCTGGTGGTGTTGTTGTGTTCAGAAGCCTCCAGAGGTAGCAACACCTGTGTTGGCTGGGAGCCTTGAGACCCATAATGGCTTCACTGAGGGATCATTCACACCACAGAATGTACACCAGATGTAGCCCCACTTACCACAGCTACAAAGATATCTCTGTCTCTTTAGCATGCATTCCTTTCCGGCTGTATATCTTCACAGGTTGTATGTGTGATGCATCACAGAGAAGGATACTAAAAAGAAGTATGAAGTACTATTCAGTACCATCTGTCAATCCTTGTATTAGTCTCGCAATTACTCCATCATCTAGTACAGATTCCAAATAATGCAAATAGTTCCGATGATGCTGTTGTTTTGGATTGAACAACTTTCTTTTTGAATCACACTTACTGAATTAATCTGGATTTAAACTCATGGCGACTGTAAACCACCACATTCATATCATTATATTTCATTCAACCATTGAAAGGGTTAGAGTGCCATGTGGATACGAAGAAGAACACAATATGCTGTTGTTTTGTTTTTGATTTGGATTGTTCGATCGATTGGTGAACTTAAGTGAGATGATTACTGGTGTTGATATGATTTACATATCATCGACTCCCTGGTTTCTGCCCAGCAACCAAACAGAGGTGTTCCTGTGTCACCCATTGGTCTTCATTATGATGCTAGCTTTCTCCCTGACATGACATCTAGTGATGGGGGGAGAATGAAGAGGTGTTTTAAGCTGTGACCTTAGTGACCCTTGTCAAGCTACAGCAACTACGTATGATTGGTTAGGGAAGGCTACATGGATGAGCCTGCATGGATTAGGCTTTGATCCAATCGGAGAATCAATAAGCCGATTGATTGAAACAGTGAAATCAGTGAGAGGAAGTGCCCATTTGTCCTCTCCACACCCTTGGCTATGCTAAAGATAATTATATATGGTTGGCATTTCCTCAATATCAACTCTGACAAGGCAGAACATATCACTTTTACCTGACAACCTTAACCTCATAGATCAGAGACATGTTTGCCCTGAGCCCTTGTTAATTTATATTACATTATATTAAGAAGTGTGTGTAGTATGTCATTATTAGAACGTTTATCACAAGCCCTAATCATGCTGTGCAAATCCATGATGAGAAGGATGAGAGTTAAGTCATTGAGAGTTCAAGAACATTATTGACATTGACGATGAATGGAATTTAAACTGTGGTGGTATCTGGACTACGCTCTGATGTGATCTTTGTTAGGATTTACTCAAGCTATGATGGCAACAAAATACACTTTTGTTCTTATTTCAGAGCTTGTCATTAACTAATCCGATGCGACACATTATAGAAGTCACTTTCACTTGACCCCACATATTGTTGAGTTAAAATATAAAAATAGTAAAAAGGTTGTAGTGTTTACCCTGCAGTGTACCCTGCAAAATGAATATCTCTTAGGCACATATGTGGCATGATTTAATCACCTAAACCACGTGGTCAGGCATTTACCTCAAGTCATTTACCTTCCATTAAACAATCAGCAAAAATCACTATCTTTTATGTGCTCAATAAATCGTATATACTTATTTTTAAGTTAAGGCTATGGTATGCCAGACACCTGTCTAATTGGCTAAAGCTCCCCACATGGATTCACAGGCCAAAAGACATCATCATTTTCAGTCACATACTGTAGATGTGTTTTCTGAAACACTTTTTTTGCACCCATTATCTAATTGGCCTCTAGTGTCTCTCTCATCCCTGTTGGGTCAGGGGATTTCTTCTCAATCCGACCAGAGTCCCATTCATCCACGGCCCGCCAGTCTGAACAGTAGGGTCTACAGTGAAATCAAAGGGTTGTTTATCCTGGAGGCTTAACACCAGGCGAGCGAGGGGGACCCGTTCTGTGGAGACTGTACAGGCTGGCTCGTGAGCCGCTGCTGCTGCTCT
>JAXIVH010000004.1:2878046-2880546 GCA_036785325.1 Urophycis tenuis
TTTCACCTTCTGTCTCTCTCTTTCTAGTGGTCACACTCTGAAATTAATTAAAATTAATCAAAATTATTAAAGAGCAGACTTTTGTTCGGTTTGGTGTCAAGCCGTGTTGAAACAAAGCCCCCGCTTCATCTGGAGTGTGTGAAAGTACAGAGCCAAATCCTATGAATTAATTTAGGGATTTGAGTTACATCAAAGCAATCATCATCCAGACAAAGCACTTCTTGTAATTAATGACACTTCTGAGTTCTGTTCGTGTTAACGCGCAGGCCTTACTGGTTACAGACGGGATGCTCCCCACACTCCGCTCTTCTTTCAAACAAAAAAACTTTAAAGCATGGATTTGAAAGTCTGCGGAGTACATTTTTGGAAAATGTAAATATATACGCAATGTTTGCAGTGGGGCTTTCCACACGCTGGTCTCCAGGACTGTAGAGTTCAACCATGCCACTCACACAATGCTTTTCCTACTTTTCCTACTTTTCCTACTTTAACGGCAGCCAATGGCAGGTCAGTGCACCAGTGTGCACCAGTGTGCACCAGTGTGCACACTGGTGCACACTGGTGCTCTCCTACGCACAGGAGCCTTGTTCAGCCGGACACCTGTTTGATCCACAGCTGGGCTTGTGCCTGCTCTTGAAAAAGAAAGAGAGAAATCATTTTATAACATACCGGAAAACAGTGGTTGAATACTTTCAACAACTTTTTTCCACACTCTCACCATTTGAGTACAGGGAACCTGTGTTAAATGACCATAGCAGAAGGTTATACGAGAGAGAGAGAGAGAGAGAGAGAGAGAGAGAGAGAGAGAGAGAGAGAGAGAGAGAGAGATATCACGGTCATGGTCTGCAGTCACACCAAACCCCTATGTTATGCAGTCGGCATCACTCAGCTAGTAATCTCACACACACTTTTAGTAGCTGGGCTATAAAAGCTAAGTCTATATTTTAGAGTGTGAGCCCATGGGAGCGGGTCTATAAAGTGACCAAGCCTTGCCTGCTGGTCCGGGCTTCAGGTCCGCAAATAGATTTACAGGCCTTCATTAAAGCAACCGGTGGTTATGCCGGGCCGCGTCCCATCGCTCCGAGAGCCGGCCGCGCGTGTGTGCGTGTGTGTGTGTGTGTGTGTGTGTGTGTGCGTGTGTGTGTGTGTGTGTGTGTGTGTGTGTGTGTGTGTGTGTGTGTGTGTGTGTGTAAAAATGTCAATGTGTGCTTGTAGGCTCATATAACTCCGGCCTGTATAAAGATTTCCATTCTGAAATATGAAAACAGGGAGTTAGCAATCGTTTGTGTGTGTGTGTGTGTGTGTGTGTGTGTGTGTGTGTGTGTGTGTGTGTGTGCGTAAACAATGTTATGCATGAAGTTTTTTTTCAGCGCAGACCGGAGCCGCCGTGTGTCTCTCGTTCCCCTCCTGGTCTGGGTGAGCAGCGTGCGTGTGCACGTGTGCACGTGTGTGTACATAAGCAGCATGCGTGTGTTTGATGTGAGCATGATGTATGGAGCGCCGTGCCTGCGCTCTGAGGTTAGCTCCTAGATTGCTTCCAGACGCCGTGTGTTCCACGGCCGGCCGTTTCATTACGGCTACAAAGCCACCGCATGGCTACACCAGAGTGCAGAGTTGCAGAAACTTTTTTTTTCTCTCTCTCTTTCTCTCTCTCTCTTAAGCTTCGCCCCCTCCATTTTCTTTTTCTGCTCTCTTTTCATGGTTTACAGCTGGAATGGGAATAACACGCCGCTCCTCCTCTGTTTTTCTACGGCTCTGGGATGTCGGGGAGGAAACTGCACCGTGGACGCCTCCGATTTCAAACGACTGGGAACCAGAGAAAAAAAAAAACGGTTAAAAAGTTGAGGCCCCCCTTTCGGTTTGTCCCTTCTTATAACTCATTTCAACATAACACCACAACAAAGTTCAACTCAATTTTCGTCTTTTTCTTTCCAATCCTGGCTTAGCTCCCCTGCGTTTCCCGTGCTCGTGTTGCGTGCTCGCTGTCTGCTCACGTTGTCCCCAGATTATTCCCCCCGGCTGCTGGGAAGCGGCGTGGCTTCAGGTTGCGGGTGACGGCCAACGCAACCCAAACCTTGTCTTTGTTGGGAACTGTCTCTGTGTCACTCACTGCTTTGGAAGAAAGGCTCAACAAATGAAGAGGGGTTTTTTTTTCCGTTTTAAGTACTTTTTTAAAAATCAATGCCTCACTTTTTAGTGTTGATTCCCATCTTAGCGGGGTCACCCAAAGGACACTGCCGAGAAACCCCCGACCACGAAAAACACACAATGAAACATTTTCTCTGGTTTTCTCTGTAAACTCACGTCATGTCAAGAGTGCACGTGTCAACTGGAGTGTCAACCCCACCGCCAGGAGGGGACGGGGTGAGGGATTCCTTAAAGAATAGGAAAACCAGGCACGCATTTAAAACACGGAACAGACATCTTTCAATGGGTGGTCACTGTTTCACAGCAATACGTGAGGGAGAAGTCAACGTGCAGTACCACCTACTGCCACACG
>JAXIVH010000004.1:2888046-2913046 GCA_036785325.1 Urophycis tenuis
GTGTGTGTGTGTGCCAATGTACCCAGTATGCCGTTGTCTTGTGAACACTAGTGATTTATGGTCTGTGATAGGCGAATCCAACCGTCCACCCTGGATGAAGACGCGAGGTCAGATCTATAGAATACGCTCATATTTATAGACAGGCTGATTCTCGCAGACACGGCTCGGCATGCCTCACAGGCACCAGGGGAGGGTGTGGGTGTGGGCACACAGGGACGAAGCTAGCCTCTGAAGTACGACCTCCGTATGAAGACTGTGTCTTTTTGGGCTTGAATTCCTGAGGAGCTCATTGCGTCACGTACATCATGGAGAGCGAGATTCACACACCTAAAGAGTAACGGACACGTGAAGGGACGGATCTAATGTTGGCGCAATGAAAGGAAGGAAGGAAAAGCGTTGGAGTTGCATACCATGGACCAGTCCTACGTGATGGTTAGAGGGCTTCACAGTGCCTGAAGGACCAGTCCTACGTGATGGTTAGAGGGCTTCACAGTGCCTGAAGGACCAGTCCTACGTGATGGTTAGAGGGCTTCACAGTGCCTGAAGGACCAGTCCTACGTGATGGTTAGAGGGCTTCACGGTGCCTGAAGGACCAGTCCTACGTGATGGTTAGAGGGCTTCACGGTGCCTGAAGGACCAGTCCTACGTGATGGTTAGAGGGCTTCACAGTGCCTGAAGGACCAGTCCTACGTGATGGTTAGAGGGCTTCACAGTGCCTGAAGGACCAGTCCTACGTGATGGTTAGAGGGCTTCACGGTGCCTGAAGGACCAGTCCTACGTGATGGTTAGAGGGCTTCACGGTGCCTGAAGGACCAGTCCTACGTGATGGTTAGAGGGCTTCACGGTGCCTGAAGGACCAGTCCTACGTGATGGTTAGAGGGCTTCACAGTGCCTGAAGGACCAGTCCTACGTGATGGTTAGAGGGCTTCACAGTGCCTGAAGGACCAGTCCTACGTGATGGTTAGAGGGCTTCACGGTGCCTGAAGGACCAGTCCTACGTGATGGTTAGAGGGCTTCACAGTGCCTGAAGGACCAGTCCTACGTGATGGTTAGAGGGCTTCACAGTGCCTGAAGGACCAGTCCTACAGGATGGTTAGATAGCTTCACAGTGCCTGAAGGACCAGTACTATTGGATGGTTAGAGACTTCACAGTGCCTGAAGGACCAGTACTACAGGATGGTTAGATAGCTTCACAGTGCCTGAAGGACCAGTACTATTGGATGGTTAGAGACTTCACAGTGCCTGAAGGACCAGTACTACAGGATGGTTAGATAGCTTCACAGTGCCTGAAGGACCAGTACTATTGGATGGTTAGAGGGCTTCACAGTGCCTGAAGGACCAGTCCTACAGTAGGGTTACAGGGCTTCACAGTGCCTGAAGGACCAGTACTATTGGATGGTTAGAGGACTTCACAGTGCCTGAAGGACCAGTACTATTGGATGGTTAGATAGCTTCACAGTGCCAGAAGGACCAGTACTATTGGATGGTTAGAGGGCTTCACAGTGCCTGAAGGACCAGTACTATTGGATGGTTAGATAGCTTCACAGTGGCAGGAGGAGTCCGTGTTGTCATCCGATTAAGGACCTCATTACGGGCGGATACATCAGTAGAAACATGTCGGAGGCAAATTTGATCAGAGCAGATGTTCAATTAATTTGGTTTGAGGATGATGGTATTAATTCTGTAAGCAATTAACTCACCACTAGAGAAACTACTGAAGACACACACTGAGATAGAAACACAACAGAATTAGTATACAGATACACACAACCCTCACAAAGACAAATCTTCATCCGTGTCACGACTGTAAGAGAAAAAATACAAAATATAACAAAATATCCCTGGAAAATTATTTGAACTATTTGTTGCAGAGCATGGCGTGTCTTGTAGGCACATTCAGCTCTGTTTTGTTAATAACCAAACACCATTAAGATATTTTTCCATGCCCTTGTCTTGTTTTTTTTGTTTTTTTTGACACGAATAATTAAATATTGAATCTTGTAATCATTCTGCAAGCCTGGAGGGCCCTGTATCAGACAAAAACAAATAAGGATCTTAATGAATAAATCAATGATTGGAAGTTTAGGGCTAGAAAGTATTTTTGACATGATTGTGACTTGACTGGCAGCCCCAGTCTCTTACCAGAAATGCCTGCTTGAACATGTGTTTATATAGTTATATATACATGGATATATAATGGAAATGTCTGTATAGGTGTTGGGCTGGTTTTTTGTTTGTTTGCTGAAAATGTTTTAAGCATTTCCAGAGTCCCATAACACTAATTTGTCATTGGGGAATCGGGTCTAAAATCCAAATGAAAACAAATACACACAGTCCAGTTGACAATCCACTTGATAAAACAACACATTCAGAATTGCTAATGTGTATCTGTATCTATATCATGTATCTCATACTCGCAGTGACACTGGATTGTTTTTTTAATACCCTTCATTCTATTATTCTGCAAGGAATTTCATGTGACACATATTAAAATAATTTATATTAAACATTTTTATGAAGACATTGATTTAAAAAAAAAAAAACAGTTTAAAGGAAATTAGTTAATGAATCATGATGATCTCAGAAGGATATATAGGCTGGTGATAATAATATAATCACGTTTTCTATCTGCAATAAAAAGGGTTTGAGCACAAGGTCAGGGGGAACAGCACTGTGGTCTGGGTTAAAGCCGACCTGACCACTCTGATAAGATGGCATGCATATTTTGATTCAAGATGTGAAAACACTGTGCTCATATATATGTGAGAAGACACTTTGTGTCAATGCGCACACAAGCAGCGCTTGGCAAAGCGAAACAGATGAGGACAGAGTTTGGATCTATCTCAGTAACGCCGGGCAACCATCAATCCATCAATTGTATTCCAATGACTGGCGAAATAATTTGTCCAGCATTTGTTCTGCCTAAGGGGTGGAAGAAATCAATGGTCAAAATCAATTGCCTGTCGCTGTTAAGTTATACAGGCAAATGGCCACAGTGTCACATTAAGCCTTGTAACATCTTAACAGCTCTGGCAAGAGCCCTTCATGCACACCGTACATCACATGCTGTTTATTAGGCCTGTGTGGAAGTACTACCGATGGAAATAGGACCCTGTTTGTTGTGTTTGTACAGTCAAGGACTTAATGTGAACTTGCCATTCACCCAGAAGGCACAGCAGCATTCACAAATGACAGGAGAAGGACATGTTTGAAACTTCTTCAGGTGACAGATAAACAAAAGAAACAAAACTGCAAACAAAACCATCAGAAACTTTAAGGTCTCCGATAGTCTTATGCTGCCAGAAAGAGCTGATATGCTGATTTGTTCATTGTTCAGAACATCACCTCAGGGGAAATAACTCTGTTAGTCAATTTTTTGTTTTGCTATTGTCATCACGGCTACATAATATATATATATATATATATATATAAACACAACAAACACAGGGTATATATATATAATTTTATTTATTTATGTTATTATCAAATGGAGTATTATTTATGATCCCCTGGGTTGTTCTCCAACAGTAAAGTGATGGATATCACATTCCAATGAGCCTGGCTCCCAGACCTTCTCCTCACGGCGGGATGCTGGACCAGGTCTTCAAGAGAGAGAGAGAGAGAGAGAGAGAGAGAGGGCGGGACTTCTGATCGAGCGATTTCCAGTTTGGTTTTGGATATTGCTCTGTCAAATTCTTGGTGAAAATGTGTTTTCTATTCTCCGTCTCACTTCGGGGCCTGCTGACTTGCTGACTCGCGGTCACGTCTCCAGTCAACAGGCCTCTTGAGAGAGAAGTAAGAGAACGCGTGTCATGGTACAACGCTGCGATGCTTCAAATGACAGAGAATCAGGACCTTTCGGTCTGGACCCTCGGCCTGCGGTCCAGTCCCTGTGGTCCAGTCCCTGTGGTCCAGTCCCAGGCCTGCAGTCTAGTCCCTGTGGTCCTGTCCCTGTGGTCCAGTCCCTGTGGTCCAGTCCCCAGGCCTGCAGTCCACACCCTGTGGTCCAGTCCCTGTGGTCCAGTCCCCAGGCCTGCAGTCCAGTCCCTGTGGTCCAGTCCCAGGCCTGCAGTCCAGTACCTGTGGTCCAGTCTCAGGCCTGCAGTCCAGTCCCTGTGGTCCAGTCCCAGGCCTGCAGTCCAGTCCCTGTGGTCCAGTCCCAGGCCTGTGGTCCAGTCCCAGGCCTGTGGTCCAGTCCCTGTGGTCCAGTCCCAGGCCTGCAGTCCAGTCCCTGTGGTCCAGTCTCTGTGGTCCAGTCCCAGGCCTGCAGTCCAGTCCCTGTGGTCCAGTCCCTGTGGTCCAGTCCCCAGGCCTGTGGTCCAGTCCCTGTGGTCCAGTCCCAGGCTTGGTTCACACAGGCACACAGGATGGCTTTCATCAAATCGCATTGAAAAGGCTTGTGAAATAAGACACGAGTTTGTTGCTGTGTCTGAACTAGCGGGAGCGAGTTGTGCGAGACGGGCCTTGCTGCAGCCACCCGCCCGCTGGCTTCCATCGAGGTCGACGGGAGATAAGGTCTCATCTGGACCGACTCTCCCGCAGGAGCGCCTCAAGTCTTGTGCTGAACATGAACATCGCTGATCGTCGACCTACACGACGCAGTGTTGTGAAGCAGCGCCCGTCCTGGGAGATTGTGGTACAAACCTGCAGCCTGTGTGAGTGTGTGTGCGTTTATCATGCGGGGATCTCTGGTGAACAGCCCTCTGTGTTCACAGGCTGAGATGGGTGAGCACGTTGTGTCTGACGTGTTCACAGAGCAGTTTTACAATATAGATGTCAATGAAATTCCAAAATGGTTGTACAATGTAGACATTTCTACAAACCTAAACAGGGCCACATAGGAGGGTTTCATGTGATGTCACACAGATTGTCAGCTGCCCTCTTGGTGTTTTTTTCACTATTACTAATAATAGTAAGAAGAAGACTATTGCTGGAAGTGCCCAGGTCCAGGCTCAAAACCAAAGGGGACAGAGCCTTTGCCATAGCGGCCCCCAGTCTTTGGAACCGCCTCCCTCTCCACATCCGGGCAGCCCAGTCTATATATAGTTTTAAATCCCTACTAAAGACGCACCTCTTTTCACTGGCGTTCGGTTAGGGTCCCCCCTTTATTTTCTATTCTATTTATTCACTTATTTTTTTATTATTATTCTGTCTTTTTATCTTTTTCTGTGTCTTGCTCTGTGATCTTGTTTTTATTCTTATGCATTTTTTACTGTGAAGCACTTTGGTGCGGCTTAGCCGTCTGTAAATTGTGCTATACAAATAAATTTGATTTGATTTGATTTGATTTGAAGAAGAAGAAGAAGAAGAATGATAATGATAATAATAATAATAATAATAATAATAATAATCATCATCATCATTGGTTGCTTGGCTAGTCAACATCATTTGGTGAAGAATCTCAATGACTGGCTTAAACGTCTTTACTTGGAACTTCCCTCCTGTGGGCTTTATTCACCCAGCGGCTGCCTTGGATATAAATACTGGTGAGGGAACTGAATGTGGCAAGCATTTAGACTAGAACCAAAATGGCACAGAGAAGGCCACCAGGTGAATAAGGCCCATTATAGACCTCCCTGTCATTATGAGGCTCTCTGCTACATCCAGACACACATAGTGTATGCAATAGAGACTGAACAGTATGTAACATACACAATACTGTATACTGTATGTGCTCTGCCTTTTGTTCCCAACGCAACCAAACACTAGTCACTAAATACGCACGCACACACACACACACACACACACACACACACACACACACACACACACACACACATTCCTCTCCCGTGGCTGGCTAATAGAGTGTGACCCCTGTACGTCTTTCAGCCTTATCTCCCGTATCTTCTGAGTCTATTGAGACTGTCTGGCTGTGTGTGTGTGCGTGTGCGTGTGCGTGTGCGTGTGCGTGTGTGTGTGTGTATGAGTGTGTGTGTGTGTGTGTGTGTGTGTGTGTGTGTGTGTGTGTGTGTGTGTGTGTGTGTGTGTGTGTGTGTCTGTGTGTGTGCGCGCACAGAGGGACAGAAAGAGCAATATTGCTCCTTCAGGGCTGTTCTCCCTTTCCCACTTACCTCTCCTCTTCCCGTCTCTCCTCTACTACTTCTACTTTTCTCCTCTCCTTTCCTCCTCTGCACACACACACACATGCGTGCACACATGCACCCACACACTCATGAATTTGCAGCAGGCGTGTATAAGCCTTGTATTTGAGAAGCTGCAGCCTTGGAAGCTAAATTAACACTCTCTCTCTTTTGCTCTATCACTCATTCCATCACTTACTCTACCACACTGACAAAGAAAGGAAAAGGTGAATAGGCAGTGTGTGTGTGTTTGTGTGTGTGTGTGTGTGTGTGTGTGTGTGTGTGTGTGTGTGTGTGTGTGTGTGTGTGTGTGTGTGTGTGTGTGTACGTGTACGTGTGCGTGTGTGTGTGTGTATGTGTGTGTGTGTATGTGTGTGTGTGTGTGTGTGTATGCGTGTGTGCGTGTGTGTTTACCTGCCAGGATATCAGGCAGTGCGGGTGAGATTATTGTGAAAACTGAAAACACCAAGTCCTTCTCGTTTGAATAACATCAGATCCAAGTCAAAAATCCTAAAATCCTGAATGAATAAAATAGAGGACAGCTTTTGTTAACAGGATTTTAGCATGGAAAAGCCAGCCTGCTGCTGGTTGACAACAGCACCATGTTTGCATAGGGCGCCATGCTTCAAACACCGAAATACCCCTCAACACTTTATGGTCTTCATGTATTATAGGCAGCCTCGCGTAAATACAATATTGATCGCTGTACATTGATTGATTACTGCAACCTATTGACGGGAGCAGAGGTTTGGTGGAGATTGAGGTACTTGGAATGCGATTGATGGTTTTTCAGACACATGTGTGCTACTCAATCATGTCAGAGCACCATGGAGTCGGCCAAATCAGTAAGTAAGGGCAAAGAGGGTTAGCTGATTGAAAATGTAACTCCTCAGAGTAATTAAACAGGTTTGGAAAGGTAAGTGTGGCTGCCTTGCTTTAGTAAAACCCAGATTAGAATCTAATAATTGCATTGGTTCTGAAATAAAAAACAAATATTTCAGGTGTCAAAATTATAGATGACTCTATCCATTATTGAATCTATCCATCCACAATATGTATGATAAGTGTCCATTTTTAGATTGAATTAGTAAAATATTGACTGACCTTTCCTGAATAGACAGATGTACATCCCCACCATACCTCTCTCTCTCTTTCTCTCTAGTGTATTAACTCATATGTGTAATTTATTTTTTCACATGTATTAAGCATGCACACACATACACTGCCAGTCTCAATCTCATGCATAAGGAGCCGCAAGCACGTTGCTCACTTACAGCAATAATCGAGAGTGTAATCCATATAAAATCATCAGTCATTCTGGTGATCCCTCTGTGCTGTGATTATTATTAATACAGTATTCAGAGGCAGTGGTTTGTTCAAGCATTGAAGCGCTTCATTGAATTGCTAATATACTATATTGCAAATGATGTTTTAACATCTCAGGCCTCCACTATTTCACTGCATAACTATTGCTGCTTGACTGCATGGCAAACCCCATCACCCCACTGACTGGTGAACTCGCTGCCTGGCTGGCTTACTGACTAATACATGACTAATCACCACCACAGAGGACCATTCACTCACATTCAAATTCAAGATGAATTGCATTTAAGTGCATACAAATGCATTACTGTGCCACTGCATTATATGCGTGCGTGGTCATCGCTCTGAGGTCACAAGGTCTGGACCTCAGACATTGGTTATTTCCACCAAAACGATTGTATTTTTGGTACCGATTTGGGACCCCCTCCAAGCTATTCCCCATTCTATCAGAAACACACACACACACACACACATGCACACACACACACACACACACACACACACACACACACACACACACACACACACTACATAAGGCAAGTTGTGCCTTGATCGACAGAAAGAGCTTAGAAATTGCCATAAAATTATCTGGCATAGCCATGCGAATGGATGTATTACATGTGTTTATTGTTTTTTTTTTATTAAGTAGCATGGTTTAGGAGTCACTCAATCAAGTTTACCTTTAGTGCTAGCTAGCTAGCTTACGTACATGGAAACACATGCTAACGTAACAAAGAGAGTAGCCTAGTCAAAATGAGAGTTTGTTTGCTCAAATTAAACTTTGTCTGTGAAGTTTGATCTTGTTATTTGGATTAAAAAGTCTTCAAATGTGCAGTTCAAAAACAAATGTTACTGTAATTATGGAAATGTAAAACAAATAACTTAATAAAAGTAACTAGAAAATAACTTTGACTAAAAATTAATTGTAGTATGTTCCATATATCATATATAATTGCACTACAATATTACTGGAACAAAGAAGCTATTTCAGGAGGAGACCCCCAGACACCACTACATTGGATGGTCAATCTTCTTATTTGAACACACCCAGGTGGTCATTCTGACACTGATATTTGACTTGTCTGTATAGGCGCCAATAGGCCTGTGCTGCACCTCCCGTGACATGTATATGTGTATGATATCGTTTCATAGAAGGGTCCATTTGGCCACTTATTGGAATTTTCATGAAACATGAAACATGAAAAAACGTGCATTGTATCAGCCATTATCCAACGAGCATCTATCCATTGTATTCTTGCTCTTCATATTTGTGTGTGTGCGTGCACGTGCACGTGTGTGCAAGTGCATGGGAAAAGGAAAGCAGGGAAGTGGTACATGACAAGGTGTCCTTGTCGAAACAGGAAGAGTGAGATATTGGAGTTTCCTGTTACTGAAAACAAGCACTGTGAGTGCGCCAACACTGAGTGACAGGGGTGACAGCCAGACAAGGAGGATGAGGAGGAGGAGGAGGAGAGAGCGCCAATGTGGGAAGACTAGACAAAAAAGGGAAATTACAGAGAATGATGGAATTGAGAGAGAGAGAAAGAGACAGACAGACAGACAGACAGACAGAGAGAGAGAGAGAGAAAACGAGAGTAGGACTGAAGAAAGGCAAATGAAACATGAAGAGGATACAGAGAAGTAGAGACAGAGAGGGAAAACTCTTTGAAAGAAAGATGACTGGTCTTCAGCAAATGACCTTCATCACTTTGGTCTGATTAGTGTGTGTGTGTGTGTGTGTGTGTGTGTGTGTGTGTGTGTGTGAAAAAGAAAAAGATAATGGCAATCTTAAAAGGTCAGGCAGAGCTTTAGAAAGATGATGAGCTCCTTCATAGGAGAGCAGCGAGAGGACATTGATAGCACTCTGTGGACGTACTTGACACTGTCCTGCACTAGTTGTACCACACACAAAGACACTCACACACACACGCACACACACACACACACACACACACACACACACACACACACACACACACACACACACACACACACACACACACTCACACATACACTCACACATACACTCACACATACACTCACACACACACACATACACTCACACACACACACACACACACACACACTTTTTGTTTTTTTTTAACCAGGACAGTTGAGATCATTGAGATCTTTTTTACAAGAGACCTGAGCAAGGTGGACAGCAGCATAGAATGAAACACTTACAACTTACAACACCACATAATAAACATGATTTTACATGAGTGACATGATGTTCCTTGGGGCACACAGCTACTATAAATGTGCACACAGGCACACTAATTTCTCTGATAATCGATCATAGTTATTATTATTTTTAGGTGCACAGCTTTAGCCAGCTATTTAAATAGTTATTTAACCAGCCATTTTCTATCACACTTATTATCGTAATATTTTTATTATCCCCAAACATCACTGCTCAACACCTTCAAACTTCCTTCAACAAACATTTATACTATTTATACTTCTTAATTTTTTAAAACTTTAAACAGGGATTTTTCTCTGTGTTCTAGAATTGTTAGTAGACTCAATATATCGACCAGAATATCTAAACGGTCACTACCACAAGATTTAGACCCCATATAGAAATAAACTATATATCTATTATATTGTACATCAAAATGTTGAGCTCCTCGCAGTGATTGCTCATCTCTATTTTCAAAGCAATGGTGTTTCTACTAATTGCTGTAATGTAATGACAATTATCTCACTGTATATCATATGAATCACAATTCATATTCTTCCCAGATTTCCATACTCGACTCCTCGTTCATATGTCATGCTGTACGGTGTTTTTAGAAAAATAGCTGGGAAAAATAGCTGAGATTTTTGAAAACAATATGGACAGATTGAGACTTACACAATGATTGTCATTCTTACAAATAACAACAATCAACAGATTCAAGGCATCTGCTGAGATCAGATCATTGTACAAATGTGCCTTGAACTGGGTAGAAACTAAATTCATTATTTGTGTATATTTTCATCTTAATTTTCTTTGATATTTATCATCAGCCTTAGAAAAAATAAATTAAGTGGCACAATGCGGAAAGAAATTTGTTGAATCTAATTTATTTGAATAAGTATTAAAGTAAACTAGACAGATCTAATGGCACAGGGTACACTGAGCATTTGATCAAGTCGCCAAATGGTTCCCTTGCAGTTTATTCCACAGATCCGTCTTCACCTAAAATCCTTATAGTATTCCAGAGGATTTTGGATTTTTAAAACACCGTTTAGACATCCACCAAGCATAATTCTGATTTCAAAATATTTTCATTCACTTATGTTCACAACTGTGGTGTTGGGAGAGTGCACCCCAGTGAGCGACCACTCGTTTCACTGGTAGCACTAGAGAATAAAAGCGATCAGTGAACAACTTTCTGATAGCTACTGAATAGCCTATAACTGTCTACAGACCTAGGCTTCTTTAAACGTCGAAAACCGTCAGTTTATGATAAGAGTTAATGTTACCCAAATGGGAAGTGTGACGGCTCTGATCAGACAATTCCTAAACTATGCCATTTTAATTAAGCAACCATATGCTGGCTTTACCTTCAAAACAATATTATGATACCCACGACTTGTCTTGTAAGTTACTGGCAGTGTTCGAATTATGTGGGAGCCAGAGGGAGCTGAGCTCCAATAAAGGCAACAAAGTCAAACATCTGAGGGGGTCTCTCATATCTGAAGGTTTCTGCCATATGTGGCATCATAATGTAATCTTAAACAAAGCTCATTATCCATCTCCCTGCACCGGCGTGCGGCCTCAAACCATTAACAATGTTAAATTAAAATATAGGGACTACGATGACACTTGTCTTTGTATTGTGAAACTGAAATGAAATACGGACTATTGCAATCATCAATATATGTTGAAATTAATTAAAAGAAATCAATTTCTGTAAAATAAATCTCTGTGTCTATTGTGTGCCGCACGGTAAGGCTATGACTGCGGTGCAGCAACTTTTTTTATGAGATTGGGAGCCCCTTAAAGACAAAGACTCAGATAATTTGAACCCTGGCTACTGGTTTGCTGTTAGCACCGTAGATGGAGACATGGCCTACGTCTTATAGGTCTGATGATCTGGTCTAATGAATGCAACGTTAATCCATCAAGCAGTAATTCACTCACCACATGGGGTCCACAGTACAACATCAGAGACAGTTAATAAAGGATCCAAAGGATATTTGGTACTTTAGATTCTTTATTAACTGGACTTGTTTTTATTATAGCCTAACTACTCTACCAATGTTGTTGTCCGCATCACGTCTGGCTTCGATTTGTCGCAGCATTTGAGTAGGATGACGAGGATTACAGTCATTCAACTTAAATGGTTACTTGTATAATTGATAAAATAGCAGTAATGACATTAGTCATTGATTTCAATATAACTTAGGATGTAGTGCTTTCACGGGTGCAACTTAAATTCGCCTGTGATATTAAACCTACAAAAAAATATATTTGTTTTGCGGTGGCGCTGAATATCCAGCAGTGGCGGCGCGCCACCGGGGAACATTGCTGTATCAATCATTAAAAAGTGATTTACTACCTGACTGTCCAAACCATCAATACAATGACTAATACAGTTTTAAAACAAGAACACGCTAGCAATCGTCTACAAAACCACCTAGATTAGCTAACCACCTAAAACACCCCAGCAACCACATATAATGCCCTAGCAACAACATAGAACTCCCTAGAAACCACATAAAAAAAAAATATATTAACCACCTTCACCGTTTTACAGTGTAACCACATAGAACACCCCATCAATCGACCAAAATTATCCTAGCAACCAGCTAGAAACCACCGAGAATACCATAGCAGCCACCACTGGCAACTACACAGAACACAATAGAAACAATCTGAAACACACTAGCAACCACATTGTACACCCTAGCAACTACATAGAACACAATAGAAACAATCTGTAACACCCTAGCAACCACATTGTACACCCTAGCAACTACACAGAACACAATAGAAACAATCTGTAACACCCTAGCAACCACATTGTACACCCTAGCAACTACATAGAACACAATAGAAACAATCTGTAACACCCTAGCAACCACATTGTACACCCTAGCAACTACACAGAACACAATAGAAACAATCTGTAACACCATAGCAACCACATTGTACACCCTAGCAACTGCACAGAATACCCTAAAATTCAAACACCAAAGAAAACTACAAAACATCCACCTAGGAGAGCAACTACTACCCTAACCTTAACCCTAACCCTATGTGACGGGGCGATGGCATGGGAGACAGTACTATGCTTCGGTTAGGGTTGCCAGACAACGCCACCCCGGGCCTAGCACCCAGGGAACTATTTAAGAGAACTCAGATTTTCGCAATAGCAGACACAGGTTCATATACACGAGGCGGTAGACGTGAATTCCTGTTCAACAAAACTTTATTGAGAATGTAGGGAAAGGGGAAGGGAGAGGCGAAATCGGGAACGAGGAAACCCCGGAAACAAGTCGGCTAGTCATGTACAAAAATATCTTTATTTAAGTAATGGTCAACTGTCATGTCATTAAGGCTAAAAAACACAAAGGTTAGAAATGCAAAGTTGGATGAGCCACACTGGAAAATAGTACTGCACGGTATTATGATAAATGAAAACAAGGGGGCTAGGCAGGGCCTACCTGAGGGAGGCAGAACATCAGACGGCGCGGCCGGGGATGGACACCACCCACACGTGCACCCAATCAAGAGTGGTTATCCTTGTGAGAGAAACACAGCCAGCAGCACACTGCGCACACACACACACGATATCTGCACAACACTGCACACACAGCTTCACACTGTCCACACAGCACCCAGTGACGAGGGCCCACCACCAGGTGCCTAGCCTCCCTCTGGGGTCAACCCTACCTGCCAAAGAAATGAAAAGAACAAAAAGTTCTTACAGTGGATACAAACAATAAAGCAAACAATAAAGGGAAATAAACGTAACAAACATGCACAAATAAAGCATGCAACCAGGCCAGCTTACGAACCACTAACTGGCGGTTCGCGCATACAATGCACCAACGAAAACGAGCACGCTGCCCCTAAAACATTGGCGGCAAGCAGTGATTGCTCAGCAGGGCAAAAGCACATGCGCAAGAAAGCAGAAACGAACAAATGAAAAGGAAAACATATAGCTCAACACGTTTAAAACAAGCAGGCGTAAATGATAGGATAGTTCGAAATGAAGCCAGACAAGAACACATGCAATGTGTTAAGGTCTCACAAAACAGCAGCAGCTACGTGATTGGTCCTCCAGCACACCTGGCTGGCAGGCTAGCGCAAGGAGAGTCGGCTACTCCAAACCGATAGGGACGTGAACCAGGCCGCAGATCCTTACTGAACAAATATAAGTTGCATCAGCATTTATTCAAGCTTAGCCGCTACTGGCCAAACAATAACATTAAAACTTACTTTAACAAATGACAATAGGCATACCAGACTGGAATGACGAGGTCAGCGATAGAATGCAGTTACTCGCTATAAACAGCGCTAATTAGTATGAACGTATCTAAAAACAATTCCCCATGTTACAATAAAATCACATACCTGAGCAGGCAGGGACACTTGTGTACCCAGAGACGAGTGGTAGAAGGCAAGCTACGAGTACGAGGCTACAAGAAAGGGGGACACAAGTCAAGCCCAGAGTATCTAAAAAAAGTTATGCCATCGGCTAGCAACACAAGCCTACCTGGCTAAGCAGGAAGTCGTACAGACAGGAAGGGGGGTGGTCACGGACACCATCACCAGTGCTACTATTCCCCGACCCTTTTATCTCCACCTGGCTGAGGGCAACCAATAGGCTGACAATTAGAACGGGCTGATATAAATACCGGAAGCAATGGGCACTAGCATTGCCCTACCACATTCTACCCCGGGGTCTTGCATCGTCGTCCCGACGATGGATTAATCGCAGCAACATACGTCTTTAGGGCTACCGTTAGGACACAGAGGTGGGTGAGCCAACAGTCCCTAATTCAGTCTCCAGTGCTGGTCTTGGAAGATGGTGTAAATTCGAATGTTGACCTGCTGTGCTTCGGGTCGTTCTCCGCGGTTCGGTTGGGTGGGAATTAGATGAGTTCCAGATCTGGTCATCATTCCTTTGTTGTTAACTGGTAGGTATACCTATCTCAGCTGGTGATTCTTGTTGTTCGGGTTGAGGTTGCTGGTCCAAGGGGAACCCCGGCAGCAAGGACGAGCAAGGGGTGCTGGCGAGTGATGGTATCGCAGCAGGGGAGGTCGGAACTAAAGGTTGGGGTTGGAGAGGGAGGTCAGATATTCCGAGTCTCAGGACGCATAGGTCGTCGTCAGGTTCTTCCTCTCGCAGAGTCACAGTTTGGGGGACCGGAAGGGGACTACTGGAAGGCTCTGCGCGTACCTGCGCCTTTAACATAGTGCGATGGACATGCTTCACCTTGTCTGGGGCATTCGCCGGTGCAACGGTGTATACTACCCCGCCGGTTTTAGGGACCTTAGTCACTTGGTGGAGTTGAGAGCCCCAGAGATCTTGTATTTTGTTGCGTCCCCGGGCCCCATGATCACGAACATACACCAACTGTCCCTCTTTCAATGGCACGTTCTTCACCCTATGGGCATGATATTGTTCCCGCTTATCAGCAGCAGTAGCTAGACGTTCCCTAGCCCCCTCTAGGGCCAGGTTAAGTCGAGTCTGGTGTTCCACCATCCAGTCACTCACGGTGCCCGGCATTGGCTCTGCTACCCTACCTAACAAAAAATCCACTGGAAGCCTCGGATCTTGACCGAACATAAGAAAATAGGGCGACTCACCCGTGGACTGATGCGGTGTGGTGTTGTAGCAGAAAACCACCTGGGGAAGGCAGGACACCCAATCCCTTTTCTTAGAGCTGGGGAGCACACGCAGGAGGTTGTGTAGCGTTCTATTGAATCGCTCACATTGGCCATTTCCTGCTGGGTGATAAGGGGTGGTCCGGGACTTGGCAACCTCATAAAAGAGGCAGAGTTGGTGGATTAATGAGCTTTCAAAATTGCGGCCCTGGTCTGAATGGAGACGACTAGGGACCCCAAACTTGTAGAACCATTCCATCACCAGGACTTGGGCCACCGTTTGAGCGCGTTGATCTCTGGTAGGAATTGCCAGGGAATATTTGCTGAAGACATCCGTAATCACCAACACATGCTCAACCCCACTACGAGTAGGTTCTAATAAAGTAAAGTCCACAGCCAAAATTTCATTGGGACGAGAAGCTAACAGGTGCCCCATAAAGCTATGTGCTACGGGCTGGGTATCTTTACTGACCTGGCAACGTTCGCATTGCTGGCACCAACGTTTAACGTCTGCGAACATTCCAGGCCAGTAGCACCGTTGCTGCACCAAGCGGCTGGTCCGCTCGATACCCTGGTGGCCATGGCTCTGATGGAGCTGGGCTAGTACCACTGGCTTCAACTGGGCCGGAAGAACAAGCTGGAGAATCTCCTCCCCACCGTCCGGGCGGAAGATTCGTCGATAAAGAACCCCTTCTTGGTCAACGAACCGGTCCCACTGTCGCAATAGTACTAGGGCATTGGAAGACAACTTACGCCATTCTAGGGCGGTTGGGCGCTGCTTCTTTTTCCAATACTCCAAAAGGTCCTGCATGTCCAGGTCTCCCTCCTGCATGGCCTGCAACTCAACAGGGGAATGATGAGGGAATACAGCAATAGACGATTGAGTCACCAAAGTTGGACTATTCTCCTGCACCGCCTGCTGTAGAGATGCAGGGAATGCGGTTCCAGGAGCCTGGATCGATGAAGTGGCCAAATCCACATATTGTCGTGACAAGGAGTCAGCATTGGCATTGCTCTTCCCAGGGCGGTACTTTAGTTCATAATCGAACACAGCCAGCTGAGACGCCCATCGCTGCTCCGTGGCACCTAGCTTGGCCGTGGCCAGATGACTAAGAGGATTGTTGTCCGTGAATACAACACACTTTTGACCAAGGAGGTACTCACGGAACTTCTCCGTCATGGCCCACTTGAGCGCAAGGAATTCCAACTTCATAGAGCTATAATTGGACATATTGCGCTCAGTGGGCCTCAGACCACGGCTGGCATATGCGATGGGACGAACCTGACCACCCTGTTTCTGAGAGAGGACTGCGCCCAGTCCACTATGACTTGCGTCGACCTCCAGGATAAAAGGAAGGGAGAAGTCAGCGTAGGCTAGCACAGGTGCCTGTACAAACTTGTGCTTTAGACCTTGGAAGCTCTCCTCACACTCCTCTGTCCAAGCTGTTTTAAGATTCTTACCAGCCGCCTTACGTGACTTTGTTCCTACCAGGTCAGCCACCAACCTATGTAAAGGGGCCGCCAACTTGGCGAACCCCTCCACAAAGCGGCGATAGTAGCTGGAGAACCCCAAGAAGGAACGGAGCTCTGAGACATGGGTGGGCCGCTGCCAATTTACCACCACATCTATTTTCTTTGGATCAGTAGAGACACCTTGACTGGAGATCACGTGACCCAGATAGCTAACCTTGGTCTGAAAGAACGCACACTTCTCCAGTTTAACTTTCAAACCCTCAAGTTGCAAGCGGCCAAGTACCACCTTCAACCGCTGGAGCTGCTGGGAGACAGAGGAGGAAAATACCACCACATCATCCAGGTAAAGCAATAGTGACTGGCACTGCTGGTCCCCAAACATTCGTTGCATAAGCCGTTGGAAGGTGCTAGGGGCGTTGCAGAGACCGAATGGCATTCTGTTCCATTCGAAAAGCCCGAATGGAGTACAGAAAGCAGTCTTAGCCTTATCGGCCTCAGCAACGGGCACTTGATTGTACCCACTAGCAAGATCGAGTGTTGAGAACCAGCAAGCACCAGACAGAGCATCCAAGGTCTCTTCAATACGGGGGAGTGGGAACGCGTCCTTACGAGTCTTGCTATTTAGCTGGCGATAGTCTACACACAAGCGGGGACTCCCATCTTTCTTCTTGACCAGCACAATAGGGGACGCATAGGGGCTGCAGCTCTCCCGTATGATCTGGCCCTCCAGCAACTGCTGGATGTGGGACTTAACCACCTCGTACTCCGAGGGTGGAAGGCGACGATAGCGCTGGCGGACAGGAGTATTGTCCACTAGGGGGATTTCGTGAGAAATAAGGCGGGTACAACCTAAATCCCCATCATGACTAGCAAATACTGAGCTATATTCTAGCAACACTCTCCTGACCTGGTCCTGATCCTGGTCTGATAGCGCGGACAAGTCGAGCGCTTCTATCCTAGCCAGAATAGGATCAGGAACTGTCAATCCAGACACAGATGCATGGGCTGACTTCACTTCAGCTACTCCCGGGGGTAGGGTTGTCATATAAGCTTCTGTCAAGCTACCCAGAATACAACGTGGGTACAGTAAAACATCGTTCATACCCACGTTAACTACGGGGATGTAAGTAGTACCCCTGGTGACATGGACTAGTGACGGAGATGCCAGGAGACCCCCCGGTAACCCAGAAGCCAGTGGCTCAAACAGGGCAGAAGACCCAGACATTGTACTGGAACAGGTGGTTGCTATGAACTTGAGTGCGCCCCCAGGGATACGGTGAGCCCTTCCCCTCCGTACTCGGACGGTTCCATCGTGGACCGCAGAAGTGATACTGGCCTGGTGACACTGCTGTAGGGCTTCGAAAACTGGGCGAGGGACATGTTCTACAGTGGAGGACTCAAACAGGGAGGGGCCGTGTTGGCTAAACAAATCACTGTAACATCTACTGATGATGTTCATGCCTAACACACCGGGAACCTGAGCTGGGGAACTCCCTACGGGGTCTTTTGACTACCAACACTCCACAACTTGGCATGTCCTTGTTACAGAGATTCACATCTAATTCCAAGTACCCAAGGTATGGGATTGCAAGACCATTGGCCGCACGTAGTTGCAACCACTGACACTGCCGGAGACGGTCATAACCCCATGGTTCAAAATTACTTTTGAAAAATGTTTCAGTGATCGTAGACACCATTGATCCGGTGTCTAACAAACAGGGTACTCTTACACCGCCCATGATAACACCTACTTGTGGGCAAGACGAAATGAGCTGAGGTGTGGCCCCCACATCCCCATTCCTAACCCCAGAGCCATTACAAACCCCACCCGAGCTGCGGCTCGACAGGTCGGTGGGTGCTAGTTTTCCTGCACCTGACTGGACAGAGTGACTACTTGAGGAGTTCGAGATGGATTCGAAACTGAAGCAGTTCTGGTACGTGGTGCGGCCCTCCGGCCCTCACAATCGCGGGCGTAGTGGCCAGGTTCCTGACACCTTCTACAAATAATTGGGCCCTGGAAGGTTCTGGTCCGTGGCCTCGTGGTCTGGAGGAGGTCAACACTACGGGTGAGAAGATCAAGTTGCTCCTGCTGCCGTTTTAAAATCTCCTTTAGTTCTACCATTTCAGGGTTGGGTACCGGGTTACTTGGTGATGGGTGCTTGTTGCCTTGCACACCATATTGTATGCCATGTACAAAAGGGACAGACTGACTACGGCCTCTCATAGTTGATGGCATCCCATCCCGCTCCCATCTAATTGCTTCCCCCCGAACATCGAGTAAAGTAGCTGAGGGTTGGCACCGAACTAGCTGTTTTAAAGTCCTGCTAAGGCCCCCATCCAAAACGTACTCAACGAACTGGTCACGCAACATTGCCTCTGAATTTAGTATTGCATGGGGTGATACCTGTCGAATCTTCCCCATCAAATTCATCAAGGCGAGGGAAAATTCGAGTAAGCTTTCGCCTTCCTGTTGCTTCCTTGAGAAGAACGCCTCCTGCAAAGACACATGGGACTGAGAGCAACCATATAATTCACGCAAGATAGTTACAATCTTCCTTGGATCGGCCCTTTCATCAACAGAACGATATTTGATCTCTTCCCTGGCTTCTCCTTCTAAGTGGTCAAAGAGAAAAAAAGCTTGATCGGCTGAGGAGAGGTGGCGGGCCCGCATGCAGGCTTGCACCTCCTCCTCCCATTCATCAAACCTCATGCCAGTATTCCCCCTAAACGATGGACATTTCCGGTCCCTAGGAACAAAGACAAATCTTTCAGTGGTTACATTACCGGAAGCGCCTATAGGGGGTGGGCTCACCGGTGGATCTGCCGGAGGAGGGTCTGCCGGGGGCACTGCTCGTTCTTGCCGCAAACGCTCATTGTCTGCTTTTAACTGTGCAACCATATCTCGAAGCTGCTGCACTTCCTCGTCCATGGTTGCTGTAACAATTCACTCACACCACACAAGAAAGCCAGGAGAAACGTTCACTTATGAAAGGGAGGATATAAATTTCCGCTGTAATTCGCCCCACGGAGGCTGCTGCTGTTTTGTTTTTTTTGTTTTTTTTAAACTCCTACATACAATGAATAGACACAAAGACCTGTTTCACAGAAAAAAACAAATTCACTAGAGCAAAAAAAATTAAATGAATAGGATTTCACGTCTTTTGCCTATAAAGTGTATCCTGCCGACAACGCCAGATTGTGACGGGGCGATGGCATGGGAGACAGTACTATGCTTCGGTTAGGGTTGCCAGACAACGCCACCCCGGGCCTAGCACCCAGGGAACTATTTAAGAGAACTCAGATTTTCGCAATAGCAGACACAGGTTCATATACACGAGGCGGTAGACGTGAATTCCTGTTCAACAAAACTTTATTGAGAATGTAGGGAAAGGGGAAGGGAGAGGCGAAATCGGGAACGAGGAAACCCCGGAAACAAGTCGGCTAGTCATGTACAAAAATATCTTTATTTAAGTAATGGTCAACTGTCATGTCATTAAGGCTAAAAAACACAAAGGTTAGAAATGCAAAGTTGGATGAGCCACACTGGAAAATAGTACTGCACGGTATTATGATAAATGAAAACAAGGGGGCTAGGCAGGGCCTACCTGAGGGAGGCAGAACATCAGACGGCGCGGCCGGGGATGGACACCACCCACACGTGCACCCAATCAAGAGTGGTTATCCTTGTGAGAGAAACACAGCCAGCAGCACACTGCGCACACACACACGATATCTGCACAACACTGCACACACAGCTTCACACTGTCCACACAGCACCCAGTGACGAGGGCCCACCACCAGGTGCCTAGCCTCCCTCTGGGGTCAACCCTACCTGCCAAAGAAATGAAAAGAACAAAAAGTTCTTACAGTGGATACAAACAATAAAGCAAACAATAAAGGGAAATAAACGTAACAAACATGCACAAATAAAGCATGCAACCAGGCCAGCTTACGAACCACTAACTGGCGGTTCGCGCATACAATGCACCAACGAAAACGAGCACGCTGCCCCTAAAACATTGGCGGCAAGCAGTGATTGCTCAGCAGGGCAAAAGCACATGCGCAAGAAAGCAGAAACGAACAAATGAAAAGGAAAACATATAGCTCAACACGTTTAAAACAAGCAGGCGTAAATGATAGGATAGTTCGAAATGAAGCCAGACAAGAACACATGCAATGTGTTAAGGTCTCACAAAACAGCAGCAGCTACGTGATTGGTCCTCCAGCACACCTGGCTGGCAGGCTAGCGCAAGGAGAGTCGGCTACTCCAAACCGATAGGGACGTGAACCAGGCCGCAGATCCTTACTGAACAAATATAAGTTGCATCAGCATTTATTCAAGCTTAGCCGCTACTGGCCAAACAATAACATTAAAACTTACTTTAACAAATGACAATAGGCATACCAGACTGGAATGACGAGGTCAGCGATAGAATGCAGTTACTCGCTATAAACAGCGCTAATTAGTATGAACGTATCTAAAAACAATTCCCCATGTTACAATAAAATCACATACCTGAGCAGGCAGGGACACTTGTGTACCCAGAGACGAGTGGTAGAAGGCAAGCTACGAGTACGAGGCTACAAGAAAGGGGGACACAAGTCAAGCCCAGAGTATCTAAAAAAAGTTATGCCATCGGCTAGCAACACAAGCCTACCTGGCTAAGCAGGAAGTCGTACAGACAGGAAGGGGGGTGGTCACGGACACCATCACCAGTGCTACTATTCCCCGACCCTTTTATCTCCACCTGGCTGAGGGCAACCAATAGGCTGACAATTAGAACGGGCTGATATAAATACCGGAAGCAATGGGCACTAGCATTGCCCTACCACACCTAGCAATCACATATCACCATAAAAAACACCTGGAACACCCTAACAACCAACCAGAACACTAAAGCAAGCCATAAATAACATTCTAGCAACCATCTAGAACACTCGCAACTGTGCAGAACACCCTAGAAACAGCCTAGCAGCCACCTTAAAACTATAGTACTTCTTCACGTCAATCTACTGTACATTTCCAGGATACTTTTTCTAGATATGGACCTCGGGTTGGAACATTACACCATTCTGATATATTTACCTTGCATGCCGACAAATGTAATGTACAAAATATCGTAGATAAATCATTTCTTCAATTGTTACTCCAAGCCTTTGGGTGTTGTAGTATACTATATCTTATATTTGGCTGTTCTGCAGGGAATTCAATTGCTCCTGAGACAAAACAGTGCAAGATTCTCACAAATTAACCACATTATATTCAGTCAACCATTCTTATGTGCTTATGTGCTTTTTTAATCATTATTAGTTTATTATTATTTGTTTCTCAGTTTGTTGATATGATCTTTCTAGGTTTTTCACATACCACAAAGAAAAAAAAAAACTAAACAAATGTCTTTTCAGACTCTCATCAGCTGGCTCACTCCATTCTTGCCCAACTAGAAGCTCACAATATCAACAATAAATCAAGTAGTAAAATGATGCTGTGTACACTTTCAACTCATGCTAGAAAATCTGAGAACACAACCTTGTGTCCAAAACACTGGACTTGTAGTTTAACAATCCCTCCACCACCAGTCCTAAACATGCAGCCATTAGTTATTATCATCCAGTTTGAAAATCTTGTTTGAAATGATAATAACACTTCACTTTTACTTGGTCAATTTATGTTTGTAAACTGAAGACACATCTTTACAGCTACTATAACACACAGTTAATGCTCGACTAATATTCAGCAATAGTGGCAAGCTCTGACAGCTGCACTCTCGCACACACACTTGTGATTTCCTCAGGAGTTCATACAACATTTAACTTCTAAGAACAAACATAAGGTGCAAGATTCTTTCATATGTGACCACATGCTGTATGTAAGAGCAAGCCCACAAAGTGCTTGCTCACATCCTTCTGAAAGCAGTTTACATTTTCAGTTCAGAAAATGACACATAAACAAAGCATGACATCAGCATATATACTGTAGCGATCTCTGTAGGAGGTCTGTGACACTCTTAACTGCTCATTTATGACTCAACTGTGTGTGTGTGTGTGTGTGTGTGTATGAGGGAACACACTAATATAAAGAAACAGAGGGAATTAAAGGAGATTGACTCTCCCTCTCTCACTTAGAAAATGAACTGTGGATTAAATAGGTTTAAATGATTAAGGGTTTCCCTGGCAATCTCAGTTCCCACTTTAATGCTGAACAGGTGAGAACAACCGTCTCACCGACAATCATTACATTTCAAAACATTTCTCCACATCCTTCCGGGACCCTGTCTTAGCTCGGTGCGAAACAAGCATGGCGCTGCACGATGATGATACAACATATTTTGTAGTTTACAGCAGTTAGCTGTCACTAGCCAGGAGGCAGAGGCGCTGACACAAAGAGGTCATACGAGTGGCCAACTGACAACTTGGCCTGAGAGACCCCTGTTAACTGTATCTGAGGTCTTTGATGGCCTATGAAACACAATCCGTAGAAGAAACCACACAGAGAAGGAGCAACCCTCAGGTGTAAGTCTTAAATATATAGGTTATCTTATTCTGTTTTTATTCTATCACTCTCCAAACTCCAATATCCGGCCCCATAAGTATGTATATTTAGTTTCATTCCCATTCATTAATTGTGCCATGATTTGCAGTGTTTTTATTTAATGTTGGTAGTTTGCTGCTGTAACAATCTGAATTTCCCTCACAGGATTAATTAAGTGTTATTAGTTTATCTTCTCTTCTCTTAATGCTGACCTCCATAGTTCATGCAAAACAGAAACAAACAAACACAAAGAGAAGTTGCTATCACACACACACACACACACACACACACACACACACACACACACACACAAACACACACACACACACACACACACAAACACACGCACACACACACACACACACACACACACACACACACACACACACACACACACATACACACACACACACACAGTTCTGCCGGGCCCATCCAGTACCAGGCCCATGGCGTCCACCATGGGCTCCTCTACGTCCGGTGCTGTTACAACACAATGTCGTCCAATGTTTTGTTGTCCTCTCTTCTGAGCGTGGCTTCTGACATTCACATGTGAGTAACGACGCTGTCTGACTCTCTCTGCCCCGCCAGCCAATCCACAAGGAGGCCAAACCTCCTGGACATTGCGTTGGCTGAACCAGAGACCCAAGGTAAGCTGTACTCGGTATGTGTACAGCCAATGAGTTCCTCTAGAATAGAATAGAAAGAATAGAATAGAAATAGAATAGAAAATACTTTATTAATCCCAAGATGGGAAATTACAATAAGATGGGAAATTACAAACTACACCAGTGGAAACAATGGCTTTTCCACTAGTATTTAGATCTACATTCCTACGGGTTGTGACTTCAAACGTGACAAAGGTGACATGCAAACACCCATCATCACTACTGCTTGTTTCCTCTTTTGTTTCGGCAAAACAAAATCTTAAGTTTATTGTGTATTTGTCAGTCACCTACAGATTCTGACGATTGTTGATTTTGAAGCCTTGATGGCCTCATGGCTCGTAATATCCATGCATTAAGTTCCTACTTCACCTCGGCAGATGAAAGCGGTTCGACTGCTTGTAATGCATTTAAACCCATTGCAACGAGGGATCATGTGGCTTTGCCTGGAAGCAGCCAGCTCAGTGGTGTGACACGCACGTTCGTTGCTTCAGGTCAGGTCAGCCATTTGATCACGCTGATGGAAGACAGAGGATTGCTCTGGGCCGTGTGTTCACCATGTCATGGTGCATGTGTATGGCACCGAGAGCAAGAAGCCTGTATTTGCCGATGGCATTGCAGCATGTATTGACTAAAAAAAACATGCTGCTTAAAGGTGCAATATGTAATATTTAAAAGCAATTATTCAAAGGTAATTTCCGCAGCGGCGGCTCCAGTTGATGGGTAGCTCACACAACCTCTTCAGCAGCATCCACACAAACTGCTGGGGCAGCGTCCTGGACTCGCCCAGCCTTGCAGGGGGTAAATTATCTTCACAGCAGCCCAAGGATTCCCAAGTACTGACACACGTGTGCGTAATGTCAAGACTTGTGAAGCCCGCCGGGGACTGCCAGATCCAGGGACTTCAAGGTCCTCCAGCAGTGGACCGCAATGCATCTGCTGCTCCTACACCCCCCAACAGACTTGCAGCGATTTGAAGGACATCACAGAATGTACACCTTGTCAATCATTTTTTAATTCATGTGATCGTAAATTAGGTTAAAGTGAGGCAACATAAGTACACACAAATAACCAATACTAAATGTAATATTCAATAATTCAA
>JAXIVH010000004.1:2915546-2925546 GCA_036785325.1 Urophycis tenuis
TTCCAAAACCATGGGTCAGGACCAAGTTGAGCATGTGCATGTCACAGTGGATGAAGAGGGCATGAGAGATCTTGTCTTTAACTTAGCCTGGTCACCATTTAGTCCCGAAGGAATTCCCACTGCACCATCAAAACACTGAGCCAAAGCTTTTTCTGAGTACTCATAATCATCCACAAAATTGAAAATCACGGCTCTGCTTAAAGTAGCAGGTTAGGCTGTAAGCTTAACCCCTGTGTGGTTCAAATGTTTACTAGCCAGTGTTCATGGGTCTGGTGGACCCACTGCATTTGGGGGGTTTTAATTCAACACAATCACACAATTGCATGTAAAACTACTCAACAGATGTTTATATGAAAAACAAAAGCAGCATACAAGGGTTAAACAAGAACTCAACAGAGCACTTTCCTGGACTGGACCTGGTCAGGTCATAACTCACATCAATTGCGAGGAATGAGTCTCGAATAAGTTAAACCAGAAAATTGCACGTTCACCAAGGACTCAAATCCTGTCATCCATTGTACCGTGAACATGCCGTTATCCGGGTCATTCCCAAGCCTTCATTGCCATTTCAGTGCTTTTATTGATTTGATTTTTCACCATGCTTGCTCTGAGACATTAGTTGAACCCATCTAGTGTTCGCCAGATAACAAAACGCACATTGTTATAGCACATGAATCCATTTATTTTTGAAGAAAGGTTAGGCTGTTGGTTACTTCACAGCCACCTGCAGTGACATACTTTAAACATGCATCCATTTGCATGACAAACCAATGTTAAAAAAATGAAATCGCGGAGCGCATTCAATGTACTACACATGGCCCGCTGAAAGCACTCATGCTGCCACACCGCCAGGCAGGCACCATGGCTCAGCTGCAGTACCACTGGAGGGCTCAGCGTGCAGTGTGCACAAATGATCTGCACTCCCAAGTCCACTGCAGGTCTGACAAAGGGGCAAGCCATTGGGCCAGCGAAATCACTGAAATCACTACTTAAATAACCTACTTTTTTATTAAGTGTGTATATATAGAAATTGCCTCTACGTTTTACTTTGTATTTAAATTTAGACATGTCAGTTATGACAGTTGATTGTTAAGGTAACTAGTTTTTAAATCATCTAAACCACTGAGACGATAGAAAAAAGCCGCCTCTGCAGCCGGGTAATTTCAGAGAGCTGAGCCGCTGTGTTCCAGGTCTGCTCCAGGATAGGCTCACCGCATTGAGAGTAACTGGTAACTGAACTGAGAGCAGTCTTGGTGTCTGAAAAATGTGGGCTTTCCCTGAATCCTGACTTAACATACCAGCTTAAAAATTCCTGAAATCCAGCTTCTTTAAAAAGGGCTCTGAGATGCGATGTCTTCTTAACCTTTCCTTAAAATCGTCATGTGAGCTACATAGCGAGCCATAAGAGCCAGCTTTTTTGTATACAACCTGTGGTTTCATCCATCATAAACTGCAACAAATATTGCAGGTTTCTTCTTAAGACTGTGTTTCAGTGTTTCAAAAGTTGCAGTAATAAGGTCAACTCTGGATTATTCCAGAGGTACCGGCAAACACAGTTTGTGTGGAAAGGTGGTTATCAGTGTCAGATTCAGACAAAACAAAGTGCGTTGCTCTTGATAATTCCCTCTGTTGTTCCACAACACATTTCTGATGTTTTTTCTAAAACTCTTCCACTTAATTTGTGATGTGACATATACATTACATTGGGTGTTTATGGTAAATGCATTCCCTATTTGAAAATAACTCAACTTGACAGTTTTTGTTCTGCTTAGTACCACAAATTTGCCTTTTTATTTGCATTTCTACAATATATGTCAAATGTGTGACTTTAGTAGTGCTTTTTAAACAACTTTTTTTTTCAGATTTGCTTTATATTACAAATATGCAAACTGAATAAATTTAAGTAATACTGCTTCTTTGGGGAAGTCATATCCTGGGACAGTCACCAAAATGTTTAGTATTTATCACTTAGGCAATTAAAGAGTTAAGTCAAGCACAAAGCAGTACAGGAAATATTTTAAGACATGACAAGTAAAGTGTTTGTTGCATGGGTGTCATTATGGGTTCTTATGGGTTAATACGTCCACCAAAACGTTGATGTCTCATCGCCACCCTGTTTAGTGAACAAAGGTCGACTAAACCTGCAGAGCTCCATCGTCCCTTGTTGGCTGAGAGCATACAGGCCAAGAGGCAAAGTCTGCCCTTTTGCTCTGACCCAGGGAGCCATAGGAGTCACTCATAGCGGCTGACATGGAATTACCAAGCAACACTTTCCCTAGTTGGGTTAGCATCTTCCAATTGTAGCGTCGGTCTTCTCTTCTGGATGGCCACTAATTTATTTTTAAATAACCTCGTTGGGAGAAGGTGTTGTCAAAAGGTTTGATATAAGCACTTCAGTACTATCCTGCTGGCTGAAGGGACCAGAGGTCCTCCTCTCTCAGCCATATTAACTTTTTATTACCTACCTTGTATCAGTACCTTGGTGTACCTTGGTGACCTATAATAACCGCTACGCAGTCTATGCTTTGCACTAATGGTTTGACCTTGGCACATTACATGCCGAAAGCTAGTGCACATACTGCGGCAGGTGAGGACTCATGTGACCGCGGTGACACATCAAAAGTGTTAAGGAAAACTCCCACTAGCTGCAAATCAATCAGTAGAGATTAAGAAGGCAGCAGAAGACAGCAAGAGAAAACACATACACTGGTTAGTCATTCCCCGGCAAGAGGATTCCCGGCCCCCAAAAACCTAATTAAATATGATAAATGGAATAAACAGGCACGTTTGACATTTAATTCATTTACCTATTTGTCATTAACTTTTTCCATTTCTGAGCAATCTTATGCCTTCACTGAAGGACTTGAAGGCGAACACAGTTATCCACTGGTGCGACTGTCATCAAGTTCATCAAATCTTTTGTTGTTTCACAGCCTCTAAATACGTCTGTCTCAATAAAAGTTGATTTATGGAATGCTGAACATACATTTACGTGTATTGACACACATTGAATATGTGCATTGCACAGATTGCATGTATATTGATCTGTACAGAAAGTGTTTGTATTTGTTATGCATGTGGGACTGTATGTAAAATGTGTCCATATATTGTCACATTTATGTATTTTCTGCTTTCTGCTTCCACACAATAATAACAGATTTAGCTATCTTGAATTAAACCTCATTACTCTGGCACAGAAATGTCGATAGATAAGCGATCTTTTTCTCCTTTGTCTCATTTGGTCTCTGCCTTTGTATGCCAAAATCTATATATGTTTAACACAAATATTGACTTGATAAGGAACAACATTTTTTATTTATTTATATATATCTACTAGTGCAGCATACTCCATCAATCTATAATATTTCATAATGGGTCAGATGCAAGGTCTTGGATTTAGCATTGTAAGAGACGGTGAGAGTGCAAGTGGAAATTTTAAACATGTTTGGGTTTGGCTACTGGCGAATCAGGTGATCTTCAACACCATTCAAAGCATGGAAGAGATTGCAGATTTCTCTCATACAGCTTTGTAAGATGAACATATGATGATGTAATGTTCAGCATGATCACATCTCTTGATTTTCTGATGTAAAAAAAAAAATATATATATATATATGGAAAGCTTGAAATAGAAAATTTTTACAACTAACAATTTACCCACCTCCAACCCCCCAAAAAACAGCACTGTAAAACTAGTTCACAATTAATTCAAAGGATGGAGAAGGGGAACATCGATCCATACATAAGTAGGCTATGTGACCTGTCTGCACTGCTAGACTCTCTCAATCACTGTGCTGGAGTAGTTAATGGCCAATCTCATGTGAATAACAGGCACGAGAGGTGGCACAGAATCTTGGCTCAGTATCATAGCTCTTCACATCGGGCTTGTGTGCTTTGCTATCAAACTGATCATGAGCCATGGTCAAGAAAGGAACAGGAAGATAAATGTTTTTGAAGAGAAATGTGCTTGACTTGCCTTACTTATTACTTATTCATGTATGTATATATATATATATATATATATATATATATATATATATATATATATATATATATATATATATATATGTGTGTGTAATCCCCCACCCATGTAACCATAGCTCATGTATCTAAAATCTCTCAATAACATACACCATAACTACCTTAAATACGTTCCTCCACACCTTTTTTTTACCCTTGGAGTTATAGAGCTGTCAGTCACTTTTGCTCCCTTTATTACTTCATTTAGAGACAGTCAGAAAGGAATACGAAGAGCGGGAGCCGGGCGACCCAGGGGAGAAAAGGTCTGGCAAGATTAAATCCGAGGCAAGCGGGGCATCCACTTCCAAAGGCAAGGGATTAAAAACGGGATTCTCCCTGGGAGCAGATATTTCACCATCCCTTCGGTGAGTTGAGCTAGCCCTGCAGGTCAACCTAATCACCGCCATCATCACCAGAAGACATTTTTAAAAGCAGACAGATATTTTAGAAAGTGTAGAGAAAATGTGTGGTTGAAAAAAAAAGAAACTGCCAATGTGATGAAATCCTTTGAGACTGTACACCCATTGCACTCATTTATTTATTCTCCCAGGCTCAGTCGCTGCCTGTTGTCTCTCAGCAGAATGAACGTTGCTCGGCCATTTGGTGGACCACAGATACACAGAGCATTGGTGGCAGTGTTGAGTATTGCTTCTCTTCAAGAACACAGCACAAGAACAACACAACTCAAAGAACAGGGATACAGCTGCAGTACCACTTGTACCACTGTTTTTTTTAACTTCATTCCAATCCATACACAACTGTGAATCAAAACATAGTGACCAGGCACAGTTGTGGTAATTGAACATGTTGCATTTCATATGCAGATATGAACCAATTATAGTTGAAACATTGGGCAAGAAATGACATTGGTTGCATTCAAAATGAGACACAGCTGTTTCGATTTCTCATGCCTCGTTCTTTTTTTTATAATAACCACCAGGCAGCGGGAAATCACAAAAGCCTCAAATAACAAGCCCGAAATAACACACCTCATCTGGCCCTTATAGACGACACATGGTGCTCCATGGCTTCTCTGTCTTTTCATTTAATTCATTCTCAATTAAGAGACTAAATTAAAGTGAAAAGGGGGCACACGCACACACACCCTGTCAAGCCACTGTGCACCGTCATCAAATCTTCCCTGCACTGATTTCTTAATTATAATCTGGTTTCATACTCCTTCATCCCTATAGGTCAAAAGGTAAAAATGCTGATGAATATGCAGATCACAGCAGTGAGTTGAATGAAAGATGAAATCATATCAGGGCATATATTCATTGAACATCCCTAACTTGGTATTCGGCAAACTGTTCTATGGGTGTTATAGGAACTACTCAAGTCTCTCTCTCTCTCTCTCTCTCTCTCTCTCTCTCTCTCTCTCTGTCATCCTACCTCCATCCTTTGGTTTAATGACTCACGACTCAGTGAAGAGACGGAGATAGAGGCAAATATTCTGTGGAAGGTGTGTTCGTGTGTGGGGGAGGTTTGCACTTTTAGCTAATGTCCCTAACTCAGGGGAAAATAAGGGCGGTGGTTTCCAGGCTGTCTTTGCAGTGAGAATGAAATTGCGCGCAAAGCAGCATGGGAATTCCCAGGCTAATGGCAATGGGCAATTAAGAGGCACACCAGTAAGTGACAGTAAGCAGCAGTCTTCCTTCGCCTTCTCTCTTTACTTGTGTGTGTGTGTGTGTGTGTGTGTGTGTGTGTGTGTGTGTGTGTGTGTCCACAACCTCCTTGCCTGAATTCCCTTGTTCCACAAGGAAGTGTATCTGAAATCATTGTCATTGTCACTTTTAATGATATTCTTAATATTGCACATACAGTATGTATTTATGCTATAAAAAAAGAAGTTTGTTTTCTTCATTGCCTTCATTCATTCTGACCATGTCTGTTAGCCTTAGACTCGATAAATAGCTGTGTGAAATGATGTAAGAACAGCAGCAGAGCTGCATCCCAGCTCAGCTTATAGCCCTTTTCCACCAAATCATCCTCGGTTCTTGAACTGGTTCCGTTGTTTTTGGTGCTGTCTAGCAGACCAGCCCGCATTTTGAGTGGAACCACTGTGATCCGGGATGCGTCATCAGCGGAGTACGCTGGACAAAGCACACAGGAAGTAAACAGTAGTAGAGGGCTCTTTATTGCCATCCTTTTTCCGACCTGTAGAATAGGACATTGCCACTGATGTCATCATGGTTTGTACTTCAGGTCAAGGAAAAACCTGCAGTTTATTGGTTCCAGCTTTCCGGGTTCCGATCCAATTCATTTTTTTGTTTGGAATGCTCTGAACGGTTCAATTAGGTATCTCACATGTAAGCATATACCATCTGTTGTGCAATCCACAATAAGTGGAACTCAGTCGGGTCTCCATGGAGACAGGAAATCAGATGCCCAACGTGGAATTAAATTACAACAAATCACACCCGCTTTGAATTTCTGACGAATCACACACAGAAATTCGGCAAGTAACAAAATATTTGCGTGTTTGCTCATTTTGGTTTGTTCATTTTCTCCAAAATCACGTCATTTGGTTCTTGCGACCTTGCCAAACTTATTTTCTGCATGGAGACTGCTGACTCTGCTTTACTCTCTCAATGAGAAAATAATTGCCCTGTGTGCAGGCACTCTTCGGACAACGTTATCAGCAGTAACAAAACATCCAGGTCTGAGACACCTTATCCGACAAAAAAGGTGAAGAAACACATTCGATGTTGCAAAATGTTAGTCAAGGACAGTCCTACTTTCTTGCGTTTCATTCTCTTGTGGTCACTCTATTAGATTGAGTAGAATGTTACTTTAATTACTTTGTCTAATATAAAGCCCCCATGCTCTGTTTTAAGGTGCAAAGTACTTTTTACTTTGTTCAATGTCATCTTCTCTCTCTCAATTGTCACTCTCTCTGTCTCTCCCACTCTCTTTCTCTCTATCCCTCTCTCTCTCTCCTGCTCCCTCTCTCTCTCTCTCTCTCTCTCTCTCTCATCGCTGTTTGGAATTTTAATTTTGCTTGTACACTAAACACACATTCAAACACATTGAATGAGCGCATTCTCCCTGTTGCTGTTGATAATTGATTTAGTTGTTCAACAAATGTGTGTCTACTGTGAGAGGCATACATTCTTGGAAAACAGTGGGATATTTTATGCCATTTCAAATATGTGTAAAACAAAACAAAGACTAAAATCATAACGAATAGTTCTGAACGATTGTTCAATTTGCTTCAAGACTTATTTTTCAGTAGGAAGCACGCACCTCTGCAACCTTCAGTCACTACAATCTGTATCAAATTGGTTTCAAAGTGCTGTGCAAGGAAATTAAGTTCAATATTTCAACAAGCAATCATCCATCATAAACAGAGGGCTGCTTATAGTATATTAGCAGCCAAAGCTCATTAGGGGCCACTGAGGAAAAGCAGTCCCTCGACCCGAATTAAAGTCCCCCCACTGAAATTAACAGCAGTGCAGTGATGGATAATCCAGGGAAGGAAAACATGGAAGGAAATAAAATATTGATAACAGGCAATAGCAGATGATACTTTATTTAATAATGTTTTTTGCAGGATTATAATTATTAGCTAATAATTTTTCTTCTTATCTTTCTTTCTTTCAGTATGTGCTGTCCCTTTGTTCTGTTCATGTATAAATGTCTCAAATTCACCTCAATGGGTCAAGCAATGGGTCCAGACAACATTAACCCAAGGTGCTTAAAGCAGCTTTCCAGCACCTCATCAACCTCTCCCTGAGGCTGAAGAAGGTGCCCCAGCAGTGGAAGAAGGGATTGACCTTGCACATCATGAATACCTTTGAGAGACTGGTTCTGCACCACCTAAGCCCCTGGTCATCCACCCCTTCGACCCCCTGCAGTTTGCGTACCAGGCCAACATCAGCATGGAAAATGCAATCATTTCACTTTTTTGATCTCTCCAGTGCATTCCACACACATAGCCCCTCATGCTAGCAGAGGAGCTCTCACTCATGCAGGTAGACCACAACATGGTGGCCTGGATTACGGACTACCAGGACTAATGCCAGCATGCCACAGTATGTCCAGCTGCAGGGCATCTTGGCAGATATGGTGATGGGACACCCCAAGGAACCGTCCTCTCAGCATTTGATTATACCATCCGTCTGAATTCACCTTCTTCTCTGGAACATGCCACCTCCAGCAATTACCTAATGACTCCTCCATCGTGGGCTTCATCAGTGAGGATGAGGATGAGGAGACAATCTTGGTAAAATTGTCTGGGTGGAACCACCTTCAGCTGAACAATCAGCAAGACCAAGCTGGTAGTGGACATCCAATGGAGGAGGAGGCCCCCAATCCCTAGTACTATTCAGGTGGAGAAGGTAGATATGGTGGACTCGTACAGGTTCCTATGAGGGCATGTAAAAAACAAACTGGAACGGACAGACAACAATATCTCTATCGGAAAGGACAGAGTGGGCGGTTCTTTCTCAGGAGGATCAGGTCCTTCGATGTGTGCAGCTGGCTACTGCTATTGTTTTCTATGAGTCTGGTAGCCAGCACACTGTTCTTTGTGGTGGCATGCTGTGGAGAGGGCATCAAAGCTTGGGAGAACAACAGACTTGGCAAGCTGGTAAGGAGGGCCAGCTCTGTTGTCGGGGTAAAGGTGGACAGTCTGGAGGTAGTGCTGGAGAGGACAACCCATCAAATCTCCTCTGTGATGCACTGGGGCAGATAGGGAGCCCTTCAGCCAGAGCTCATTTCCCCCAGAGAGGTTCAGGTTTTCCAGACTTGATAGACTTGGCCACTTTTTACTCCGCTCGTCATCAGAAAGTATTGTGTCATCTTTACCACCCCAGGCTAGCACTAAAGCTAACATGTTGGAAGCATGGTTGTAATCATATAATGGCATAACATGCCAAAAATTAGCTCAATATGTTGCACAGACACAAGGGTAGAAAGTGTGTGGCAGTGTAAGTGTGCTCTTGAGATTCACAACCTTAAATAAAATTTTAAAAGCATTTATTAGTAATAATAACAAAGACTGCGGCACACATTCACCTTCAACCAGTTTGGAAGACAACTTGCATTCAATTTACACAATGTAATTGGTATGTGTGTACAATGCAATTCATCACAAAAACATAGTCCAACTAAATCCATATATATATATATATATATATATGTGGTGGACATACATTTTTTAGAATGGGTTAGAACCCCTTACCCTGGTATACACTAACAATGGAGCTACAAGACTAAACGTATATTCACCATTTCGGCAGCTTTGACAGTCAATGCAGATCAGAAGGTGGTTGACCAGAACAAGTTATCTCAGGCTTTGACCTCCTCAAAAGCTATGCATAACTTAAACTTTGCTTACAGATTTGAATCACATATGCAAGGCACCTAAAGTTGTGAGGTGGATGAATCAATATTGTATTCCAGGTTCAAATGACCTCTCTCTTTATATTTAAATATTTCTTAATTATATATGTTATATATAAACGATACTCGGTACTTATATATAATATAGATATAATTTGTTCCAAAAGCCTGTTCGCGTTGTGAATTATTTGAAAACCGAAACTATTTTTCCCTCATTAAGAATTCATGTAAAATGGATTAATCTCCCAGATAATTGTGTATTTAGAACTTCACACAAAGTATTTTATGTAAAAAAATCTTACATCTAACCTGGATAAACAGTAATGAAATAACAATAACATCTTTATCACTTCTTTATTCTATAAAGCGAAGCAATACCAGACATGCGCATCCCGTTTACATGCTTTGAGATGATTTCCTTCTTCAACTCGTTCGTTGTTCGCGCTGTGTTCCACTTTTCCTGAGCACCAACACTACTTCTCTTCTTTGGAGGCATTGCGAAGGGCTTAGTTATATAGCAAATGCATGTTTAAATGGAAAAAAGAGGCACAGAATAGCAAATAATGATGCACAGAACAAAGACAGTTGCAGTGTGAGTCTACTCCATACTGACGCTCAACTCGGTGTCCCACGT
>JAXIVH010000004.1:2933046-2956258 GCA_036785325.1 Urophycis tenuis
AACACTTGACGCTAGGGTGTGAACCACTAAGCTAGGACCAAAGTCATGATGTTATTATATCACACTACTGTGTAGTGTAGTTAACAGCTCCATCACTGATGTGCTATGAGCTATGAGAATAGGCCTTTAGCACAAAGGTGTAAGGTCAGGTGCAATAGGGGTGCACGCAGGTGTATCTCACAATGTTTATCATGGGAACTTGCATACGTACAGACCCATAATTAACTTAATGAGCTGCATCTGTTTTACACCTTCTGTGAGTAGGCCTATTGGCAGTACCACCACCCGTTTGGGTTGGAGGTGTATGATTGCCTCTGTAGCATGTGTACTGAACAACACCAGCAACGGCAATGGTCTCCCATTGTTGCTTGTGCGCTATAGCTCAGGAGAGAGAACAGATTTATCTCTGTGGCTACTTCTGGGAAACACTGTCGTAGTGTCCATAAGAAAGACATTAGCCCCAAACTGCACCCACCACCAGCTATTTGTCACCTGGTATGGCCAACATTTCCATGGGGGTTTGAAGAGACATACAAATGAATGAATGATATCAATACATTATAGGCGTAGTTCAACTGCATTTCCACTTCCACACATGAGGGGCAGATTGTTGCTCTGTGGGGTTATTTTCTATGTTCTATGTGCTCTTAGCTTTGTTTTATTTCGGTGCCTTTCAGTAAATAGACAGAAAAAACAATATGCTGCACCTCTGCCACGGGACTTTAAGAACCAATTGGTTAGCTAATAGCCCCATGATAAGTTCCAGCTAGCTATTAGCTCTAAATTCCATTCTGATGGACAGCAGCAAATCTACCAGCTCGTCTCCGAATAATATCTGCATATCTAATGGAACGGTTGGGCTTTTCAATTGGTTTTTCTCTGACCCCCCTCCCTACCTCATCTCACTTAATTTATGTCTCTGGTTTTTTGTTATTTCCCTCATATGACTGCATTGATGTGTGTGTGTGTGTGTGTGTGTGTGTGTGTGTGTGGGTGTGTGTGTGTGTGTGTGTGTTTGTGTGTGTCTGTGTGTGTGTGTGTGTGTGTGTGTGTGTGTGTGGGTGTGTGTGTGTGTGTGTGTGTGTGTGTGTGTGTGTGTGTGTGTGTGTGTGTGTGTGTGTGTGTGTGTGTAAGTGTGTACATGTGTGTATGTGTGCATGTGAATCTTTGAGTGGAGTAGAAAAGAGATTTTAGTCAGTGAGTATATCCTAGCAGAGACTAGGATTTAGGAGCTTAGTGGAAATTGGAAGAAGGTTCATCATGAATCATTTGGGTCTTAAAATTAAAGGTGAATCCTTTCCAACCATGTCAAAACTTTCTCTTGGTTTTTTATTCTCTTGTGTCTTTCAAATTTTTCAATCTACAGGAATGAAAGTCATCCTTTCTCTAATGTCTCTCTACCGCACTCTCTAACTACATTACTCCTGATCAGTAGATTTTACAAGCACAGTGTAGCTGCTTAAGACTAAATAAATTGATTGAGATGGTTTTCCCAGTGAGGTATTTACACACTGAAGAAGTATCCATCATAAGATCCAACATGGAAGACATCTCAAAGCATTGGGTGATACCAGACAACTGGAGATCTCGCCGCCTACCAAATATTTTTATAAGTTATTTGTTTGAATGGCCACAATAATGGCTGCTAATAGACCCATGCCTCTTGAATTTTACGTAATTCAATACAGTGAATCACTTTGTAACACAAAGAGAGCTTTTCAAAACTTTGAAAAAGGATGTCCTGAACAATGTTGCATTATTTGATTAGTTTAATTGAATAGGTGCTCAGTCCACAAGATTGGTGAAATTAATTATTTCAAGCAACATTGGTTAATTATTTTTAGCCCAGGACAAGAAACATGTGTTGGTATGAGCACACACAACCTTCACCGCCCCAACTTGAAGGGTGACCCTCAAGGCTTTGGACTGTTTCTAGGAGGCAGAATTTTACCCACGAAACCTCAGAGATTGTCCTCAATCTTGAGTTGTGCGATGATAATTTGCTTCACCTAAGGTGGGAACATTGCTTTAACTAGGTTCAGTTACGTTCATTGGTGTCCATGTACACACACTCGCGGCCTTATGTCTGATGTGTATGTGTCTCTATCTCTCAGCCCTCTCCCCTTGTCTCCTTTGCACTCTTCCTCTTTTCTGTAAGAATTGGCCCCTCTATTGTCTATCAGGTTGTTATTGACAAATATGTCATAAAAAAACAAAACAGCTTGGCCTCTTTTATTTGGTTCAACCTTACATGTCAATTTGATTTGGGCTCATATTCATTATTAAGAACCTATGATCAATCAGGCCTCATGGGATGTGGCCTGGCCAGGAAAAATTAGGATATTTGTCAAAAATGAATCCCAGTGTATATGATGCCCTCTTATCATGTTGGCCTGTTTTAACGTGTCTTTTAGTTCATCTCCTCTGATCTGGTCCATGTGCCTTGTCTGGCAGCGCTTATTTCACTCATTAAAATAGGATAACACCAATTTGCGTTGGTTGCCATGGTAATTACTGGCTCCAACACTCTCCGATATTGACCATGGTCTTTAACTTAAAATCCCATAATAGTCAGTAACAGGACAAGGGCAACTTGCGGAAAGATTCACTGAAGGTAGTTAAGATTTGGATTGTTTAAGATTTTTAACAATACTCCATTATGATACGTAGAAGGAAAAAAAAACACACAGTGCATTTGAATTTACACAATAGAACGGACAATAGACTTTTACTATAGTAGTACAATGTATTGTACAGAAAGCAATATGCTATGATCAGAATGTACTGGACGTATCGGTTATGAAATGTGGAGAAACAATTAAAATCTCCTTTGACTTCATAAGAAATAAATTAATTGAATATTGAGTCTGCCTACACACACAACGTGTTTATCGCATACCATCTAGAAGGTATTAAATGCTGTTAAACCAAGGTAAATGAACTTGAACGCTATGGGCTGAAAAAAAAAAGTGTTGAACAGAAGGCTTAGCATTGAGTTGAACCAGTAGTAAGTCTACAACATTAAACCTGGGAATTGGTTTGAATTCACTTATACTCCATCTGCCTCCAATTTCATCTCATCTTCCTCTTTTTTTTGGAACAATTACCTTCTCTCTCTTGTTTGGAAATATATTCCTTCAAAGGTTAGATTATATTTACATGCATAGCAAAACCTGGTAACAGTCATAATCCATTTAAGGGATTAAGATACTCATTATTGCATTTTCATGGCCACTAAAGTCATCAGGTTACAAAGAACTGGCAGCAGTTCTTGGCCTATGATTGTGTTTATAATCCCTGTGTTGCTTTGCAACATTGAAGATAATGAGGACTGCTAACAAGCCTGTGAGTCTTTTTTAACTGCCCTTGCATCGCCTTTTATCATACATTTTCATTATGTGTATATATGTTATTCAATCTAGAGTTAGTTGTTTGCATGTCAGTTAAGGAACTGATTGTTTTTGCTGTGAAAAGCCATGTAAACATGGCTGACAGACATATAGACAGACAGCCAGACAGACGATCAATAGAACAATAGATATGAGACGAGAGAATAAAAGGTACATACGGGGAATGGTAGTGAGAGAACAAGAGAGCAGAATGATAGAGAGAGAGAGAGAGAGAGAGAGAGAGAGAGAGTAATAAAAATAAGGTAGTTGGCGAAAGAGGCAGGACAACAGCAGGATAAACGGAGTAAGAAGCGGTTATCCCATGTAATCCTCCCCTGGGATTCTCCATCAGCCATCGGAGGCCCCGACACAAACAGACAAGACACAGTGAACAAGCCGTGGTAACTGTCCTCTAAACATTCCGACAAATAACTATGCAGCCAAACACAGCCCGGCCTTTTTGTGATTGTCAGCCAGCCAGTTGGCACTTTGACCTGAAATCCAGACCATCCAGGGCTGGTCAAATGCAACACATGCTCCTGTGCTCCATGAGACAGAATACTTCAAACTATGTGAGCCAAAATACAAAGCTTCCTGTATGGCCACCACTGTAGTTATACAAAAAAAAAAATCCTGACAGTCAGCTAATGAAGTGTAAAATTAAGAAACAATGTTGAAATATGTATGAGAAAATGTATTTAACGAGTTTACACACATTCTGCAAATAGAAACAACTCTGTGATTGAAATGGAGAACTTTGACAAATGAGTTGCCACAATTATAGCATGTAATGTGGATTCATGGTTTCAGGTGACATAGTACATGGAAAAAGAAAAATGAATAAGAAAATGAGGAAAATGAGAAATAAGAGACAAAATAAGAACGTTATTGGGATAATTGTTTTGTCCAGTGGACAAAAATCGTTTCCAATGATGCCAAATGCATTATTTTCTCTCTGTTAGAGATCTTTTTTTTTTTTTTTTGTATTTATTTGTTTTTCTAACACTAAAAAGGTCAGATCTGCCAACAGGCATTTAGTCATAGGGATCCAATATTGATTATTTCAGACATTACAATATTTCTGAAAAGTGAAATGTGTTTTTGTTATCCATACAGCATTAGCTATACGTTGTGAAAATGGGGCTGTGTGATCGATACTCATAAACTATGGGAAATAATGACTTTTATAAATGATAAAATACAACATTTAGAGTCGCAATGTGTAACATGTCAGCTAGCTTGTAGCTTAAAATAGCATATAAAAGTCCACAGACAATGCTAATCAAAAGTGGTTCCTGAAATGCCCTCACTTAAATCACATCCAGTGACTGATATATTGTAGAAATAAAAAGTTGCTGGCCAGCCCAAGCCCAAGTTTCCAGCCTATACTGACTTGAAGGGGCAGAATCATACGCATTGTGTCCCAACTTGTCAAACCTAGTGATGTGAAAGAACAACAGAGCCTATATTGTATATTTTATCCAAAATATGCACAATAACACAAAAAGACAAGTAGTGGATTTTCTTAAATGGTTACCTCACCGTTATTCAGCTGATGGAGTGAAGTCAATGGAGCCAGCCTGGGCAACAGGTGAAAATTGGGTAGCACTGAGAAGCATTAAGAAAGCAGCATGGTGAACTAATTTATAAAGCCTGACTCATACATGAATGTACATCTATCATCCCATCTCATACCCATGTAAGGATTTATAAGAGATTATTAATTGTTTACTGATAAGTATTCACAACAATTGCATTATCAGAATTATCAATAAGTGGCATGAATATATGCTTCAATGATTCAGGTATTCTAAAATGCTACTGACAATTCCATGGATTTGAAGATTGACTCTTTCCCTGCTAGCTGCGATGCTAACGGAGACATTTGTTTTCATTGTGGAGAGCGCATTGTCTTCTAACCTAATTAAATCAACCTAGACCACAGATGTTGTTGTTTTTTTTACATACTAATTCACTTATTCAGGTCACATCGAAATGACAATGGTTTACTGTTCAGTTCTGAGCTTGAAGCCTGCGCGGCAGACTAGAGAACAGAAGGGAGGCGCACACATCTGGGAGAGGTGCTACAAGCCGGTGGGTTAAAGAGCAACGTCCGGGCACATGTTGTTTATTCATTCACATTGTGTGCTCATACAATGTTTATAACTGCCTGCACGTGCTAGAAATAGCAAATGCATGTAGCTATACTGGGCGTGGCATGCATTACAGAATTAGATCATAAGGAGGAAACCTATGTAGGCACCCTGACACAAAAGCAGCATGGGGTTGTCAATCAGCTGTCGAGATGTCATTCTGCTTGAGGTTGTCAATCAGCACACCTCCAGTAGTGCTGGTGTGTCACTCGATGTGTACCCCTTGTGGCGCATTTGGTTCAAATGAAGTATCTGGGTGTGCTTACATGAACGGTGAACGATAAGCTTCTTATTTTTTTGTCCATCAACAAACTAGAATGTACCAAGGACAAGCAAAGACTCCCAAATAGTCATTATATAGTGGTCCTCTACTAGGACCACTGGTTAAAACAAGAGCAAAGTACAAAATATGTTATGGAATTCAGGCAATTAGTCCCAAATATGTAACTTGTAGAGGTTCACAAAACCCACAATGTTGTTACGAGACCATATGGTGATTTCTTGGCTCGGTACTGTAAGGTATGGTTTCAAAACATCAACAAAATAAATGCATTCCAATTATTTTTATTTGTCTTTCGATTGTCAATTGTTTATTAAAACAGTAAACAACATGGGCAGCTTGGCTTCCAGCAGCATGGAAACAAATAAAAACAGTAATGCCTGCTTTAAAACATAAAATATAAAATAGTAATTAAAGCATAACTTCAACAACGAATGTATATAAGCATATGGCAAAAACAGCAGTGTTCTAAACAAAATAAGACCACTTGAAAACAATTAGTCTATCAACCTGAAATCTAAGACTGTGACTGGGCTTTTTGTCCCCCAGCCTGCTGTCATGAAATGAGCAGTAATGTGCCTCTCTGTAGCCCCAGATGTCCTACTTGACTATCCTTGGCACAAGAGAAGGCTTTGGTCAATCATGTCAAAATGCTCTTGTGTTTTATTGTGCAAAGGAAGGTGCAACTACCTGGGCAAAATATGTGCAGGAAGAAATAATGTATGTAGTCACAAGCACTTGAAAGATGATCTTGAACCCCTGTTCAAGAACCCAGGAACTTATTCCAAGGCCATGTTGGCAGATTTGAGAGCCTTCTCTTGTGGTGGAGTATCTAGAACAGAGAATGATCTCATATCTACCATATCATATCTGAGCTACTGCTGTGGTGATTAATTTGGCTGGTGAAAATTACATCTGCTTTGGTAGGGCAGTGCATGCTGGCTGTAGATGCCTACAGAGACTGCTTCTGGGTTTTCTGTTGACTCTGCAATGATGGATGTATGTATTGTTCGGTTCACAGTTGACCAATCTATGCACCGACCCTCTACCATATGGCTCAATACAAACACATGTTTAATTTCAGCCGTGGATTGAGTAAATGTCTGTTTCTAAGTGCATTGGTTGCTGTAGAAATAGCATAGTTGTATTGTTGCTATGACAAAATGTACAAATACACCAGATTGTGTTACATGTTGCGCCATGACAGAATAAATCAATTTTGGCATCACATGCTGTTTTTTTTTGTGGATGTAAGTCGAGTGACCGATTTGAGTGGCAGACCCCTTTGGATCTACATGTAAATAGACATATACTGTACGTGTAGATATGGATCATGTGTAAAGATCTTGGTATCATTTTTTTGTATGGTATGGAAGGTTTTGACAATTTCAAAGGCAGCTTTGCATTTAAAGATGCATTTGCCATGGACAGTTCTATCCTCATGTACCTATTAACCAAATACATGCAGTTCATGATCAATGATACTTTAATCCGCTGTACTATCATTCTACTTTAGTTTGTGTGTTCATCTGCCGCTTCCTCCACATTGATAGCAGTGGTGCAGCAGTATATTATCTTCTAATCAAATCACCCAATTTCCCCGCTGGGTTTAGCTACTTGACTTTCCTATAATTGTGTAAGGGAACTGAACACAAGTGACGAAACAGCTGCTCAAGCCTTCTTCGGAAAGTGGAAGCAGCACTTTCAGAAACTCCTCAACCCAGAGGACATGCCCTCCCCACAGGAGGCTGGGGCACAGGCACCCGGCAGGACAGAACCCATCCTTCTCATCGAAGGCTCTACGGTGGTGAGGAACCTGTGCAGTGGCAAGGCATCTGGGTTGAATGAGATGCACCCAGAGATGCTGAAATCTCTGGAGGGTGAGTTCCAACTACTGGGGAATCCTACTCTTCAGCCGCCCCTGTGAGGTTTTGAGATGAGGAAGGTATATATCAGTGTGTAGAGAAAGGTATATACCAGAGTGAGTAAAGAAAGGTATATACCAGGGTGAGTAAAGAAAGGTCTATACCAGGGTGAGGAGAGGGTGGTCTATACCGGGGTGAGTAGAGAAAGGTTTATACCAGGGTGAGGAGAGGAAGGTCTATACCAGGGTGAGGAGAGGGTGGTCTATACCGGGGTGAGTAGAGAAAGGTTTATACCAGGGTGAGGAGAGGAAGGTCTATACCAGGGTGAGGAGAGGGTGGTCTATACCGGGGTGAGTAGAGAAAGGTTTATACCAGGGTGAGGAGAGGAAGGTCTATACCAGGGTGAGGAGAGGGTGGTCTATACCGGGGTGAGTAGAGAAAGGTTTATACCAGGGTGAGGAGAGGAAGGTCTATACCAGGGTGAGTAGAGGGTGGTCTATACCGGGGTGAGGAGAGGAAGGTAAATGCCAGGATGCTGGAGAAGAATCTTCAGCTGATAGTTGAACCTCAGATTGAGGAGGAAAAATGCAGGGCTGCTTCCTGGCCGTGGAACAGTGGACCAACCCTTCCTCTCTGAGAATATCGAGGGGACTTTGGATTTTGCCCCACAATCTACTGTGTGGGAGATTCTGTGATAGTATGGGACACCAGGGCAAATCTCTGCTTTAATTCAAGTCTGTTTGGACAAGAGTTGGTGTTGGACTCTCCTCTCCTGTTCGGGATCTTAATGGCCAGATATCATGGCTATCTCTTTAGAAGTGCTCAAGGCATCACCAACTAGGAAGGGCCACCCCAGCACACGCTGGAGGGACTATATCTCCTAGCAAGCCTGGCCATACCAAGCCATCTTCCACGATAGGCTGGAGGAAGTCCACGGGGAAAGGGACGCCTGGGTTTCCCTACTGCCTGCCGCCGTGCCGACTTGGGGTGGAAGTGGAAATGGATGGATTGAAATTTGGTGATTTGATGAGAAAACAATGTCATACCAGGACTATCAATATAGAGAAATGAAGAGTAAAACTGTTGAACCTAACATGTATCATGAACTGGATATATTTGGTTTATTGGTAAATTAGGTTAGTATTGTCCAAATGCATGATAATCATTTAACCCACCCCCAAAATAGTAAAACAAATCATTTCAGAGGTATGACATGCAGTTGGATTTGGCATGGTCGTGAACAAATTCATACCAAGATAATTACTCTTAATTGATATTTGATCCATGTCTAGGTCAATGTCTATTATATGGAATATGCATCATTTAGTGGTGGTCATCATGGTAAAATGGCCACCTTCTTGGATTTTCCAGGGGCTTACTCCTTTTTATTAATATCACCATTTGGTTGTTTCGATTGGGACACATACATGTATTTATCTGCCCCAGGAAAGTGTGTGTAACCTATACAAATCTAGTCAACTCTATGGACCCTTTTTTAATGTTAGTAAATTATAACGCTATTTTGTGTGCAGAGCTTAGGGTGGTGAGAGAAAAATTCCTGAACGCTGTTATAACACAATTAGGGTTTTTGTCAATGCAACACTGAAATGAATGAAATGAATATGTTTGGCCACGTTATATCCTACCAGTTAGAAAGCGTTCACAGCTTCATGTGTTCAGGATGACCACATGAAGGACAGTAAGGTCAGGACGGTAAGGTCCTCGTTCAACCTCAACATCGCCACCATCGTTCTTTTGTTTTGCTATGGTATCAAAGAGTCTGAAGTTCAAACACATAATCAAATAAACCTTTTTACCTTTATTATCCCAAGTAATTCTATAACCTAACGTAATGCGTGTCTTCATCTCAGATGACGGTGGCGGTGTTGAGCCGTAGAGAAGACCTACTTTCACAATCTGACTCATCGTAACTTAAAATGGCAATGAGTTGTACCCTGGCATGATAGATTACTGTCCAGGGAGAACAACCATTTTTTAAAATAATGTTACTAATTGTTAAGTCACTGGCCTATGTTCAGAATAATGTTACAATTATTTTGAACTTTGCTGTAGAACTAACGTAGGATGCAAAATACTGCCACTTCGATATAACAATGGTTCTTGTAAAAAAAGTAAAGGGCTATATCCTATAGGCAAACTGCACTTGCATGGTGGGATGAATTAACATACATCACATATTTGAAACTTTTCGTAAAGCATTAACTTACTTACATACTTGTTATATTTTCTATGGGATTGTTTCTGGTCATACTAGAACTCTCTTAGCTAATTAACTACGATAGTTACAAGATCAATCAGCTGTTCCTTCTAGGTCCCCTATTTGTGATGAGGTGGACATGACAAACTACTCACATGTCCATACCTCCAACAGGCAATGCTTATCTCTGGCACTAAACAGCACAGCAAGACGTCATGGTTTAGATCGTTGGTGCCGCCTTCTGTTAGTATTTGCATATTTCGTTGCCTCCAGCTAATGCTGTGATGTGATCATGACGTGGACTGATAGGACCTAAGGAGAGCTCTGCTGGGACAGGGGAGACAGGGGTGCCTCCTCATCCATCATCAAATACAAATGCAACAGGTGAGCATCATTATTGCTAAATTGTATGAAGAATGTGCTCTGTTTAAAAACGCAAAAGACCCGGCAGATATTTGGTTTGCTTACCTGTTTGAACAGAAATAGAGCCGTGTTATACCTTTGGACATGGAGAATTCGTCCACAACCTAAAGCATTAAACCTGCTACAGCTATATTTTCACTCTTCAATCTTCACACACACACACACACACACACGCACATGCACACACACACACACACACACACACACACACACACACACACACACACACACACTCGCACACATGCACACTTCAGATATAGATCAAGATGAGACAGGTAATCTCAGACTATTACTGCTTAGACTATTATCTCGTTTCTTTGCAATCTTCAGATCAATTTTATTGTTTGTGTGTGTAGATGTGTGTGTGAGATCAGGGCGTGTGTCAGTGTGTGTGTGTGTGTGTCTGTTTGTGTCTGTATGTGTGTGCGTGTCGGTGTGTGTGTAATTAACTATATTTATATATGCTGTCTATATAACCTTTATTGAATCAATGTAAGCTTCGAGAGCAGATGCTAAATACTCTGACGTGTGTGTGTGTGTGTGTGTGCACGCAGGCTTATGCTTGTGTGCGTGTGTGTGTGCTTAGAGGCTTGAGGATGTGTTGATCATGTGGGCATTTAATCTGCCAGTGATTGAAGATGATTGATATATGTAATAGATTTGCAGTTGTACTAACCTCTGACCTGGGGTGTATACACACACACACACACACACACACACACACACACACACACACTACATTAGCTATACTAGCTAGCTAAACTGTAATTCTAAGTCGCTATGGATTTTTCAGTTTGACCTACCATTGACCTGCTGAAGTTCATCCATTTTAGACACACACACACACACACACACACACACACACACACACACACACACACACACAGGTACACACACACACACACACACACACACACACACACACACACACACACACACACTCGCACAAACAGATACACACAACCACAACCAGAATCTTCTACGATTCGAAATGGGTTAGCTAAAGTGATGCTTACCTTTGACCTTTTAAGAGAACATTATCCATGACCAGTCTGTATCTAAGGTGAATCAGATACATTAGTGGTGGATAATTCAGCCTTTGCTTTAAGTATGGGGACATTTCTCTTTGGGGCATCACCAAAGAGACACGAAACGCATCCATAAGTATTTTGTGAAGAAATAAGAGACATGTTTTTTGAATTGCCTCAAGCATTTTGCTGAACACATGCATCTTTAATAAATACATTGCTGTCGATGTGTGCTATAATGTATACGCATATGCGTACACATATACAGTACGTGTGTATGTCAAGGCCACAAAACAGTGGTACAGTGCTGCAAAAGAAAACATGATGGTTAAGAGCAAACTTTCCGGAAAATATGTGATTGAGTATCGCATTGGTATTTCCATTATTTTGTCGAATTAAACCCATGATTTAGAGGACTGAATGTAGTTCAAGGGCCAACAGTTCACACAGATTAAAGCCAATACTTTCTCACAGACACTCACATCTTATCGTATCTATCTATCTGGTAGATAGATTGACCTTGGTCAAATGGATTCATACACTTTATTCACTTCTACTAGTCTTTTTGTGGATGACCTACATTTTACTTATATCTGATAGTGATTTGATATATACTATATATAGCTTCCCACCAGCACCGGACGAGTGGAATAGTATAATTACCTCTGGTCAATGAGGTTATGTATTTTCGCCCCGTCTGTGTGTCTGTCAGTGTGTCTGACTGGGTGTCTGCATGCCTATCTTCAATAGCTGAACACACATATTTGCAGCAAATGTGGTGGGTAGGCTGGTTATGGGCCAGGAAAGAAGCTGTTACTGTTCATGTCAATGGGTCCCATCTGGGCGTGGCACTGGGTAGGACATGTTTCTGTGGATATCTATGAGCGTTGAGCACGTGCATGTGTTGGGTAGGTTGGCTACGGCTCAAAAAAGAAGTGATTCTGTTTTATTCACTTCTACACTAGATGTGATGATAAAAGTATTAAACTTTAGTATTCAACTTTGCAGCAAGAAAAGGAGAGACATTCCTCCGATAATATATTAACATAATTGTGGTACACTTCAGAGATAAACAGCCAGGTCTAATTGAAATGTATTATTTGAAAGACAAAAAATAAATAATTTAATTGTTGAAAAACACTGTTCATTTTTAACCCTTGGTGACCCGTTGTCTTTTTATATATATATATATTATAAAAAAAACATCTGTTGAGTATTTTAACATGAAATCGTTTGATTGTGATTAATTAAAAACCGAACATGCAGTGGGTCCACCAGACCCAGGAAGACTGGCTGAATAACACAAGTATGAACACCAAACCAGGGTTCAACAAATGAACAAGCCTTACAAGCCTTGCTTAAGCAAAGTAAAACATTTTGAGTTTTTATATCTCATTCATAACACTTGGTCATTGAGTAGCAGCTATGTCAGGTAGTCAGGGCATGTTAACCAGTAGGACGTCCTTTGACCACGTGTTACTCTCCGGAGATGAATGTTTGCGACTGTGTGTTTCCCAGAAAGCTCTACATAACGATCTAGCTCTAGATGATGTAGATTAAGCAATGTTCTTGCCTGAGGTCCAATGCACATTTGAAATAAATAATATCCAAAAGCAGTCTATCTGCAATATTCAGTGTATATATATTCAATATATATATATATAGAGAGAGTTTTAAGAAGTCCTTCGTGTTACTCTTCTGAGATGAATGTTTGTGAATGTATGTTTCCCAGAAGCTCTACATGATGATATAAATACATTTTTTTGGTATATTACTTACTATTTATCATAATTAACTATTCAGGAAGTCTTTTACAAAGCAGCGTAAACATCACACATGGGTTTGTCTCCTCTCTGGACAGTGATGATGCACTTCCATCTCCACAGAAGAAAGAACCTGGTGAAATGAATAGAGGACTCACTTATCACACTCTGTCTCCCACTGGGTCTATCTGGGCCCGTCTATCTCCAGCTCAGACGTCCTGTTCCCCCTGACCTCCATTTCAACATTTCTCTCCTTTTATCTGTCTCTGTTGTCTGCCTGTCAGCCCACACCCACCCTGCTGCCCATCCATCGGCCTGTCTGTCTGTCTGTCTGCCTGTCTGTCTGTCACCTTCTTTTGTCTTTGTCAGACCTACAGCAACGCTCCAGTGAGCTTTGAGGAGGGCACTCTCTCTATCTATCTCCCTCTTTCACCTCCCCTCCCTGGCTCTTCAAGTGTGTCTGTGTCGACATACCACACTAAAAACTCTCCCTCTCTCTCTCTCTCTCTCTCTCTCTCTCTCTTCTCCTTCTCTCTCTTCTTCTCTCTCTCTCTCTCTCTCTCTCTCTCTCTCTCCTCTCTCTCTCTCACTCTCTCTCTCTCTCTCCTCTCTCTCTCTATGCTACTCATTGTGACCCTTATGTTATGTGTTTGTGTGTGCAAATGCTAGTGCTTGCACATATGTGTGAGTGTGTGTGTGTGTTGAATGGAGTTTGTCTCAAAGTCAAGGGGGTGATTGACCCTATGTTGAAAACTGAAGGAAATTGCATACCAGACAAACCTCAGAAAGTTTTCACCAGAACTAAATACCATGAAAACAAACACACACACACACACACACACACACACACACACACACACACACATACACACACACACACACACACAAACACACATCCACAGCCACAGCCACACCGCACACACACAGAAAAATGCATGCACAAACACAGAGAGACAGGCACAATACTACCAAGATCCAACAATGTGTGTAACACAGGAACAGGGCAAACGTAAAGCATAGAATGTGTTTAGAGGAATGTTCCTCAGGTTTCACATGTTGTCCACACTTTGCAACAGAGAGTTCTCACAGTGTTCAGAGGGGACTAAGGGCTGAGGCGTGACTCTCAAACTGAATTAGTTCTGTTTACGCCACTTCTGCTCTAAACAGATTATGGAAAATGCAAAATGTCACATTGCATGCACTCGTATCACAGTATGCCTCTCAGTGTTTGTCAGTATGTATTTGAGGTTCTTTTTTTTCAATTTTTTGTATCATACAACTGAAAATATATTAGTGATTGTGGCACCTTAATTAATGTCTACCATTTCCCTTTGTTACTGTTGAAAAAACGTATATCTGACCTCCGCCCAGTTTTATGCTCAGTGTTCATCTGAAGATATAGAAGGGCTTATACTCCTACCAGTAGTGTGTGCAGGGGACTGTGTCCTTTTATTGAAATGGCAAAATTGTTTACATAAATAAATAACACTTTTCCAAACTGTGAAGACTGAGAAATGAGCGTGTGTCTAAAAGAGTTGGGCTATTTTACTGATCATGATTTTATTGTGGAACATAAAAACAAAGCACCCAATGTGAGTTGATACAAACAAATTCTATCAAGAAAACAACAGCTAGGGGAAAAAAAAAAAAAAAAACTTCTGAACCTTAACGTTGTTGTTTGTTTGCAGCCTTTTGTTTTGAGCCACATTAGTCCACAATATGTTAAGAATGCATAAATTTGCTCTTAATGTCGCTCGCTACTCTAATCCTTTGAAGAATGAGAGTGTTTCCACTAAAATGAACATGTGTGATGAGGACAGTGTGTGTGTGTGTGTGTGTGTGTGTGTGTGTGTGTGTGTGTGTGTGTGTGTGTGTGTGTGTGTGTGTGAGTGTGCCTATGTGTATGCAGGAGGTTTTTGTACTGTTTCTAAGAATAAAACCTGCTGGCCAGCCCTCACTTCTCTCTTCCTTTACAATAATCTTACTGTTGACAGTCCTGAAAGCTGTCCCACTAATGCCAGCCAATGGGAGGGGCTATATATATATATATATACTGTATATATGTGTGTGTGTGTGTGTGTGTGTGTCGTTGGTGTGTGCATAGAGAAGCACTTTGTTTACTTTCCCTAAGTCGTTTAGGATGGGGTGGGGGGGGTGGTGGGGGGGGGGGGGGGGGGGGGGGTTGATGGGCTTGAGCGAGGCGATAGGGATGATGGCGATGAAAGCGAGCATAGAACCGTGGAGCACGGGATGATGGCGATGAAAGAGCCAGAGAGCGATAGTGAAAGAGAAAGAGGGAGATTGAGAGAGCGAGTGATGAGAGAATGAAAGCGCGCGCGCGAGAGAGAGAGAGCGAGAGGGAATGAAAGCGTGCAACGCGCGCGGGAGAGAGAGGGAATGAAAGCGTGTACGCGCGCGCGCGAGAGAGAGAGAGAGAGAGAGAGAGAGAGAGAACGAGAGGAGAGAGAGGAGGAGAGAGGAGAGAGAGAGAGAGAGAGAGAGAGAGAGAGAGAGAAGGAGAGGAGAGAGAGAGAAGAGAGAGAGAGAGAGAGAGAGAGCTAGAGTCACTGAGTACGCAACGCAAGAGAGAGAGAGGCGCGAGGCGCGGGCTCCGGGTCCCACGGTGGAGTCGGCCGTGTCTCTGAATCTCGGCGCACTCTCTCCTGGCTGGTAAATTATTCAGCAGTGCTGATTTATCACCTCGCACCACAACAACAACAGGCGATATTATCCCTGCCTCGTCTTAATGGGGGGGGGGGGGGGGGGGGGGGGGGGGGGGGGAAGACGGGCTGATTCAATAACTTCCAGCAGCAGGGGGAGTTTCCCAACGGCCAGAGGCTCTCAGAGCCACGCGGGCCGCGGTCACGGGGTTCAGCCGGATGGCGCCCCACGCAGAGCCGGGCGGGATCCCATGTATATTTAATAGGCTGAGGTGAATGTATCGGGGCGGTATGGGATGGATGTGTGCACAGATGGAGGGGTTCTACATGTTTTGGGGGCGGACACACGACTGACTCTGTGCACTTTCGTTTGTTGCGGGGTTGTGACAACATTGTGTATAAGGTCGATGATGGGAAGCTTAATTCACAAACGCTCGTAGTTGTCGTAGTTGTAGTCCCGTTTTGTTATAGGTGAGCATAAAGCATTAGCCATGAAGAAGTCATATGCTCTCCTGATAACCTAAATATAAACGGTAAGAAATGAGTGGTATGTCAGTTACAACTGGATGATACAATCTAGTTTAGCACAGATGCCTACATTGTATCTACATTTTCATTAAACCATTGCACAGCAAAGTCATTGGTGTGTGTTTAATCTAGTTTCCGAAAGTACCTCAACATGTCATTTCAAAATGAGAAAAGTCGTCTAATGACCACTATGTGGCAACTCATCCCATGACATCAGCAAGCAGAGGAAATGCTCTCCGGTTTCAGGGGCTTATGGGTAATGGAGTTAACAGGGCTCCCATGGAAAAAACAAAAACAAACCGCCTCCTTGTCCCGCTGGCAACATCTACACTTTATCTACAGTTGGCTTTCAAACCTATCATTAGTGGTTTGTTCAAGATGCATTCAGCAGCAAGTGTCATACTTAGCGAAATCAATACAGGTTTATGAGACCTTTGTGGCTGCTGATGCCTGCACTGCTAGCGAGTAATGCTATCAATCAGAGCCAGGGGTGGATATTGTTTTGCTGCAACATTTTATAGAAGTAAAAAAAAAAAGCAGCACAAACAATCGCATCCCCTTCACGACTCCTCGGTGGCTGGCTGTTACAAACCCACGGCTTCATTTGTTTTGCCATCCCTACTGCCGCTGATCAACTGCAGCCAAAAGCTAAGCCTCTGTGCTTCTCCTGTCTGTTTGGTGTCCTTCGGAGAGATGATCGCCGGGCTAAATATTGACGGTATTACAGAATATTTCACCGGCCATCGGACGGACGGGAAGGCGAAAATGATAGGCTAGATTCAAAGCTGTGGGCTTGAGAGGGCAGACAGATGTGGACAGAACAACGGCCAACAGGCACAGAGTACAAGTCTCACACTGGGAGGTGAACCATTACCATGAAGGCAACATGAAATGAAAGTCAAGAACAAATATGCTGTATTTAGACAAAGTACAATTCAATCGGATACCTGTAATTGTTAGCCAAAGGGAGGTATATTAAATGTTGTTAGAGGGCTAATATTGATATATGGAGATGTAAGTGAAGGAATGAAGCAGCATTTAAGTGAATGGAATTGCAGCTCGTAGATTGTGTTGTTTGTTGTTTTGTTGTGTTGTTTTGTTCCAGTGTGTACCTGTGTCCACGTGACACACCTCTCCTTCTCTTTCTGGAAGAAAAAAGGTGAGGTTTTGATGCAGCAGGGAAATGGAGCGGACAGTTGCTGCAGGGGAATGATACTTTTACCCTTAGCTTGAATGGCAATACACCTCAAATCCTCCTTCCCCTGCAGCTGGCACAGCTGGCCTTGTTAGGCACAATGAGATACAAATACAAAATAAAAGTGAACAAATGATTAATGTGCGTGTGGCGTTCAGCCCTGCATCATGTCCCATCATGCATGTTGTTTCATTGAGACGCAGAACACTCCAATGGGACCGGCCTAGCCCGGACACAGGGGATCGCTCTGATCCATTAAAGTCTGTGTTTGTGTGTGTGTGTGGTGTGTGTGTGTGTGTGTGTGTGTGTGTGTGTGTGTGTGTGTGCATGTGTGTGTTAGTCTGTGTGTGTGTGTGTGATGGTGTGTGCATGTGTCTGCATGTGTGCATGCTAAAAGGGATATTTTCTTGTATTCTTGCTTTTATTCTAAGGAGAGAGATAGAACGGGTTTTGGAACAGAATAAGTAAATGCATAAAAAGCACATAAACAATGGACCACAGCTATCCACACACACACACACACAACACACACACACACACACACACACACACACACACACAAACAGACACAGATGAAATAATTCCGTTTCCATCTGGTAATGTTTGCTTAAGAAAAAAGACAGCAGAGAAAGAAGGATGACGGAAGGAAGGAAAGGTTTTAATAAGTGAGGGATGAAGCATTAGACTGATGGGAAAGTGCACTGAATAGTCCTCTGGTAGAAATCTTCAGATTTACACACCTGGTTAGGTTTAATGGCCCCATAGGCACCACTCTCTCTCTCTCTCTCTCTCTCTCTCTCTCTCTCTCTCTCTCTCTCTCTCTTCTCTCTCTCTCTCTCTCTCTCTCTCTCTCTCTCTCTATATATATATATATATATATATATTATATATATATATATAATATATATATATATAAGAGAGAGATGCGCATGCTTTTGGTTTATACTAGGACCGTCTGATACAAACCTGCAGATCATGCGTTCATGCTGTCAAGCATCTGAAGAACTGTGTAGGAGCTATACATACACACTTAGCATCACCGGATGACGCTGTGCGTCATGTTCAATATATTATGCCTTAATGACACAGCTTGTTGTCTATTTGCATCATAAAACACGTGATTCTCGGCTGCTCACTCAGAGACATCTTGTTGCATGGACAATATGTAAAACTTGTATAGTTTAGTGTGGAGGCCAATGCTTCTTGGTTGAGATGAACAGCACAACACGTTAGTGCAATGCAGCAACATACCAACTTAGTTTGGCATGGGACTGACAATGGTATGAATGCTACATCACTTGCTCACGTTCTCCTGAAACATCTAAGTTAAGCTCGTAGTGTTGCTGCAGCTGTCTTGCAGAAAAGACAGTTGCGGCTCCACAACAACATAGCACCAGCTGCAGGACAAAATACCCAATTCAGACTTGGCAAATGGTAAAAAAAAACAAGGTAACCTTCACGAGAGTAGTTCACAATACACGCACAAACATATCAGCAACACTACTGAGGGTAAAAAAAAAGGGGATGCAGCTGGAGGCCACGCTAGTGGGAGACAATAGGGGCCCTGATGCCAAATTAACTTTGTATTTCTCTGCACGATGTTGACGGGGAACAGAGACGCCGTCATGTTGGATCACCACCACTGAGCACGCTGTGGACCAAAACACTAGCTGGCTGTGCTGCTCCGCCCCCACCCACTGCCCGAGCCCTGGGATCGTCTGTCATGAAGTGCTATCAGTCACTATCAGATATGGAGATCCAGCCCTGGAAAGCTTATCTAACACCTTGCTAACCTGGGTAATAGCCGTCAGCGTGTTTTGGGTATAGACTGGAATAACCAAGAAACCACGTTTCACACCTGCATAAACCTCTTCTCTTTCCCAGCTTTAGCCCAGATTGCATTCCATTGCATTATATATATATATATATATATATATATATATATATATATATATATATATATATATATATATATATATATATATATATATATATATATAACCAATAGAAACTATTAACACTGTTTGTATTGTTTTAGCTCTTTGATGAAAAGAGTTTTACCGATTTAGATCAAACATTTGATTGATTGATGTGTTATACGTGTTGTGTGAATATATTTCTTCCATCTTGCCTGGTGTTTTTTTTTTGTGTTGCTTTGCGAGATCGTTCCTTTTACCTGGAGGTATTATCAACATCTACTTCCAACTTTCTTTTAAATTCCATTAACAAAACATCCGGTAAAATATGACTATTTAAAATTTATATGTTTGTTATGCTGCACTTTCTCCCCCCCCCCCCCCCCCCCTAAGAGAGAATAAAACTTTGACCTTCTCCTCCCAAGATATGACTTGTTTGTCCTCCTCCTCTCTTACCCATCAACCACTCACAGACTCAGCAGGGAGCTGGGAATGGGAGGCAGACGTTGACCCTTTAACCTTCCAAATGCTGACCTTTGAATATTCTAATAGAACTGCTGAAAGCGCTCCACTTGCTATTGCGGCCCTCCCGTTGTAAGGAGATGTGGGGACCTACCTCCAGCAGGAATAAGAACCCACATTAGCAGCAATTGACACAAAACGCTACGTATCATCTAATCACCTTCAACAAATTACAAGGAGGACTATGAACAATGTGAAAAGAACAAATGAATCAGGGCTATGAAAAAGGAAACCAGATTAAAGACAAGCTACAGCTTTATATATGAAGCTAATATATGGTATATGACCCATATTACCCATTTCAAAAAAAAAAAATTCAGACAGGCACAACCCCCCCCCCCCCCCCCCCCCCCCTGCCACCATCATGCTTCAGCAGCACTGGGGCAGAGCTGGAAGCAAGAGGGTGGATAGAGCCAGCTCCTCTACAGATAAGGCAGGGCTGAGATAAGCAGCCGTGGCTGATAACAGCAGAGTAATATGTGTGACTGTTTCTTATGGCAATGATGACTCACCAGGGTTTTGAAAGTGACGGATTACTCAAGTAACCGGAATTAGAGTAATCTGATTATGTAAAACAAGAGGTTTGTAACACAGCGAGTGGGGAAAACACATTTATGTGTTATATTACAGTAACTTGTTGGGGCATGTTTGTGTTTGGTTTGTTAATTGAATCAATGCAGTGTATTGTGCAGCAGACTTTGATTAAGGGTGAAAGAATAATCATTGTTTGGTATTGTGATTATTAAATATGTGTATCTCGTGTGTAATAGAAAACAAACACATGCTATGTTATACAAAATAGCTAATGTCATCCTTAAAATTAAAATAGTTTATATATTTACATTTTTCTAATTAAAGTTTATATCAGGCTGATTGCAATCACATAAAATGTAGGGTTATAAAGTGTGTTGTTTTCATGTAAAAAACAAATCTATTTGATTACCTCTTAATGATAGCATGATAACTTAATAAAAATAAACCATTGTTGATTAACACATTCCTCCGACCGGTTACTGTTACACACTGTCAATGTCAATGTGCTACATATTTACTGCATCATTAATTGACAATTTAAAAAAAAAAGTACATGAATTCGGGTTCCGTGTTCTCCAGAGGCAGACAGCAGGAGGTTGGTGGTTGTCAGGTGATGCTGAACAGGGATGGTTTTGGGTTGTCCTCAGGCCTGAGCCCCAGGGAGGACGGCCCCAGCCTGCCCCTACGCTGCCTCATCACCAAGCAACGCCTTCTGTTGGAGGATCATGTTAACAAATCCACCTGACTTTGACAGCAACCTGCTTGTGAACTTCCCTTCACGACTTGTGCGTGGCGGAGCCCTGAGCTGTTAGCTCCTGACGTGCATCACGTCCAATCACCATAAAGCGTTCTGTCTGGCCAATAAAACAGCACGCGGCCACTTCCCTCACGTTGTGTTCCCTCCCAGAAGCCGTCCTTCGTCATGCGACTGAAAACTTTTTAGTAACGGTTCTTTTTTTTTTTCCCACCAGAGTACGTTGCTGTCTCTGAAGTGGTGGTATTTGTTTCGAACGCTTATTGTATTTATTATTTTTAATTGTTTGCATCTCTGAGTGTGAAAGGCAAACACAGAAGGAGGGGTGGGTGGGCGGGGGGTGGGGAATGGCTGGGCTTGTTTCTTTTTTTCCCGTTGCAGTATTGGACAATCACTTAATCCCCATCACGTGTTAATGTCACTGTGATGGTGTTGTGCTCTGCAATTACCTCCCACTCATACATCGCAGAGACAGACAGGGGACGAGAGCAGATGCTGTGGCTATGAAGATGGATTGCAGTGAACTTAATATGGATCCACTCTGCCGCAGAGATAGCATTGAGGCACATTGAGGCGCGTTCACTTGTTTTTGTTTGAGAAAGAGAAATGCTTTGTCTGTGTTTCGGTAGATGATTAATACATCCGTTTATTTATGTTCCATTTTTTGTGTATTCATGTGAGTCCTGTGTGTGTGTGCGACTGTGTGTGTGTGTGTGTGTGTGTGTGTGTGGTGTGTGTGTGTGTGTGTGTGCTGTTTGTGTGTGTGTGTGTGTTTGTTGGTTTGTTGGATGATGATGATGATGATGATGATGATGATGATGATGACAAAGCTGATGGTGATGTTTTCTGTGTATATGTACTTGCATGTGTTGGTTCTATGTATCAGTATACACGCTCACACATGTGTAAGTATGCATACGTGCGTGTGTGTGCATGCTTGTGTGTGAGCATCCGTGCATGTATGTGTGTGTGTGTGAGTGTGCATGTGTGTGTGTGTGCCTGGTGTGTGTGTGTGTGTGTGTGTGTGTGTGTGTGTGTGTGTGTGTGTGTGTGTGTGCGGTGTGTGTGTGTGCGTTGTGTGTGTGTGTGTGTGTGTGTGTGTGTGTGTGTGTGTGTGTGTGTGTGTGTGTGTGTGCATATTGCATGACTGTCTCATTGATCAGCCTGGCTATGCCCACAGTTTCAGCTGGGTGCTTTTCTATTAGCCTTCCTGGATGGGAAAGCCTCATCCTGGTCACAATGTGATTCTGTGTCCCAAGAAGCCCAATACCTTGAGGAGGTGAATTTGACTTTTTCTGTTTTGCCTGCCAATAAAAAATGAATAGTTTTGTGATTTTCTATTTATTTTACTTTTATTTTTTTTTACTGGAAGTTGCAATAATTGTTTTGCAGGGTAGGCCAAAACAACTATAGCAAAAACATTATATAAATATACATGGTAGTTTCAAACATGCCAATTTCTAAGTATTTTCTGGCTTAGCAAAAAGCTGAGAAACTTTGCTTTCTCACCTACTCCCTGCTGGTTACTGTTATCTTAACACCCTAGTCATGTCTCATCCCTGGGAACACAACCAACGCCGCAGCCAACCCACAGTGTGAAAAAAAAGACATTTAAGTGCAGCCATACAAAAATAAATACAGAGCATTTTCAGATTAGGAGGAACTTAAGATGGGGTTATCTATCTATGGCGGCAGAGAGATACATGTCGGACCAGACCGACAGATAGACGGACAGAGAGAAAGACTGACGGCAAAACAATTAAAAATAGATCGCAGCAATAGCTGAGGATGGTGCACCCCAGCCAACGTGCCTCTTGGTCAGCAGAGTGAGAGAAACATGACCTGTTCCTACAAGTGCTTCTCAGGATGGCTGGTGCTCATGAATCATACATACCACACATACAAGGTCAAATGTCTAAGTACACTTGAAACGATCGTGTGTGGATTTTCTGGGTGCTGTGTAGATGCGTGTGTGAGTTTGTGT
>JAXIVH010000004.1:2956458-2958958 GCA_036785325.1 Urophycis tenuis
CAATGCAGCAACATACCAACTTAGTTTGGCATGGGACTGAGAATGGTATGAATGCTACATCACTTGCTCACGTTCTCCTGAAACATCTAAGTTAAGCTCGTAGTGTTGCTGCAGCTGTCTTGCAGAAAGACAGTTGCGGCTCCACAACAACATAGCACCAGCTGCAGGACAAAATACCCAATTCAGACTTGGCAAATGGTAAAAAAACAAGGTAACCTTCACGAGAGTAGTTCACAATACACGCACAAACATATCAGCAACACTACTGAGGGTAAAAAAAAAAGGGGATGCAGCTGGAGGCCACGCTAGTGGGAGACAATAGGGCCCTGATGCCAAATTAACTTTGTATTTCTCTGCACGATGTTGACGGGGAACAGAGGCGCCGTCATGTTGGATCACCACCACTGAGCACGCTGTGACCAAAACACTAGCTGGCTGTGCTGCTCCGCCCCCACCCACTGCCCGAGCCCTGGGATCGTCTGTCATGAAGTGCTATCAGTCACTATCAGATATGGAGATCCAGCCCTGGAAAGCTTATCTAACACCTTGCTAACCTGGGTAATAGCCGTCAGCGTGTTTTGGGTATAGACTGGAATAACCAAGAAACCACGTTTCACACCTGCATAAACCTCTTCTCTTTCCCAGCTTTAGCCCAGATTGCATTCCATTGCATTATATATATATATATATATATATATATAAATATATAACCAATACAAACTATTAACACTGTTTGTATTGTTTTAGCTCTTTGATGAAAAGAGTTTTACCGATTTAGATCAAACATTTGATTGATTGATGTGTTATACGTGTTGTGTGAATATATTTCTTCCATCTTGCCTGGTGTTTTTTTTTTGTGTTGCTTTGCGAGATCGTTCCTTTTAACCTGGAGGTATTATCAACATCTACTTCCAACTTTCTTTTAAATTCCATTAACAAAACATCGGTAAAATATGACTATTTAAAATTTATATGTTTGTTATGCTGCACTTTCTCCCCTAAGAGAGAATAAAACCTTTGACCTTCTCCTCCCAAGATATGACTTGTTTGTCCTCCTCCTCTCTTACCCATCAACCACTCACAGACTCAGCAGGGAGCTGGGAATGGGAGGCAGACATTGACCCTTTAACCTTCCAAATGCTGACCTTTGAATATTCTAATAGAACTGCTGAAAGCGCTCCACTTGCTATTGCGGCCCTCCGTTGTAAGGAGATGTGGGGACCTACCTCCAGCAGGAATAAGAACCCACATTAGCAGCAATTGACACAAAACGCTACGTATCATCTAATCACCTTCAACAAATTACAAGGAGGACTATGAACAATGTGAAAAGAACAAATGAATCAGGCTATGAAAAAGGAAACCAGATTAAAGACAAGCTACAGCTTTATATATGAAGCTAATATATGGTATATGACCCATATTACCCATTTCAAAAAAAAAAATTCAGACAGGCACAACCCCCCCCCCCCCCCCCCCCCCCCCCCTGCCACCATCATGCTTCAGCAGCACTGGGGCAGAGCTGGAAGCAAGAGGGTGGATAGAGCCAGCTCCTCTACAGATAAGGCAGGGCTGAGATAAGCAGCCGTGGCTGATAACAGCAGAGTAATATGTGTGACTGTTTCTTAATGGCAATGATGACTCACCAGGGTTTTGAAAGTGACGGATTACTCAAGTAACCGGATTAGAGTAATCTGATTATGTAAAACAAGAGGTTTGTAACACAGCGAGTGGGGAAAACACATTTATGTGTTATATTACAGTAACTTGTTGGGGCATGTTTGTGTTTGGTTTGTTAATTGAATCAATGCAGTGTATTGTGCAGCAGACTTTGATTAAGGGGTGAAAGAATAATCATTGTTTGGTATTGTGATTATTAAATATGTGTATCTCGTGTGTAATAGAAAACAAACACATGCTATGTTATACAAAATAGCTAATGTCATCCTTAAAATTAAAATAGTTATATATTTACATTTTCTAATTAAAGTTTATATCAGGCTGATTGCAATCACATAAAATGTAGGGTTATAAAGTGTGTTGTTTTCATGTAAAAAACAAATCTATTTGATTACCTTCTTAATGATAGCATGATAACATAATAAAAATAAACCATTGTTGATTAACACATTCCCTCCGACCGGTTACTGTTACACACTGTCAATGTCAATGTGCTACATATTTACTGCATCATTAATTGACAATTTAAAAAAACAGTACATGAATTCGGGTTCCGTGTTCTCCAGAGGCAGACAGCAGGAGGTCGGTGGTTGCAGGTGATGCTGAACAGGGATGGTTTTGGGTTGTCCCCAGGCCTGAGCCCCAGGGAGGACGGCCCCAGCCTGCCCCTACGCTGCCTCATCACCAAGCAACGTCTTCTGTTGGAGGATCATGTTAACAAATCCACCTGACTTTGACAGCAACCTGCTTGTGAACTTCCCTTCATGACTTGTGCGTGGCGGAGCCCTGAGCTGTTAGCTCTGACGCGCATCACGTCCAA
>JAXIVH010000004.1:2966458-2968958 GCA_036785325.1 Urophycis tenuis
GATTGATGGATAAATCCTTTGTTGCAACTTATCCAGATGACAGACAACAGGATAAACGGGCAGATTTAGGCCAGATTGACACCTTCCCCACGATCGGGGGAGAAAGCTATTGTCTTTGTCCCGGTCTGGCCTGATGCTCGCCACAGAGGATCCCACAGTGGGCAGCAGCGATAATATCAAATGAAAGAGTGAGCGAAATAGTTGGTCAGTAACGGAATAAGCTAAGCAAACCATTGTGAGAGCTACAACATCTAGAGCAGATGGAGGCAGAGAGAGAGAGATATGGAGAGAGAGAGATAGAGAGCAATACAGGTAGAGAGAGTGAGAGGTAGATAGCGTGAGAGAGAGAGAGAGAGAGAGAGAGAGAGAGAGAGAGAGAGAGAGAGAGAGAGAGAAACACAAACCTACACTGTGTCCACAGAAATACACAGCATGTAAACAGAACAATATCAAATGCATTAGAGACAAGTGCTCTTGTAGCTCTCTCGGCTTCATAGTCAATTAAATAATTCAAAGCAATTAATGCTGCTGAGGCCCGAGATGTTTCTCTCTTCATCGTATTACCTCTCCCTTGCACCCCTCTGCATCACGCTGTGCCAGGGGTCTGCAATCTCCTACTGACTACTCGTGTCATATTGCTTACCAGTCCAGTGCCCATGAATATGAGCATCACCCATTCATTTTTCACAGTGACTTGTCCTGTTTCACTTCTGGTACTGATGCTATTATATCTTATCATTGTTTTTAGTATTGCTGCATACAGACATAACTGGAAAAGTACATATTTTGCATCCCTCTTCCCCCAAAGACTGTTGTCCATTCTGTTGTGGAAGTGGGAGAAAGAATATATTTTTTGGTTTGGTTTGGCGTTTGTTTAAAAATGTGGTTTTGAGATAATAGATAACATTGCTAATATAACTCATCAGTCCCTTTTGTTTTGATTAATTTGTCATTATTTCCTGTTGCTATACAACAACAAAACCTAGTTTCTAGATTTAATTTTGGGTTTTTTCCAATTTACAGCCTTTGAGAAATGATTTCCTAACTCAGAGAAAAGCACGATTGAAAACATTTGGCAAACAAGAACCAAGTCTGGTAGATAAATCCGTTTGCCCACAAGGACTCTTACGCACAATCCAGCCCAGCAAGCGGCCATCTATGAAATAGCGGGAACCAGGTGTCGGGCAAAATCCAAGGAACATTACGATAAGTGTGCCAAACAAAGTACCAGACAGTGTCAGCCTCTCCATCAAAGTGACCATACTGGGCTTGGGCAGCATGATGAAAGTGCCACAGACAATAACGCATCGAGCAGAAAGTATGGCGGTCATGCAGGAGTGACAGGCACCCACGCAGCAGGACACAGCTGGGGGCGCTCTAGATCCAGGCGGCAGCCCAGACACCAATGCTGGAAGAGCAGACGAGGACTGCTGCTCCTCACTCCACTCCACCAGCAATGCAACTGCACAAGATGGTGGATGTGGCAGATGACCGCGGGCCTTCCTGGAGGTGATCCTGACGCTGGCTGGCGGGCGGGTAGAACAGTATGCTGTGCGTCTTTGCCTGGGATCCCTGGTCATTTACCGAGACATAAAGAAGAGCCATTCTGGACAGGTCAGGGCTGAGCCCATGAGGACCATGTCCCCTGACGCTGCAGGCAAGATTGGGGGGTGGAGACCAAACGTCACCTTTTCCCAGCGAATACTGGATGCCTGTCACTCGCTGGTTGCAGTGGAGGACTAAGGAGTTGGACAGCCTCAGAGCTAGCTGGTAAGGATTCAAGGAGGGCATTTACTAAGCAATGGTGGATATGGGTTGTATGGTGGGCCACAGTCTTTGATCCGTCAACTTGTTTCAACTGGTGGAATGGGACAGGTTGTGTAAAGTGAGTCATAACAATTTGTGATGTTGATTATGAGGTTGAGCACTCTTCAATTAGAGGGGTCAAACAAATATAAAAGTCTCTTTAGTGAGTAAGGTGATTGAGATGGATAAGTTGAAACCTGAGCTAGCAAGATCTAGACCAGTGGTTCACAACCACTGTATTGAGGGAAGAGTAACTGTGCCATGGCATGTTGTGGGATACGTACATCATCTAAATATAGGGTACATACTTAATTGGTACTATTTATGATATGCCCTTTTTGCTATGATTTGTGTGGCTGTGGCTGATAATCTGTCCATATACCTACACACAGAGGAAACAGGCAAGATTGCCCAGACACAATTTATCCTAAAACTATAGTTAGACCTTAGATCCTAGCCAAATTAGAAATGAAGCAACTTGACTTGACAACACAGGAATGTATAGACTATTTACATCATTCAGGATGATTAATAATTTATCTCAGAAACCCAGAACATGGTTCCTGTTGGTTGCAGTGGCGCATGAGCTTGTCTGCTGGGAAATATCTGCCAGGGAGGTAGAAGGATGAATTTCTTAGCAGTAAGATGAAAATGAACATTGGTTCATTGAGGTGCAGGGCAGTGGATAGCACTG
>JAXIVH010000004.1:2971458-2991458 GCA_036785325.1 Urophycis tenuis
CACACACACACACACACACACAAACACACACACACACACACACACACACACACACACATACAGACACACACACACACACACTGCACACAGACACACACACACACAGACACACACACTGCACACAGACAGCCACATGCGCACACAAGTGCAGTGCTCCGCCCAGGCTATTTCCTGCTGTTGACAGTTTGTCATGTGTTACGTGGACATCTCTTCTCCTTGGCTGGAATTTGTTTTGGCCGGTCTGCTTAATAAATAAAAATATCAGGGCAGAGAAGAGGGAGATGTGGGAGGAAAAAGAGGCGGGGGGGGAGAGAGAATGAAGAGGTAGAGATTATGGTACTGCATTTGAGTGACTCTTGTGATTTTATCAAGGAATTTGTATGGTTGTTTGTGTTGTAAAATACAATATTCCAATATTAGGATTTTGCTGAGTGGGCTGAATGTGAGTCAGCAGTATTATTTTTCACTTTGGGTTTAAATATGAATGGAGAGACGGATGATTTAGTAATCGACAGGGACAAAGGGACGGACAGAAATACAAACAACGTGGAGAGTAAATTAATGAATGGATGAACAGACAGCCGCGATGGATCAACGATTGGGAAACGGGAGAATGAATTAATGATAGGTACACTGCAAGAGGGATGGAAATACTAAGGCCTCACAAGAATGACTGCAAAAAGAAATCACATGGACTCCCTGAAATGAAGTGAGCTGCACTAACACGAGCAAAAGAGAAACTCAAACACCTACGAGATTGATGTGACAAAGAATGAGAGAGAGAGAGAAGCTGATCTACATGGAGGATGGGCGGATGGGAGGAGTGAGCCCATAGAAGCTCTTCTGCACTGTGACAGAAAGCTGATGTGATTTACCTAAACACCACAGCAGGGGGTCGGGGGCAGTCGGGGGAAAGGTGGAAGGGAGGGCTCCAGTGACAAAAGGCAAGGAAAGAGAAAGTGAGAGAGGAGAGGAAAAGACTGAGGGGCGTCTGGTGAGGTGATGAATGGAAAGAGAGAGAGAGAGAGAGAGAGAGAGAGAGAGAGAGAGAGAGAGAGAGAGAGAGAGAGGTCCAGTGTGAAAGAGAGAGAGAGAGAGAGAGAGAGAGAGAGAGAGAGAGAGAGAGAGAGAGAGTGGTTCGTTGTAATGAGAATGAGAGTGAATGAGAGAGGCTGAAGGAAGGGGGAAAGGTACGGCGAGGGACAGACAGTGCATTTGTGATGGAGGGATGAGGGAGGAGGAGAGACACAGTTCATCATGTTTCCTGTCTCACTTTGAGAAGAAGAAGGACAAAGTCTAACCGGAATTTATGGCCGTTGTCTGGTGGCTGGAATGAGGCGGTGGGGTATAGATCATTACCGGGGACACTGATACACCCCTACACACCTGGGCTGCAGTGTACTCCCCTCCCAGCTCTGCTGATCTGCCTCCAGGAGGACACACCCACGGCCCACCCAGACCATGACATCTCCTGACCTTGCCAGATACTGTTTGCAGACGCAGTGTCAACAGATTCAAATACGATGAACAATACATGCATGGGGATGTCATCAACATGATATTAAACCTGCGTATATGCAGAGACTTAACATCGGGGATGGCTTCAGACTACCCTAACTAACCTAGGCGACAATCAGCTCCAAAATGGCTGCCGTATAATCGCTCCATGAAACATCCCAATGTCCCAATGTTTGTTAAGTAGTAAGAGCAAGATTCTAAATATACTGTAAACACTATTATTTTGTTGGGATTTCATATGGACAGACATGCAGGCAGCCGAACACACAGGCAGGTACAGAGACAGGCCAGTGGAGAAGTGCCATGGTAGTGAACTAATGGCAGATCCCTTTGGCTGAATACCAGCAAATTAGTGAGCCTGTAGTGAATAGGCACAGTACACTAAGGAGTGTATATCAGACTCCATTATCATTATAGTGATTCACAACAGATGGCCTTGCAGAAAGAGAGAGATAGAGAGAGAGAGAGAGAGAGAGAGAGAGAGAGAGAGAGAGAGAGTGTAATAATAAATGCATTGAGTGGACGAGGAGGGAAAGAAAAGAGGAGGCATGTGAGCGAGGGACGGAGCTCTGGAGAGAAAGGATGATGCCATAGATGGAGTGAGAAGAATGAAAACATAGAATGGAGTGGGCTGAAGGAAGCTCGAGGAAAACCAGGATGAAGAGATTGTAATTGCCTCCAGGGGAGATCCTGATTGTAATGACTATAATAAGGTTACATGATTAATTATTGTAATGACTGTATAATCATTGTGCAAATACCTGGAAAAAAAAGTGGTCTCTATACCGTGCCCGCCTCGGAAATAACCCAGGAGTCCATAATTCAGGCGTTATTAAACTGAAGAGCTCCCACCTCGTTACATGGAGATGCAGTGTATGCCTTGTATGCCACTTTTTTTGGTCTTTAATTTAAAAGTAAAATCCTGTCTCCCTGTGCCGCTGCACCCCGCGCTCTTCCGCTGAAAATGGCGCGTGGCACCGGCCTCAGCAGCACGGCGTCCTGGCGCTGCCCGTGCTCCGCGGTGCATCAGAAACAATCAATACACAACGGACGATCTCCGGGGACAGCGGTGGAGTGGACGCTCAGAGCTGTTAACTCAGCCGCCCTCCCGGTCAGTCAGAGGCCGTGTCTGATGGCTCCGGCGGCGCCGCGCTGTCAGTCAAGGCGCCCCGCCCGCCCAGGGTTCCGTGACGCTCTGCGTCCACCAGAACCCCGCCCCCCCCCCCCCCCCCCCTGCCCGTCGGGCCGGAGGCCATGACGGCGCCCGGCCCCGCCGCCGCCCCCCTGCCGGACCGTGGGACGCCACCTGGGACCACGGGATGCTATTAAGATCACTCATGTGCAAGAATAGGAAGACCGGTGCTGCAGCCGGGGGTCACGGGGTCGCTGGGGGGCGCACAGCGGAAGTGAGAGAGAGTGTTTCGCTGGAAACCCAATTGCCCCACACCCCCCCCGCTAGAGTCCCCCTGGCCCTCGGGGGGGGGCTTAAGGGCAGTCCTCCGGTGCCCTGAGTTAACCAACCCCACATGCAGCTTGCAGTTTGCAGACCACGCACACCACTGTGTCACTTCCTCTCCATCTGTTGAGTCGCACGCCTCTTTGGTTTTCTTCTTATTTGTTTGTTGTTGTTATTTGTTTGTGTGTTTCCAGTTAATTCTTGGTGGTGTATGCAAGACTGATTCCGGTAACAAATGTGTCATCTGAGTTGTGTTGTTTGTGTGTGTGTGTGTGTGTGTGTGTGTGTGTGTGTGTGTGTGTGTATGTGTGTGTGTGTTGTGTATGTGTGTTGTGTGTGTGTGTTTCTGTGTGTGTGTGTGTGTGTGTGTGTGTGTGTGTGTGTGTGTGTGTGTGTGTGTGTGTTCGTGTGTGTGTTGTGTTGTTTGAGTTGTGTTGTGTGAGACAGAATGAGAGGAGGTCTGCTGAACATGAGGAGGAAATTAACTCCTAAAGCAGTGCAAAATAAAGGATGCCATATTCATACACATTGCTTCCCTGACATGCCACAGTCAGTGTTGACGCTACACGCCACCTAGCGTAGCATGTGGCGTCTTTCCCTGGGCTCCTCCAGACCAGGACACAGGATGTGGATGTTGGTTTATTGTGGAAGTTGACAGACAATGGTCCGTGAGACGGTAATTCACGCTGCCCTCAAGGAGATCTCCCAGAGTGTGTGTGTGGAGATGGCTGGTTTAACCTGTGCACATTGATTACTCAAAGAGCACAACAAGTGTGCAGCCTCACACAGCCCCAGAGTCCAATCAGCCAGACTCGGGCCAGGTGAGGATGCTTGAATCAGCCATCGTCCACACACACACACACACTCCACACCGCTCTATGCCGAAGTAGGAGTGCAAGAAGGCTGGTCTACATTCAAATCAAGTCAATTGTATTTATACAGCCCCTCACCACAATAACATTCTCGAAAGACATGTCAACATGTCTTGCCAACATTAAGGGAACATGAGGTCAGTTGCTCTCCCTCACCCAAAGCCCTCAGACAAGCCAGTAAAACAAAACTCAGAACGTCACGACAAAAGACACGGATATGTAAGCAGATGAGCAACGATTCCTTCTCACCTTATTTGGACATAATCAGTACCTTCTGTGGTTTACGAAAGAAAAGGGTTAAACAGCGTATTGTCATGCCATCATATTTTGCCACTTCACTTTAATGTTGTGAATGGTTATTGAGTGTGACCACGATGCATACTTAGCAAGCCTCTCAGAGTAGAAAATCAGGCTGTGCCACGTTGCCAACAATTCTGAGAGAAATGTAATTTTGATTCCACTCCTACTTTTGGGAATACAAGCAGTTATCAACATTCTTGAGGTCCCTGTAACACAGACCGAAGGTAGGACTGCTGAAGAGGTAGGACTGCTGAAGAGGTAGGACTGCTGAAGAGGTAGGACTGCTGAAGAGGTAGGACTGCTGAAGAGGTAGGACTGATGAAGAGGTACGACTCCTGAAGAGGTGGGACTGCTGAAGAGGTAGGACTCCTGAAGAGGTACGACTCCTGAAGAGGTAGGACTGATGAAGAGGTACGACTCCTGAAGAGGACGCCTGTCTGAAGTCCGTCTGTTATCAGTTGCCAGAAGGTGGCTGCATTGAGGCGACATCTTGTTCATTTTTTGTTCAGAGAACACATTGGCGTTTAACAAACATTTTATTTATGTGTGTAACACATTTACCTGTGATGAATTGTTTACACTTCAGATGGTGGTGGGGGGGGGGGGGGGGGGGGGGGGGGGTTGCAGAAAGGTTTGTAAATGGCTACGTTGTAATGGGTGAGGAAGCGCTACAAATGACTTTTAACACATTTACTTGTGATGAGTTGTTTGCACTGTAGATTAGGGGGATGCAGAAAGCTTTGCAAATGATTTAGCCATGCATTTACACATACTATATAACAGGTGAGGAAGACTTGTATTTGCACTGTGTTGTACTGTGTACACTTGTAAATGCTGACTGCTTCTCGGCTGGGGGACATGCAGCTGTCTTTTCTGACACACATGAAGTCATTAGCCGCCGTCCACCTGCATGTGAGGAGCGTCACTGCCAGGAGCTGGTTCAGAGGTCCACATCAGCACCACCCACTCCACACAAAGCCAGCGTCTCTGTGCTCAGGAGTGTTCCCTTAACACTGGCCCCCCTGCAGCCCCTGATTTGTACATCATTTACAAATGATCCGTCACCTCAAAACAAATTACACACCGATCATTTACTAATGATTTGTTAATTTGTTCATGATTAATTAAGTGTACCCATCCTGACAGATGTTCAACAGGGGTGAAATATTCAGTATTTAAATTTCTTCCAAGTGATACATTATATTAGATCAACTTATTTCATAGTAATTGTATACAAATGATTTGTTTTCGATCATTTCATGATTTACTAAAGGTTTATAGATGTATTTTAAGCACATGTGTGACATTAACATTGCACTGTTTAGTTATCTACAAATGTATATTCATGTTTCGTTAATATTAGTTTAACATTCAATAAAGGCGTATGAATGATCTATGAAAATGTTATTTTAAAGTGTTATCAGTTTGTCTTTTCTGTCATTTCATGGAACTGAGTTTTAGACTACAGAAGAAGAACAAGTACAAAGGGATGTGACAAAGATAATGAACCGACGAGGGAACAAAGGACCTCAGACTGGTCAGGGAATGAGGTGCAGGTGAGAACATTGACAAGGAAGATTGCAGATGGGAGTGGCAGGGTCTGGGAAGTGAGGGGAACTGTCTAAGGACATCTGCTGGACAGGTGAGGAATGGAAACCAAAATACAGTCACACTATGGCAGTGTCCATCCATCAAAAATGTCATGATATATAGCACAAAGTATGAATGGAACTCCATACTCATCATGAAGAAATTAAAAAGTGTACACATTAAATACAATTCCATAGTTTCTAAAGATAAATCCAGTTAACCATTTATACATAGGTGAAGCAATGAACAATAACTATTTTTGAATAGAAACTTATTGGAAAGTGAATTTATAGATAGTACACCACTAAGCATGGGCTGTTACCAACATAAACTTTGGAAAACTACAGTATGAACTTGAATTTAAGGGTAATAGAGGAGTTGTTCACAAATGTATGTTACTTTGTTAAGTTCATGGGTAAAAAATGAGGTTATCTATCTATGTAATTGCATGTGAAATGGATAGTAAAACCACAAACATGGCAAACACATAATCATTCCTTAAATCTGGGTCCTACTCATTACTGAGTTGAGGAGTAGGAGTAGGAGACTTGGTAACTGAGCTGTGAGTACACTTAGTCAGAAATGTAACTTAATTACCCCCCCCATGAGCTGCCACCCGCCACCCGCCGTGGTGGAGGGGTTTGCGTGTCCCAATGACCCTGGGGGCTATATTGTCGGGGGCTTCATGCCCCTGGTAGGGTCACCCAAGGCAAACAGGTCCTAGGCGAGGGTCCAGACGAAGAGTGGCTCAAAAAACCCCTATGATGAAAGAGAACTTTGATACAGAGTTTCCCTTGCCCGGATGTGGGTCACAGGGCCCCCCCCCTGGAGCTAGGCCTGGGGGAAGGGCCCGTTGGCGAGCGCCTGGTGGCCGGGTCTACGCCCGCGGGGCCCGGTCGGGCACAGCCCGAAGGAACGACGCGGGACCCTCTTCCCATGGGTTCACCACCCGTGGGAGGGGCCAAAGGGGTCGGGAGCGATGTGAGCTGGGCGGCAGCAGGAGGCGGGGACCTGGGCGGTCCGACCCTCAGCTGCAGAAGCTAGCTCTGGGGACGTGGAACGTCACCTCTCTGGCGGGGAAGGAGCCGGAGCTGGTGTGCGAGGCTGAGAGGTACCGGCTAGATATAGTCGGGCTCACCTCGACACACAGTTTGGGCTCTGGAACCAGCGTCCTTCAGAGGGGTTGGACTCTTTTCCACTCTGGAGTTGCCCCTGGGGAGAGGCGCCGAGCGGGGGTGGGAATGCTTATCTCCCCCCGGCTTGGTGCCTGTACGTTGGGGTTCACCCCGGTAGACGAGAGGGTAGCCTCCCTCCGCCTTCGGGTGGGGGGACGGGTCCTGACTGTCGTTTGTGCTTATGCACCGAACGGCAGTTCAGAGTACCCACCCTTTCTTGAGTCCTTAGGGGGAGTGTTGGAAAGCGCTCCTTTTGGGGACTCCCTTGTTCTGCTGGGGGACTTCAACGCCCATGTGGGCAATGACAGTGAGACCTGGAGGGGCGTGATTGGGAGGAACGGCCCCCCTGATCTGAACCCGAGTGGTGTTTTGTTGTTGGACTTCTGTGCTCATGGATTGTCCATAACGAACACCATGTTCAAGCATAAGGGTGTCCACATGTGCACTTGGCACCAGGACACCCTAGGCCGCAGTTCGATGATCGACTTTGTAGTTGTATCATCGGACTTGCGGCCGCATGTCTTGGACACTCGGGTGAAGAGAGGGGCGGAGCTGTCAACTGATCACCACCTGGTGGCGAGTTGGCTCCGATGGCGGGGGAAGATGCCGGTCAGACCTGGCAAACCCAAACGTACTGTGAGGGTCTGCTGGGAACGTCTGGCTGAATCTCCTGTCAGAACGAGCTTCAACTCCCACCTCCGGGAGAGCTTCAACCATGTCCCGGGGGAGGCGGGGGACATAGAGTCCGAGTGGACCTTGTTCCGTGCCTCCATTGTTGAAGCGGCCGACCGGAGCTGTGGCCGTAAGGTCGTCGGTGCCTGTCGCGGCGGCAACCCCCGAACCCGCTGGTGGACCCCAGCGGTAAGGGATGCCGTCAAGCTGAAGAAGGAGTCCTACCAGGCCTTTTTGGCCCGTGGGACTCCTGAGGCAACTGATGGGTACCGGCGGGCCAAGCGGGGCGCGGCTTCGGCGGTTGCGGAGGCAAAAACTCGGGTGTGGGAGGAGTTTGGTGAGGCCATGGAGAAGGACTTCCGAACGGCTTCGAGGAGATTCTGGACCACCATCCGGCGTCTCAGGAGGGGGAAGCAGTGCTCTGTCAACACCGTGTACGGTGGGGACGGGGCGCTGCTGACCTCGACTCGGGACGTTGTGAATCGGTGGGGGGAATACTTCGAAGACCTCCTAAATCCCACCAACACGCCTTCCACTGAGGAAGCAGGGTCTGGGGACTCGGGGGGGGACTCTCCTATCTCCGGGGCCGAGATCGCCGAGGTGGTTAAAAAGCTCCTCGGTGGTAAGGCCCCGGGGGTGGACGAGATCCACCCCGAGTTCCTAAAGGCCCTGGATGCTGTGGGGCTGTCTTGGTTGACACGTCTCTGCAGCATCGCGTGGACATCGGGGGCAGTGCCTCTGGATTGGCAGACCGGGGTGGTGGTTCCCCTCTTCAAAAAGGGGGACCGGAGGGTGTGCTCCAACTACAGGGGGATCACACTCCTCAGCCTCCCCGGTAAGGTCTATTCGGGGGTCCTGGAGAGGAGGGTCCGTAGGATAGTCGAACCTCGGATTCAGGAGGAGCAATGTGGTTTTCGTTCCGGCCGTGGAACTGTGGACCAGCTCTATACCCTTGGCGCGGTGCTCGAGGGTGCATGGGAGTTCGCCCAACCAGTCTACATGTGCTTTGTGGACTTGGAGAAGGCGTTCGACCGTGTCCCTCGGGGAGCCCTGTGGGGGGTGCTCCGGGAGTATGGGGTACCGGGCCCGCTGTTACGGGCCATCGGGTCCCTGTACTCCCGGTGCCAGAGCTTGGTCCGCATTGCCGGCAGTAAGTCGAGCCTGTTTCCGGTGAGGGTTGGCCTCCGCCAGGGCTGCCCTTTGTCACCGATTCTGTTCACAACTTTTATGGACAGAATTTCTAGGCGCAGCCAGGGCGTTGAGGGGTTACGGTTCGGTGGCCTCAGGATTGCGTCACTGCTTTTCGCAGATGATCTTGTCCTGTTGGCTTCATCGGGCCGTGACCTTCAGCTCTCACTGGAGCGGTTCGCAGCCGAATGTGAAGCGGTTGGGATGAGGATCAGCACCTCCAAATCCGAGGCCATGGTTCTCGGCCGGAAAAGGGTGGAGTGCACTCTCCGGGTCGGGGAGGAGATTCTGCCTCAAGTGGAGGAGTTCAAGTATCTCGGGGTCTTGTTCACGAGTGAGGGGAGGATGGAGCGGGACATTGACCGACGGATCGGTGCGGCGTCGGCAGTGATGCGGGCTCTGCACCAGTCCGTCATGGTGAAGAAGGAGCTGAGCCTAAAGGCGAAGCTCTCGATTTACCGGTCAATCTACGTTCCTACCCTCACCTATGGTCACGAGCTGTGGGTAGTGACCGAAAGAACGAGATCGCGAATACAAGCGGCCGAAATAAGTTTCCTCCGCAGGGTGTCCGGGCTCTCCCTTAGAGATAGGGTGAGAAGCTCGGTCATCCGGGAGGGGCTCAGAGTAGAACCGCTGCTCCTCCGCATCGAGAGGAGCCAGTTGCGGTGGCTCGGGCATCTAGTGAGGATGCCTCCTGGACGCCTCCCTGGGGAGGTGTTCCGGGCACGTCCCTCCGGGAGGAGGCCCCGGGGAAGACCCAGGACACGCTGGAGGGACTATGTCTCTCGGCTGGCCTGGGAACGCCTCGGGATCCCCCCGGAAGAGCTGGACGAAGTGGCTGGGGAGAGGGAAGTCTGGGCTTCTCTCCTCAGGCTGCTGCCCCCGCGACCCGACCCCGGATAAGCGGAGGATATGGATGGATGGATGGATGGTAACTTAATTACAATACCTACTTGTACTTCTGAGAGATTAAAAACTGGCCCAGGAGAGATTCAGGACCAAAGCCTACATGGCTGTAGATCTTCTGAATTCGATAGACTTCTCACACATTTGGCAAAAAAATGCATGTATGTTATCATTATCGTTAACAAATTGTTATCATTGTAATTGTCTTTCAATCATTGTGAAGGTAATTGCCAGTTCCCAGTGTCCCTGTGTGTTTAATATGGACTGCAAATCACAGTGTTCCCTATCCCACTGGCCTTCAGCTTCTCAGTTTTGGAGGCATTTTTGTCATTTATTGTTTCCTTTCTTCCCCTTTATTTGCATCCTTCCGTTCAACCCTCCATTCATCATTTAAAATACTTTCTTTTCACTTCCAGCTTCATAAAAAGCGATTGAAGAATTTGCAATCATAAAATCAAGTAAGACATTCTACACTAAAAAAACGATCCATTTTCTGTTGACTAATATGAAATGGATTATAAAAGATGTGGGCTGTGGCCTTGGCACTGGGCAAGCGCACCACTGTCCAATCTGCGGATGTGCTGATGATGTAATACCAAGTCTCTGCCCGAGAAGGGAAGAAATGTTGCACGACCAGCTCAGCACATTTCATTATTCACTTCAAATTTCATCATTTTATGTTTCAGCAGATTTCAGCAACAGTGGCGGCGGCAGCCGTAGCAAAACAAACGCATCTCCCAGGACAGGAAGCCGCTGAATGGATCCCCTTTGTCTCCCTGACTGTCAGGCTCGGCTAGCCCTGTCCGCCTTCACAAGCACTCCAGTTACTGTGCATTTTACACCGGCTGAAGCGCCTCAACCACTGATGGTGTCGTCACGGGAACACATCAGTGGATACAATACACTTTACTGTGCAATGGGATTGGCATGTACAGCATTGCTTACAATCTTATCAGGGCAAACTTTTTAAATGGACGTCTTTAATTTGCATTCATGTTCAAATTGCTTTAATGCAGCTTCGATATAAAAGACTATTGCCCTTAACTCTTGCAGCCCACCATGCTTATCAGTTCTATTTAAGCAGTAATATGATGATGGTCTCTGATCATCATAGCGGCTCTTTAACCCTGTTCATTACCATCAGCTAATTACCCCTTGCACAACATTATTAGCTGTCTGCTAGAGTAGAGTAGTGTTTGTTATCCCCAGGGGACCTTTTTTTTTGCAGCATGGTGGTTCTAACAAAGACAATAACAACACTAACAGTGACCACATAACAAACAATAAATACACAACGGACAACAATAACACCTTAAAACATTACAAAAACCATAAAAGACCATAAAAACCGTACGTGGATGACTAAGTAGGGAAAAGCCATCCTCAACTGCCCTATAACATATTATGGAAGCCGATTGCCGCAGGGACAACAAAAGCACCTGGGCCTGTTGGTTCTTGTGTTGAGGAGCAGGAAACGGTGCTTAGAGGGGAGCACCTGTTAGTCATCAAACAGGGGATGCTGGGGTCTTGCAAATTGGCAACAGAAGCATGAGGCAAGAAAGACAAAAAAACACACATTACCAAGTGAAAAAAGTACAGAAAGTTTTCTGTTAGTCATATTTCCTTAGTAACACAAGACCCAGCCTTCACTTCACTTCACCTTCACTTGCCGCTGAGATTGAAATGCTGATGACGCTGTAGCAAAGCTAAGGGGATGAAAAGATTGCAGTCCTCAGGAAATCCTGCCTACTTGTGTTTGGACAAATAGTTGTCATTACACGGCACAAGTAAGAGAAGTTCCAGCTCATGACATTCACATCGCAAGTGGGCCTATGGAAGGGAGTCATGAAACAAACTCTCTTGCTCAGCCTTCATTTTATGCTTGTATTTTGTGGATTTCATGAGGATTACAGCAGAAAGCGGAAACAAATCTCTTGTCTCTTTCTCTTTCCCTCCCCTCTTTCTAGCCAGCTCCCTCTCTCTCTGTGTGTCTCTCTCTGGACCATTACATTTACATTTTACTTTGTAAGCCTTTAGCTGACCTCTAGTCAGCCTGCTGTGGGTGCACCAGAGATGGGAGCTCCTCTCCCCAGAGAACAGACAGACACACACACACACACACACACACACACACACACACACACACACACACACACACACACACACACACACACACACACACACACACACACACTCACACACAACAGTAGCAGTCAACAATAACCTCAACAAGAACAATCCTGAGGGTCTGACAGCATTACCGTGACCCCCAACTGCTACAGCTTAAAAGAAACGAAATCTCTCCTATAAGAAAAAGTAGACCATTAAAAAGAGTTTTTTTCTCTTAATTTGAATTCATTTAATGTATAAATACAACTCAGTTCAAAACATGGTTTGAAGGTGTTTTTGTTTTTTTGCCAAAATGTAGTATTGTACTAAATGAACATTTGAAAGTGAATTGCTTCATGTGACTTACGGAATCCATCTGTCTTTTGGAATCTGTGTATCTATTGATAGGCATAGACTTAAATGAAAGTGAACTGCCTCAAGTTCAAACACCAGCCTGTTTCAAGCTTGTACCATGCTTGTTTTTCTGACCTATAGTCAGCTAAGTGGTTAACCTAATTTGGATGTGAGCTGTGTGAACAGTGCCAGCAATACTGAATGTCTTCACTGAACGAGTCACGGGTTCAGCTCAACATAGGAAACAGTTTCTTGTTATTTTATTATCTGGTTGCTGCAATTAGATCTGCTTCCCTCTACAGCAAAAGTATTCATTGGAGGTTAAAATGCTATCTAGCATTTAATCCAGTCAAATCACTTTTCCCAGTGGGAGTAGCATGAGTGCTATTTTATCTCAATTTGCATCTCAACTTCTTCTTGAACCGTTTCAGTTTTTGTCACAATTAAAGTCAACCAAGAACAAGTGAATCACTTATACTCTTCAAAGTGCAAAATTAAAACAGCTTCCAGTTTGTAAAGCTAAATCAGATTTAAGATGACTATTACAATTGTAAGATTCCCCATCACTTAGTAAATGGATACAATTATTCCACATGCACATGGTGTCCCTTTTGCTCTAGAAAACAAATCCAACATCATCGGACATCCAATGGAAATGTGAACGAAATAAGGAAATTATAAATTGAAGCACTACCTTGTTGCAGCAAAAATATTTTTTGCTTGCTTGGGTGTGGAATATTGGTTGATAAGTGAGGACAATCATTTTTCACAAGCCAGATATTTAATATCTAACACAGCCCCAGGCTTGATGCTTGACTTAATATCCATTCCAGCACAGATTTCAAGAAAATTACTCTAGTTGTCATATCATCAATAAATAAGCCACTAAGCGATAAGTCGCAAAATCTGGAGGCTATGGTTTAAATACTCCAATCTACCGATGCCATGTAAAATCCCTCTTTGAGTCTGTAATTAATCACTTTTATATAATATTTTATGTACAAACATGCCACTGTCTGCCTGGCTGCCAGGAGTATTAGTACTGTATTTGTATCAATTCAATCGGTTTCAGTAAACAAGCACGTCAGCTACAGAACGCTAATGTGGCCTGCAATGTGCATGACATTTGTAGTTGCCCAAACCCCTGTCTCCTGGTTTAGCTCCTAGTCTGGTTAATGTTTGTCCTGTTAGCTGCAGACACGCTATACATTCATAACCTAATGCGTCTCAATCTTCACGTCATCTTATTTCGAACAGACAATGTCTCACCACTTATCCAATTTAGATGCAGCAACTGTCTTTATTTTGCATTGTCTTCATCTCTCTCTTCTTATCTCGTGCTCAAATGCAATCCCTCATATTTTTTTTTTCTTATCTGCCGCTCCCTTCTTTTCTGTACCTTCAGCGCCTCTTTTTGTCCTGCAAAGCCATATTGTTTCACATTGAGAGAATGTTTATAGAAAGAGACCCACAATGACTAGCATACTTCAAGGTTGCTTTGCGCAATATAGCAGACCACAAAAACAACAGCGCATGCATGTGTGTGTGTGTGTGTGTGTGTGTGTGTGTGTGTGTGTGTGTGTGTGTGTGTGTGTGTGTGTATGTGTGTGTGTGTGTGTGTGTGTGTGTGTATGTGTGTGTGTGTATGTGTGTGTGTGTGTGTGTGTGTGTGTGTGTGTGTGTGTGTGTGTGTGTGTGTTTCTCTGTGTGTGTGTGTGTCTGTGTGTGTGTGTCTGTGGGATAGAGAGATGTGCCTGTGCATATTTTTGTGCATATTTCTGTTTGCATGTTTGCCTAAGGATTTGTTATTCAAAGCTCGATTTTCTATTGAATATTTATTAACTTAAAAGCTGCACAGACACACACAGTAACTAGTGCACACAGATAAAGTGCCATTCAAGTCTCCATCTGGATGTCATCGCATGCTTAACAGCGACATGTCTACTGAACTCTGTCACTTAGTTCCCTATGAATGCATCCGCATGGCTGCATGTTTGTGCGATAGGAGAGAGTCAGTGCATAACACAGAAAGACACTCTTAATGGGATAGCACAGTCATATAGGCGCATAGCTTAGAGGTTGCAGAAACCACTCTTAATGAACTTAACAACTCAATTTCAACATTAATGGATGGGTGTTTAATATTACATGAAGCAACATCGAGTTGTGCTGGTACTCATATGGATGTGGCCATCCCACCATTCAGCCCAAAGGTAACATCAACTCGTTTGCTTTTCCCTGTATGATGCCATGTGATATGATAACATTTCGCCATGATGCTTTATGTATAGTCCTTCATGAAACACAAACGTAGGCACCTACCCATTAAGTGAGCTACTTCAAACTGTTGTCCATCCAAAACATATTGCTTTGTACTAAACAGAACACTACAGGAAAACACTACAATACATCCATCACAACGCTGTATAGCAATAGAGCCATCAATGTGCATTTGTGGGTGTGTGCGGTGTTGAAATAGTTGAAAGTGTGCTGTGCAATGTTGTCTGTTGCAGACCCCCAACCAGTGTGTGCCAGGTGTGTTATAGGTATGAGGGAAATAATGATGTGGACACCTATAGACTGGTAGCTGATACACAAATACATGGCAGCCAATCAATTTTAATTATTCACATCACAGCTGAGGTTAATTATGGACATATGAACCTGGTTCCACTAATGAACTGCAAACCCTCTTATGGTAGCCCATCAGTTTATGACGCTGCCACGTTCATGAAAAACACACATCCAATAAAACAAAATGATACACCTTTGAATATTTAGAACACACAACTCAATAAATCATGTGGGGGCCAAGCGCCGACCAACATGCCTCTGGGTTCATGTGGCTGAACCTCCACCAATCAGAGCAACACAACCGTCTCGGCTGGCCATGCGAATGCCTTCGACGGCGCACCCATAGGGTGCTCCTCTGTAAAGCCATGGCATCAGACCCGCCCCGCGTTGGAGCTGCTGAGATCTGTCTGAACTGAAGGGGGGAGGCCGGGCACATATGCCAGAGCAAATAAATCAAGAGCTTGCAGATTTGCCTGGTAGCCGCGGCTCGCTGTCTGGCAGTATTGCAGAATATTCCGAAATGATGAATCATTAAAACAGTGTCACAATAATTTGTTCTTGGTGGACGCGGTTCTGGGCCAGCCTCCCAGCTTGCCACTCAGCTTGCCACTCAGCTGGGTTAAGCTTGGATCTCTGAGCGACTCGCCGCCCGCGGCAGCAAGCCACTAGCTTGAGCTCTGATGCTCGTCCCACAGGGAATTCCCTGCTCCTTTCCCCCCTGCTTGACCACTAACGTCTCCTGCCCGTCTCCTCAAACATAGAGGGAACGAGCAGTAGGGAAAAAAGGCGGATGTTGGAATTTTGGGGCGCGATAGGGGGGGGGGGGATGCAGCTCCACGATGAAACACTTGCTGAAAGGCCGGCCCACGTGCACTGCAACCTGTTACCGGTGCAAATTGGCCACCAATTAACGGCGATAACGCGAGGGGAGAGGTGACAGTACAGGTGATGACGGCGGTATAAGGTGCGTGCAGGCATGTGTACGCTCCCACCGGCAGGGAGGCCGGGGCCTGATGTGATGCCGCCAGCCCCTGGAAACCAGACATGGAGAAGAAAGAAAAAAAAAACTTTAAGTTTGAAAAGTGGAGGCTCTGTTGCATGCATTATTCTACCCCTCGAATAAAACCCTCCAACGTCGCCTGAGTGGTCGCAGGCTCCCGGTCGCACACAGTGATTTCACCCTTTGTTTGAACACAAGATGAAAGGATGATTGGACTTTTATTTTGTTGTTTTATTTACTTATATCTATTGACTTATATCTCTTCCGAGGCAGAGTGGTGGCTCTTTACAGTTCGACCGTGGATAACTTTGATGAGACTCCTGCCTATTTTGGCATTTTGCATCATGACATCTTCAAGACACATCTGTCTGGCCGTCGCCTGTCTGGATACACATCATGAACCCTGGTGTGGTGTTCATACTTGTGTTATTCAGCCAGTGTTGGTGGGTCTGGTGGACCTGCTGCATTTTGGGGGTTTTAATTCAACACAATCAAACAATCTTACATTTAAAATACTCAGAGACCCCCAACACCATACAAGTGTTAAAGGGAATCTCACTATCTGGCCCATCATGCTTTTCCCAGATGCAGACAATATCTAAGGATATTGTGTCCCTACTTTAGGGGGCAATATCCAGTCTTTGGTAATAATACTAATAACACCTTCAAGTCATCTAAGCTGGTGTGTGTATGGTTTTCATCAGTGTCTGTTGATGTGGAGGGAGTGCAGAGTGTGAGTGGTCCACTTGTGACCAGTAGAACACACACAAGTCTACTGCCTGCCATCGGACACTCTGGAGCACACTCCAATCTCCATAGCCTCACCATATTTTCATGCATATCAATGAGAGGCCGTGCTTCTGTTCCCACCACTAAAACCTTTCTAAAACCTATCTGGAAATAAACACGCACTCACACATACACACACACACACACACACACACAAACCACCAAATCCTAGACTGTACGGGTATTAAAATATGGATGGAAGAAGGTGAGAGGAGAGAGCAGAACGAATAGAAGGGGAGGGAGAGAATCTGTGCATGCTCTGACAGAGGGAAGGAAGGAGGAAGGATATTCATTTGGAGTGTCAGTGTTCAGATATATATATATATATATATATATATATATATATATATATATATATATATATATATATACATATATATATATATATATATATATATATATGTATATATATATGTATATATATATATATATATATATATATGTATATATATACAGTATATAGGTGTCTCTATGTGTCTGCATGCTTCCAAGTACATTTGCGATTGGGTAATCATACATATGAATATGTGCATGTGTGTGTGTGTGCATGTGTGCCTGTGTGCGTGTGTCTGTGTGTGCGTGTGTGCGTGCGTGCGTGCGTGCGTTTATGTGTGTGTGCGTGCGTGCGTGCGTGTGTGCGTGTGTGTGGGTGGGTGCGTGCGTGCGTGTGTGTGTGTGTGCATGTGTGTGTGTGTGTGTGTGTGTGCGTGTGCGTGTGTGTGTGCGTATGTGTGTGCGTGTGCGTGTGTGTGTGCGTGTGTGCGTGTGTGTGTGTGTGCGTGTGTGCGTGTGTGTGTGTGTGTGTGTGTGTGTGTGTGTGTGTGTGTGTGTCCATGTGTGTGTGTGGGTGTGTGTGTGTGCAGCACCTCCATGTCTCAGAGTACTTTAGGGTGACAGCAGCAGGGAGGCCTAGTTGAGCGCCCGCGGTGTTGCGCCCCGCGCTCCACACTCACTCTCCCATCAGCAGCCTGCTAATCTCCCCGGGACGTGACATTTGAAAACATCCACTCCTCACACCTCACCTCGCATAGCACCCCCGCCCCAAGCCCCCCTCACCATCACCACCACCACCACCACCACCACCACCATCACCTTCTCCTCTCTCTCTCTCTCTCTCTCTCTCTCTCTCTCTCTCTCTCTCTCTCTCTCTCTCTCTCTCTCTCTCTCTCTCTCTCTCTCCCTCTTCCTCTGTAGGAGCGCTGGTGTGTAAATATAGAATCACTACCTGCACGTAGACTGAAACTGATGCAGCCCGAGGTTGCTTTGAATTGACTGGGAGGCCTGAGAGTGTGTTCCTCTGCCGCTGACATTCACCTTGAGATACCCAGTGTGACTTAACATGGAGGGAGATACACCGCAAATAGTAACACAGCGAAGCAAATGACACGCTGTTAACTTCCTCTGGCTATGGAGAGGATGCACAATCCTCTGAGTGTGTGTGTGTGTGTGTGTGTGTGTGTGGGGGGCGGGGGGGGGCGCTAAAAGGGGACACAGAGGCTAGTAAGTGTTTGATAGTGCGCTTGGCCATAGCACTGGAAGTCATGTTGATCACTTAGTCATTATGTTCCCAAAATTGCAACTTGGAATTTCCACTCTGAAGTTCATCAGAGTGGCTTGATAGCTATGGCTATGGTTACTCCCATATGGCATGACGGCAGCAGTATTTACCAGCACAAAAGCAAGTGTGTGAAGTTGAACGCCATTTCCAATTAACGTTCTTGAGGAAATAGTCTTCTTTCCACCGAAGAACTTAATTGATGGTGTGGTATTGACTTGTTCAGGGGGAGTCTCAAAAACAAACACACGTGCACGCACACACACACACACACACACATAAACACACACACACACACACACACACACACACACACACACACACAGTGATTTTCTCTACAGTTGGACGCATCGGACTCACTGGGCTTAACTGAGTGGACTATTACAGTAGAAAAGACTTGGGGGATGGATAGAAAAGAGAGGAGAGATTCTGCAGGGAGATGGTGGCTGTTCTTTATCACTTGAACATAGAATACATTGCATTGCTAACTGAGACACATCAACAGTAAACAAAGAGGCCAGGAATGTCCATTTCATAACGGAAATGTAAACTATTGAACTGCATTATTTCCTGCTACAGGTCAACTCATGTGGTCGTTCAGTTCCATCTGGCCATTGGCAAAGAGTCAATGCAATCCAACACAATACAACCACAAAAAAAGGATGGCCAATCTCAGCTGTGACAGGAATGTTAGAAATGCAAACTGCAGCCCCAGTGGATATAACCACAGACAGCACTCAAATCAATCAGAGATAGCACTGTGGTTTTTTTAGTTGCTGGTTGGTCTGTCATTCAAGGTTTGGAAACAAAGACAGGAACAAAATCATTAAAATGTCCAGAGGCAGTTGTACAAGCCCAGACCTATTACGTGGAATGTCAGATAGTGTGCAACAACTAAATATCCTTGTGATTATATACAGGAGTGTATTAATTTGGTTCCACAGGGGATTCTCGGACACGTAGGCAATCAAAGGCATGGGATGGGATGAACAACTCCATGTGTTTGGGAGTTGATTCCCACTCCGATTCCATGCCATGGAACGTATGGAACTGATTTTGTTCGAAATGAAGAAGTCACTGTTCATTTGACTTCTGTATGATTACTATAATTACTAGTTCATTACTATTGAAAGCAGCATTTGCTTGCGAACAAAATGTGTGCGGGAACACAATAAACTAATTGAGAAATGAAAGGGGTTTCAAATATGTAATAGTGGCACTCACTGTTCACTTGATTGCTTGACATATGTTGTTTTTTTTCTGATTGTTTATTCCTATTTGACTCTGTTTTGTTTGCTAATGAATGGTGGGAATATAATAAATCCAGTGAGAATTGACGGTGGGTAATCATACCCTGGCCAGCCCCCTGCTCATCCAGCCTGTGGGGATTCAAACAAACAAGCCATCCAGAAGGTCTCTCGGTCCATTTGACCCATCCATCCCACCACAACAGGGTCGGTCCGAGACGAGGGCCACGGCTCTCTGCTGAACATCGCCGCTGGTCCAGTCAGGGTTGTGTTGCCTTCCTTCTTCTTTTTCATTATTTCAAAATGCCCACCAAAGGCCAATTTTATGGACTGACTCTGCATTTTAAACCAACGGGGACTCGAACTGGGGAGATTGCTATGCTTGTGCCGACTGTTGATTTCAAATGAAATATATCCTCTTTTTTTTTTTTCGTCAATGTTTTATGTTTTGAGCGGATGAAAAAGTCTATATCAAGCAATTCTGCATTGTGAATATCAGCCAATTGAACTACAGGCTGAGTCTCGCCATGGAGCAGGAGCTCAAATGTCTGGATGTGTCCTTCTGGTGGACTCTGAGTCGCTCACAGGGCCTCCCAGCGCCTGTCAGACACGCCTGGTGCCCAGACTGCTTTGACACTGCGTTTCATTTAATGTGATCCCAGGATATACAAACACTTTACAGGCAACGGCATTTT
>JAXIVH010000004.1:2998958-3002409 GCA_036785325.1 Urophycis tenuis
TTCCTCTCTATATAAGATTTCTCAAACACATCTTCATCTTCTTCATTTATTTATTCTGTTTGTTTGTGCCTTCTCTATGTCTCTGTATCTTTTATTGTGGTTCCTTCTCTGTTTCTTATTTAGTTTATAAGGACTTTAAAAATATACTTCACAGCAATGGTGTTTTGTTTTTGTTTTTTGTCATCATCTCTTTCACATATTTATTGCATAACATCCCAAAGTGTGCCATACTGCCTCCGCTGGTAATCAGGGGTACTGCAAAATAATAGCTAATGCACCTTTCCTTTCCAACCGAGCCTCCTGTTGTCTGGAACACATGCTTGTCCATTCAGCATTGCACCTCTGTGAGATGACAAAATTGCTATAGGCAAGAATTTCAAGAAAACAAAATAACAGATATTTATGTCACAACTTGGCAAAACGTTGTTTAAAATCATTGAGATGCATTGAAATGGCACACCATGTGCTATTCACAAGGCCCAAATAATAATAACGGCACCTACAGACATTTTGTGTACTTTGTACTGCGATTAGTTGTCTTGTTGTTGTTTTGTTTGTATGAGCCTTTTTGTTGTGTCATGGCGCTGCGGGCGCTGGGGTGGGGGGGGGGGGTGGGGGGGGTGGGGGGTATAAGATGTATAAAAAACAACGGCTCAGTGCTTTCAGCGTGGTGAAGAGGTTTCTTTGGAGTAGCTAAGATGGAGGCTGGCCTCTCTGGCAACAGGGCTGGAGAAGACCAGGAGGAATCTTCTTGTCTCCGAGCGTATCCCACGCTACCTTCACAGGGAACACAATGTTTCCCTGCTGTCCGCCACAAAACATCTCATTAGCAGCTTTAAAACCAACTGCTGATTTCTGTTATATCAGTTTGTTTCTTGTTGCCCAGTCTGGCCCTCGCCAACCTTCAGCTCCGTTCTGCTGCTCTCTATTTAAAGCCGTCTCTCGACCTCCCGCCTGCCTTCCTTTATCCAGAGGTCTCGCTCTCTGTCGCATTCTCTCTTCTCTCACTGACCGCATGTACTCTACCACCCTCTATTACTGTGTCCTCACTCTCTCCCCCCCCCCCCCCACATGCTCTATGCAAGTAAGCTATCTCTCTCTCTCTGCCCCCCCCCTCTCTCTCTCTCTCTCTGTCTGTCTGTCCCCCCTGCCCCTCTCTCTCTCTCTCTCTCTCTCTCTCTCTCTCTCTCTCTCTCTCTCTCTCTCTCTCTCTCTCTCTCTCTCTCTCCTCTCTCTCTCTCTCTCTCTCTCTCTCTCTCTGTCTCTTCCTCTGTGACCCACCATCAGCCACCTCACCCACGGAGCAATTCCATTACCGCAGAAAGACTGATAATCCCTGCCCATTGATTGGTCACTTCCAATTGATTGTTCTCTGCCCCCCCCCCCCATTCTATAGAGAGAAGGCAGAGGCAATGGGAACAGGCCAAAAATATGAACCATAAAGTAAAAAGGAATGAAGTAAATGACAACAAAAAACAAGGAATGAAGGGAGGAAGGAAATAAATAAGATTGAAGGAAGTATGACAGAAGAATGCAGGAAAGAAGGAGTGATGTGGCAAACCTGCAAAATGAAGTGTCATTGGCAATGCAATAAGATGACCATGTCTAATGGAACGATATATGACTTGTGGTTTATCACTGATATTCATTTCATTCACATTGTGGTATCACATTGGTTAAAATATAAAATAAAGGATTCATTCAACCATATATATATATATATATATATATATATATATATATATATATATATATATATATATATATATACATATATATATATATATAAATATATATGTGTGTACACCTAGCTACTATTTTCCCAGACAAAATCTAGAATGACAAACTAGAATTAAGAGAATATTTGCTACCCTGCAGACTTAATAAATTACACAGCACACCCGAACACTGCACAAAGAACATGGATGTTCCTGAGTACAACACCGCCTTTCAGATGGAAATGTGAAGGGACTTAGTTGCCATGAAGAAATTGCTCTGTGGACACATGTTGCTTCAAATCCTTTACTTGTGGCCAAATGTCTCCATCAAGGTCCAGGATCTGTCCCATTCAACTGGAACACTGGGGAACACATTTCTATCAGTGCCTTGGCCCTTACATCTGAGGACCACTACGGGAGGATTAGGGCTTCCAATGGTTTCAGCAGATGTGCATATCTTTATTCCGGTTCAATTTTCTCTTGAGTTTTTTTTTTTTTTATTGCATTTTCCACCATTCCATCACCAAAATCTGCTACTTTAATGGCCAAATGTATACGCTAGACAGCAGAGGAATGCACGTCTTGCAGTTGTCACCTAGTGCTGGTATACTTGCTCGAAGTACGTGGCATCTTGTAAGGTTTGGACATGTGTTTTCTACCTTCCTGGGTTTCTCTGAGTCACACAATGATACCCGCCAATACACAGACTCCAACACCCTGTAGTCAAAATACCCCCCACACACAAATTGTAAACCTACCAGCCCATTCTTTGACTGCACAGCAATATGTATATGTAAAGAGTTATGAATATCCACCTAATCTATATTGCAATATTACAATGACCTAAATCCATCTGTATTGCATGTGTGTATGTGTGTGTTGTATAAAGTCTGTGGTGAGTATACTACACCTTGATGTATACTCTCAAACATGTTTAGTTGTGTCTACTATTGTGTGCGTGTGTGTGCATGCAAATGTGAGTCTGTGGGTGTGTGTATGTGTGTGCGCATGTGCGAACTTGCATGCATGTGTGCTTGTGTGTGCATCTGTGCATATGTAAATGTGTGTGTGTGTGTGTATGTGTGTGTGTGTGTGTGTGTGTGCGTGTTTATGTGTGTGTGTATGTGTGTGTGTGTGTGTGTGTGTGTTTATGTGTGTGTGTGTATGTGTGTGTGTGTGTGTGTGTGTGTGTATGTGTGTGTGTGTATGTGTGTGTGTGCGTGTGTGTGTGTGTGTGTGTGTGTGTGTGCGTGTTTATGTGTGTGTGTGTGTATGTGTGTGTGTGTGTGTGTGTGTGTGTGTGTGTGTATGTGTGTGTGTGTGTGTGTGTGTGTGTGTGTGTGTGTATGTGTGTGTATGTGTGTGTGTGGGTGTATGTGTGTGTGTGTGTGTGTGTGTGTGTGTGTGTGCGTGTGTGTGTATGTGTGTGTGTGTGTGTGTGTGTGTGTGTGTGTGTGTGTGTGTGTGCGTATACTCAACACTGAACACTCCTGGTTGCATATGGTTTGTAAGCAGCAGCCTCCTCCTGAGTAGACACTGCTGTCTCAGCAAAACATCCAACAAGACAGTGAAACAGTAGATTGACCCCCCTACACACACACAGCTCTGTGGGAAATACAGACCCAATCAAGCCCAAAGCCTAGTTACAGCAATTATTACATTCACATATACCTCAACGAATCGCTGGTGACGACATTTGTACAGCAAAATCAAAAAGCAAAATCTTTGCTTTT
>JAXIVH010000004.1:3002609-3015109 GCA_036785325.1 Urophycis tenuis
GGTCTCATAGTGAGGAGGATCTCATTGTGAGGGGGGTCTCATAGTGAGGAGGGTCTCATAGTGAGGAGGGTCTCATAGTGAGGAGGGTCTCATAGTGAGGGGGGTCTCATAGTGAGGGGGGTCTCATAGTGAGGAGGGTCTCATAGTGAGGGGGGTCTCATAGTGAGGAGGGTCTCATAGTGAGGAGGATCTCATTGTGAGGGGGGTCTCATAGTGAGGGGGGTCTCATAGTGAGGGGGGTCTCATAGTGAGGGGGGTCTCATAGTGAGGAGGGTCTCATAGTGAGGGGGGTCTCATAGTGAGGAGGGTCTCATAGTGAGGAGGGTCTCATAGTGAGGGGGGTCTCATAGTGAGGGGGGTATCATAGTGAGGAGGGTCTCATTGTGAGGGGGGTCTCATAGTGAGGAGGGTCTCATTGTGAGGGGGGTCTCATAGTGAGGGGGGTCTCATAGGGAGGGGTCTCAGGAATAAAGCACAAGTTATAGGCGGCGCCATGCTGCGCTCATGAAGGGTGCAGCAGTCCCAGCACAGCCTTGGTGTTTACGGTTGGTGTTTTACTGTTACAACGCTGTGGCTGTGGCTGCGTTAGCTGTAACCCCGGTCGGTTAGTTGACTATGAAAGAGCAGTTAACTCATCCTAAATCTGCCTTTTGGTCTTAACCTAGAGTGGCTAACCACCAATGGCTAACCACTACCTGTACATGAATTAATTCAAAAATAAAAACGAAATCTTGCTCAATGACTTTTGAAATCGTTCCATGTCAATAAATCAACCAAAACGTAAAAAAAAAAGTTGGATTTCTTCCCGGGGTCTTGATAGGGTCCTGCAAATATAAAACAAATGACATCATATATTTTTTATGAAGGTACCCAAATCTTTAAGGCTTCTCAAACGTGTTCTCATTGCCTTTGTTCCATATAAATCTTCCCCCCCCCGTTCCGCCCCCTTTGCAGAACCCTGACGGCGCCAACGGCTTCCTGCCCAGGAAGGACATCAAGCCGGAGCTGCAGTACCCCATGAGGGCCGGTCTGGGCAGCGCGGGCGCCAGCAGCGTGGACGTGGACGACTTCATCAAGTCCCGGATCGCGGAGGCCGACAGCGACCCCACGGCGCCGCCCTACGACTCCATCCAGATCTACGGCTACGAGGGCCGGGGCTCGGTGGCCGGCTCGCTCAGCTCCCTGGAGTCCGTGACCACCGAGTCGGACTTGGATTATGACTATCTGCAGAGTTGGGGGCCCAGGTTTAAGAGGCTGGCGGATTTATACGGGACCAAAGACTACCCCGTGAACGATATGGACGACGTTGAAGACTCTTAACAACAGTCGAGACGAGCAGACGCTCCGGTGCCACGCCCCTCCCCCCCCCCCCCCCCCGCCCACCATCACCAACCGACCCCACCCCCCAACCCCCTGCCCCCGTGGAGAAGGAGGATTTGGATTTGATAAGGAAGGCCAAGCAATGCTCTGTGGTCAGATTGAAAACTGACTCGTGGAACATCGTCCGTCTGTCCCAAGTCCCTTCCTTGTACAATTTATTAATAATTACATAACAGTCCCCGAATTTCCAAGAAACCCTCACCCACTACCTTCCTCTCTCTCTCTCTCTCTCTCTCTCTCTCTCTCTCTCTCTCTCTTTCTCTCTCTCTACAAAGACATAAGCAATGTAGTTCTTGGGCAGTTTTGTTAGTTTTTTCCCAATTTGTCTCGTTGAACGTCACAACAAGTCTGCTGTTGGACCAAGACAGCGTGCTTCTTCTTCTGTCCTCGGCTCACCAGACACTCTGTATGCGCTCCGTGGACTGGACTGGAGTTAGTAGGTTGTATTATATCCCGAAAGTGGCTCAAAGCGGTTGGATGCAATGAATACAGAGAGAGTAAGAAATGGAAGAGAGAGAGACAATATCCAGCTGGGTACATGACAAAATTGACTTGACTCATTTGAAGCAGCAATCACGAGATGTTGATGAAGAACAAATGAAAAGAAGTTACACTTCCTTGGTGGGAAAACAGAAGGTGAAAAAAGAAAGGCGATAAAAACTAAATGATATTTCTTCACTTTTGTTGTCATGTGTAGGTATCAGCAGGTGACGTGGTGTAGTTTGACAGTGAGTTAGACTCACTCTTGGTTGACAATAGCCTCCTGTGAAGATGCTCACAGAACAGCTATTATAGTCATGGTGGCCTTATACCAAAACGCAACAACTCCCGGGCTAAACAATAATGGTAAAGAAGAGCAAGCTAGCTAAGCATTTCAGCATTTCTAGCTAACCTCTGTAGCATCGCACACAGACAAAAACTAAACGGTCTGTGGAAAGGCTACTACTCTAATACATTTTACACTCCAAATCAAAATGGAATCCTTGGACTCAAAAAGAAAAAAAAAACTTTTGTTTTGATTCCTCTCTCCCATCGCCATTCCAGAAGACGAAAAATTTGAAGCTACGCCTTCCACTGCCCATTATGTCTGAACCACCACTGAGTGGTCACGTCCTCATCTGAGCATCCACCAATGAATGATCACGTCCTTGTTTCTAATTCTACCATTCGAGTAAAACCTGTGAGCTCTAAAAAGCGCCTTAAACTTAACAGACACTCTTGCAACGCAGTGCATTCTGTCCTTTTTTTCTCATTTTCTTTTTGTAACTTGAAAAGTATATTCAGAGAGTGAGCTACTATCCATGTTAGGTATGTACAGAGCAATGTGCAGATATGTGATGTATCTCTTGTGGATCCAACTTGCGCCTAATGCTGCACGCACCGGTGTGCGTGGCATTTCCCATACATTGGTGAATGTAGCCCGGAATAATACACATACTGTGCAATCTATCAAACACTTTGCTGCGTCTCTGGCTGCAGTTGTTGTATCAACACGTGTGGCTGTTACATAGCGGACATGTGATGTGTTCAAACAAAATAACACAGTGTGTGTTGTTCCGCACCACATTCACGGAGCATTTATTCACAAATAGTCACCTTTTTTTATGTGTAGGGTTTTTTATGTTACGATTGCTATTATTGTATTATTATTAAGAATGATTTTGTTTTTATTATTATAATTATTATAATTATTGTTATTATTATTATTATTATGAATCTTATGACAATGATGCCAATTTTGTTCTGTCTTTTGCTGCAGTAACAGAGGAACTGGTGAATATAGTGTCATCATTGTGGCCCAGATCTAGTATTCTTAAGGCTGTCTAAACAAGTGCGTCACCATCAGAATGTAGTTTGTTTGCAGATGAACGTCATTGCGGTATAAATGATAGGAACCCACATAGTGTTCTCTCTCCGTTTAGACAAACCTAAGATCAAATCTGCACCGCCCCAAAGGTAGATCGCAGACATGTCGTTCTTTAGCGTGAATCCAACTTCTATATCATTTCTTGCTATATTATTTTACTTGTTACATTTATTTCTTGCTTGTTCTTTCTCCCTGGCTGAGAGAAGAACTCACCAAGTCTGTGTTCGTCGCATTGAGAGAGCGCCTCATTTTTATCCTCTGTCGAGTTTTATGGTACCAATTTGTACAATTTTAAAAGTTCTTATTTTAGTATACATGCAGAATATTCCAGTATTACAACAAAGAACATCTTAAGATAAGATTTAAAAGATAATGTTACAGCGTCACACTTATATTTTCTGAACATTGTACTGTTGCTTTACTATGTGCTTCAATCTCCGAAGCGAAAAAAAAACAACTTTGAAATAAATGCTCTTTTTATAAAATGAGATTTAAGATTGTGTGGTCATTTTGACCACTGTGTTGTTTAATTTCATAAGGAGTGTGCGTGTATGTGTTTGTTAATAATATATACATAATATAGATATAGATTTCATTATGTAAACGTACATTTCATGTCTTTTTTTATGAGTTTTTCCTTTCTGAATATACACCATTTTGCTTTTGAAATGATTGAATGAAGAAATATGCAATGCAGATTAGTTTGCTTGGACAAAAGACCAACAATGAAATGAGAAGCACAGAGTGACATATCAGTAGTATTCACACACACACACACACACACACAGCATTCACACAGATGTTGAAGATGAGCACACAAATCTTTTTTTTTTTTTTTCGGCATACTTAAAGTACTTATTCAGCCCCATCGCACATAAAGGTCACATTGTCACACAGACACACACACACACACACACTCTCTCACACACACACACATTGTTTGACTCTCCGAGGGGAACGGCACCCAGAAAGGTCAGAGTGCTCTTTGGAAGAATATTTAAAAAATGAAAAGGGTGCTGGTGGAAAAAAAAAAAAATGAATAAAGAGAGAAAATAGGGAAAAGAAAAGTACGCCGCAGAGAGATGACAAACGGCTTGGACAATACAACTCCTGCCCTGTGTTGCGTGTGTGTGTGTGTGTATGCTTGTGCATGTGCACAAGCATACGTGTGTGTGTGTGCATGGGTGCGTGTGTGTTTGCATGGAGGAGAGGACTTTTGGTTTAGCCCTGTAGCCTCAACTGGAGTAAATAACGACATAAAGCAACATGAAGGAACAAAGTGGGAGGAGAAGGGCCGAGGACTCTGGCCACAGGGCTGCAACATCATACTGATACAGCACAATCATATATTGATATCATAGCACTATAATATATTGACATCATAGCACTATGAGGGGGATTGCGATATTAGGACACAACTCATCCGCAGGGTTCTGCTAGGGGTATGTTGCAGACAAAGCCGGGTCCTGTGAACACAGATGTGCTGCTCAGTCAGCATATAGCCTGCGATGAAACAATGGAATAAGCAAAAGTCAATAGTCATATCATGTTGTAAACAAGCCACTGTTAACCAGCCAGGATCAAGGTGTCTCTTTCATGTCATGTTTCATGCTTCATGTGGATGGGAAAAACAGACGCAAATCTATTTCTACTCATGTGGAATGGACAATTACTGATTGTTGAAAAAATATAGCCCTCTCCATAATTATTTCATCTTCATGTCTGTGCATGTTGTCAACACATGAGCAGACTTGAAGGAGAGAAAGTTTGAAAGATGTGTTAAATAGGTGCAACAACACACATCCACATCCATGGAGGAGGGAGGGAGGGAGGGGAAGATGTCACATTTTATACCTGCTGGAAACTGAGGAGCGGAGATAGGGAGGCGGAAAGGAAACAGAAAAAACATCAGAGTGACAAGAGAAAGACAAGCAAAGCAAGGTAGGCCGTGAGGACACAAGCAGTGGTGAGTGTTACTAGTGGTGAGTGAGTGTTACTAGTGGTGAGTGTTACTAGTGGTGAGTGTTACTAGTGATCAGTGTTTCTAGTGGTGATTGTTACTAGTGAGTCTTAAAAGTGGTGAGTGTTACTAGTGGTGAGTGTCACTAGTGTGTCTTACTAGTGGTCAGTGTTACTAGTGGGTGCTACTAGTGGTGATTGTTACTTGTGAGGGTTACTAGTGGTGAGTGTCACTAGTGATTGTGACTAGTGGTGAGTGTTACTTGTGGTGTTACTAGTGATGAGTGTTAATAGTGAGTGTTACTAGTGGTGAGTGTTAATTGTGAGTGTTACTTGTGGTGAGTGTTACTAGTGGTGAGTGTTACTAGTGTTGTGTGTTACTAGTGAGTGTTACTCGTGGTAAATGTTACTAGTGAGTGTTACTAGTGGTCAGTGTTACTAGTGAGTGTTACTAGTGGTGAGTGTTACTTGTGGCAAGTGTTACTAAGTGGTGAGTGTTACTAGTAGTGAGTGTTACTAGTGGTGAGTGTTAATAGCGAGTGTTACTAGTGGTGAGTGTTAATTGTGAGTCTTACTTGTGGTGAGTGTTACTAGTGAGTGTTTCCAGTGCTGTGTTACTAGTGAGTGTTACTCATGGTAAGTGTTAATAGTGAGTGGTACTAGTGGTCAGTGTTACTAGTGAGTGGTACTAGTGGTGAGCGTTACCAGTGAGTGTTACTTGTGGCAAGTGTTACTAAGTGGTGAGTGTTACTAGTAGTGAGTGTTACTAGTGGTGAGTGTTAAAAGTGAATGTTAGATTAGACTAGATTAGAATCAACTTTATTGTCATTGTGCAGAGTACAAGTACAGGGACAACGAAATGCAGTTGGCATTCTAACCAGAAGTGCAAATGTGCGATAAAAGTGTGGGTTTAAATGCAGGAATGTAGCCTGGGAATTCCCATGCTGCTTTGCGCGCGATTTCATTCTCACTGCAAAGACAGCCTGGAAACCACCGCCCTTATTTTCCCCTGAGTTAGGGAACCAATCACAGAACGGGGGGCAGCAAGACGATGAAGACGTATATGCGCGACACCGAAGCTTGTAGCGTGTTAATCCAACATGGCAGCGGACACAACGTTACCGTTCGATGCAGCCTTAGAAAGTGTATTAAGTAGCTTTTGTAGCAATTAATTTAATTTTAGTAGCTATTTTTTAGTAGCAATTGGCTATGAATCGCACGCAAAGCAGCATGTGAAGAACCAGACGCCATTTGATAGACATTCGTAGCGCCCAATAAACGGCTCTAGGCATTCGTAAACCACGCCTCAAATACGAGAAAATGCACACCTAGTTCCCAGACCACCATCTCATCGAGATGTGGACGCGTTAGCCAGGCTAGCAGGAATGCAGAATAAGGTGCAAAATTGAAAAACATGAAAAGTGGCAGTAGTTACTAGTGGTGAGTGTTAATTGTGAGTGTTACTTGTGGTGAGTGTTACTAGTGAGTGTTACCAGTGATGAGTGTTAGTAGTGAGTGTTACTACTAGTGAGTGTTACTAGTGGTGAGCGTTACCAGTGAGTGTTATTAGTGGTGAGTGTTACTTGTGGTAAGTGTTACTAAGTGGTGAGTGTTACTAGTAGTGAGTGTTACTCGTGGTGAGTGTTAATAGTGGTTAGGGTTACAGGGAGTGAGTGTTACTAGTGGTGAGTGTTATAATTGATGAGTGTTGCTAGTGATGATTGTTACTTGTGCTGAGTGTTACTAGTGAGTGTTACTAGTGGTCAGTGTTACTCATGGTGAGTGTTACTTGTGGTGAGTGTTACTACTGGTGAGTGTTACTAGTGGTGAATGTTACTAATTGATGAGTGTTACTAGTGGTGAGTGTCACTAGTGAGTGTGACTAGTGGTGAGGGTTACTACTGAGTGTTACTAGTGGTGAGTGTTATTAATGAGTGTTACTAGTGGTGAGTGTTACTAGTGTGTCTTAATAATGGTGGGTGTTAATTGTGAGTGTTACTAGTGGTGAGTGTTACCAGTGCCGAGTGTTCCTAGTGAGCGTTACCAGGGGTGAGTGTTACTAGTGGTGAGTGTTACTAGTGAGTGTTACTCGAAGTAAGTTTTACTAGTGAGTGTTACTTGTTGTCGGTGTTACTAGTGAGTCTGACTAGTTGTGCGTGTTACTAGGGAGTGTTACTAGTGGTTATTGTTACTACTGAGTGTTACTAGTGGTGAGTGTTAATTGTGGCAAGTGTTACTAGTGAGTGTTACCAGTGATGAGTGTTACTAGTGAGTGGTACTAGTGCTGAGTGTTACTCGTGGTAAGTGTTACTAGTGAGTGTTACTAGTTGTCAGTGTTACTAGTGAGTGTTACTAGTGGTGAGCTTACTAGTGAGTGCTACTAGTGGTTATTGTTACTAATGAGTGTTACTAGTGGTGAGTGTTACTTGTGGCAAGTATTACTAAGTGGTGAGTGTTACTAGTAGTGAGTGTTACTAGTGGTGAGTGTTACAGGTAGTGAGTGTTACTAGTGGAGAGTGTTACAGGTAGTGAGTGTTACTAGTGGTGAGTGTTACTTCTGCACCTGCAGTGCAGCATCTCCCACTGGGAGGCAGGCAGAGGTAAACACAAGGGAAGTCCAGTGAGTCTGGTTTGGTAAACAGCCAGGGCGGCTTCAGATGGATTCCTCAACTCAACAATCTATTTCTACTCATGTGGAATGGACAATTACTGATTGTTGAAAAAATATAGTTCTCTCCATAATTAATTCATTTTCATGTCTGTGCATGTTGTCAACACATGAGCAGTCTTGAAGGAGAGAAAGTTTGAAAGATGTGTTAAATAGGTGCAACAACACCCTCTCAGATCCATGGAGGAGGGAGGGAGGGAGGGGAAGATGTCACATTTTATACCTGCTGGAAACTGAGGAATGGAGATAGGGAGGCGAGAAAGGAAACAGAAAAAAACATATCAGAGAGCAAGTGACAAGAGAAAGACAAGCGAAGCGAGGTAGGCGGTGAGGAAACAGAAGCAGTGGTGAGTGTTACTAGTGAGTGTTAGTAATGGTGAGTGTTAATAAGTGGTGAGTGTTACTAGTGGTGAGTGTTACTAGTGAGTGTTAGTAATGGTGAGTGTTAATAAGTGGTGAGTGTTACTAGTGCTGAGTGTTACTAGTGAGTGTTAGTAATGGTGAGTGTTAATAAGTGGTGAGTGTTACTAGTGGTCAGTGTTTCTATTGGTGATTGTTACTAGTGAGTGTTACAAGTAAGTGTGACTAGTGGTGAGTGTTACTAGTGAGTGTTACTAGTGTGTCCTACTAGTGGTGAGTGTAACTAAGGGTGAGTGTTACTAGTGAGTGTTCTTAGTGGTGACTGTTACTAGTGAGTGTTACTAGTACTGTAGTGAGTGTTACTAAGTGGTGAGTATTACTAGTAGTGAGTGTTACTAGTGGTGAGTGTTACTAGAGGTGAGTGTTACTAGTGGTGAGTGTTACATGTAGTGAGTGTTACTAGTGGTGAGTGTTACTAGTGGTGAGTGTTACTAGTAGTGAGTGTTACTAGTGGTGAGTGTTACTACTGGTGAGTGTTACTAGTGGTCAGTGTTACTAGTGGTGAGTGTTACTCGTAGTGAGTGTTACTATTAGTGAATGTTACTAGTGGTGAGTGTTACTAGTGGTGATTGTTACTAGTGGTGAGTGTTACTATTAGTGAATGTTACTAGTGGTGAGTGTTACTAGTGGTGATTGTTACTAGTGGTGAGTGTTACTATTCGTGAATGTTACTCGTGGTGAGTGTTACTTCTGCACCTGCTTTGTGTCAGTGCAGCATCTCCCACTGGGAGGGAGGCAGAGGTAAACACAAGGGCAGTCCAGTGAGTCTGGTTTGGTAAACAGCCAGGGCGGCTTCAGATGGATTCCTCAACTCTTAATGACCCAGGATGTGATCCCTCAGACAGCTGGGTGAAGGTCACACACACCAGCAGAGAGCCACTGATATGTCTCTCTTTCAGTCTCCTTCCTTGTGTGTGTGTGTGTGTGTGTGTGTGTGTGTGTGTGTGTGTGTGTGTGTGTGTGTGTGTGTGGGTGTGTTGTGTAGGTCCGCCCATCTTCTGGTCGGTGTGTATGTGTCCATGTGCGTGTCTGTGACCCTGTGTGTGTGTGTGTGTGTGTGTGTGTGTGTGTGTGTGAGCGTGTGTTCATGTGTGTGTTTCCTTCCTAGTGTGTGTGTATGTGAACACACACAGGTATGTGTGTGTGTGTGTGAATCTGACCTTGCCTTTCCCTTCCTCATAATTTAAATCCTTAAACAGCCAAACCCCCTGGGTTCCCTCAAAGCCTGTGTTCTTTGTACACTCCTTAAACATAACAAAGTGCTTGGCTGTGTGTGTGTGTGTGTGTGAGAGAGAGAGAGAGAGAGAGAGAGAGAGAGAGAGAGAGAGAGAGAGAGAGAGAGAGAGAGAGAGAGAGAGAGAAAGAAAGAGAGAGAGACATAGACGGGGAGTGACTCGCTGAGTATGCTTGTGGATTTATTTTTATTTTTTAGGTTACAGCTGTGACTTCACTGGTACGTGGTAATAGTATACTTCAAATAATAAACATTTATTGGTATTGTTTATGGGCTTTCCATTTGAATGGCCGCACTATATATAATGATATGATAAAGTAAAAATTGATGATGAAGTGGATTAGAAAGATAGCAAACATGGCAAAGGACATGGCAAACTGGATGAAATTAGGAGTTGACTTCACGGTAGAAATACAACATTGCTCATAACATCATGATGGACAACATATGTCACGGGGGCATATTGTGAACGCTGTCTCACCTAGCAGAACATCATCTCTCTACCCTTTCAACCTGAAGCCCACCGTCCAAAATAGTCTTGAGTCTGATAGCAAGTGAGCTGAAACACACTGCCCTGATGCACCCATCCATGCTCTAATGTGACCATATGATCACATTTATTTTTGGGTCACTCTGCCAGAAAAATCGAAATCTGCACTCACTTTTACACACTACACTGTGTAAAATTCTGTAAAGTATAAGATACTGTGTCTTGACACTGTATGTGTTATAGGAGATGCTTTGAGTTACAGCGGCGGTAGCCATGATGGTCACAAGGTAGGAAAAAACGCTCTGAAAGGCACAGGTGACATCTTCACATGAAAGGGGGACTGGATGCATTAGTGGAGAATGTCGGGCAGCTGTAACTTATAATGATCACTAAATCCCCCTCGACATCAATATTGTTTGTTTTTTTATTAAATCAGGCTCATATGTTTCATTCATCTTTTAGTGACCAGGTAACACTCCTTTATGCTTTCATCTATCTCTACCTTCTTATTTCTCTTTGCAGTGCTATATTTCTCCATCTTAATCTCTCAAACATTTCTTCTTAGATCTTTAATCTCTGCTGTTCATTCTGGACTCTTTCTCTTTCCCGTCAGATATTGCTCCCTCTTTTTCATCACCTCTGCATCGTATCCCTTTCTCTTCCTAGAGCTCAAATCCTCAGTGAAATCACATGCACGCACTAACAAACACAGGCACACACAGACAGGCACACATATGCATGCACACACACACACACACACACACACAGGCACTCACACACGCACACACACACTCACATATGTACTGTCTGGCAATAAACACACGCGCACACACACACACACACGCTGTCTGCTGGGATAATTAATGTTCACTGTGTCAGTGTGTGCAGGGTTGCCCGGCTGAAGGAAGGCTGATTAGGTTTTAATCATGAAGTGGCACTTGAGTAAACAGGGAAATATTCCTCCTGTTGCCCCAGAGGAGAGGGGATGCGTGCAGAATATTCGGTGCAAGATAGGGGGATGTCCTTGGGTACGCCACAAACAGTAAGTTAATCATTCACCAGGCAGGCAGGCAGGCAGCCGGGCAGGCAGGCATGCAATCGGCAGGGTGGTAAGGCTGTTATTCCGTCGTCGGTAATGCTGTCCGCTAAGTGGGTTGGATGCATGTGAAATGTGTTTGGTATTACCTGCTTCCAAGGACTCTGCATGCACGGTAAACCTGTCTGTCTGTAAGGCAATTAAACATTCCGTAAGTATAAACCATTCTGTAATGCACTCAACCAGTAGCAAAGTAGTAAACCAGTCCGTAAGGTAGTATATCAGTCAGTAAGCTTGTTTACCAGTCTGCAAGGCAGTGAACCAGTTTGTTTGGAAGTAAACCAGTTTGTAAGGCTGCACCGGTCCGTTATGTTGCAAAGCATGTCTGTAAAGTCTCAAAAAGATAACGGCTTGCTCCAAAAGTGCTTCTCCATGTGGTTTGAATGTGCTGTCTCTATTCAGCTACCTGAATGGGTGGGAATAGGCCCTCTGTAGAACATCTAACTATTCCTCAGCAATTCTTCTATACATTATCTGCTCATTTTCTCCTCGCTACGCTATGAGGAGCAGGTCAGCAGGTGGTAACACTGTCCAGTGAATAAAGGGTCGGTTCTTTGTCGCTTCACTGATGAGTAAAATATCTGAGTGCATGACTGAAGTGAGTGTCCACAGTGGATGGTAAATGACACGTCTGAGGGTCGCTATGTGGCTTTCTGACCTGCTTTACCTCCTCTTAACTTCTTGAAAGGATCCACACGCCTGCCCCTCCCTCTGTACATTCCTCCACCACTCACAAGTGTTACGTTCACACCCTTGTGGTGGCGCCATGATAACGCTGGGTGCACAAATGTGATTGACAGGCAATATGGATTCCCCGAACCAATCAGGGAAAAGATGTCCTGCTTCTGAAATCTAAATGGTCTCATGCAGAGGCAGTCTACCGGAACAGATACTCTCACAGCACATTTCACTCATTAATTGCTGACGGATGGCAAAGGCACAAATTACACACTAAAATAGCTCATAAATCTTACCTCGCAATTGCACATTACTTGATAGTTGAAAAACGTGGCCTATATGTCTCGAACACTTTCTCGAGCTTTGGGTTCCTGGGCTGCCAGCACAAGCAATTATCACCCAATAGTGATTTTCTAAGTTGAGGATATTAATAATTGACGTGTGATCCATGTGTTCAGTAAAGTGGGTCTTGGTGGCGCGTCGAGGTGTAGATTAAGTTAGAGAGCAACCTTCCTAATCAGGTGTAGTGTGCACCGAGTGACTTTTGCAGTCGTTGTGGTTGCAGTACACACACAAGGTTCAAGAACGCACCGCGGGTTCTTGATTGTTACACCCTCCTCCGGTGAAGGCATAGGAATTCATATGCAAATCTAATATTTCTCTGTCGCCCAGCCCAGGGTGTTAGCGTTGGTGTAGAGGTGTGTCCTC
>JAXIVH010000004.1:3022609-3057609 GCA_036785325.1 Urophycis tenuis
AGCTCCAAGCCTATAGCAGAAAAAACAAAAGCCAAGGGAAACATAACAATACAAAAATAGTCATATTCAATATTCATCAGATGTGAGACTCTTAATCAGTGGAGTGAAAATAGTTTTAAACATTTAACATAACATTTATGTCATTCATTGAAAACGGCTTAAAAAATAATAATTACTGGGCTAGGTTTTAGCTAGCACACTATTGTTATTCCCACTATTTCTTTCTTTCTTTATTATGTTCTCTCCAAAACTTTGCCGCTTAACTACTTTGTCATTCTTTGTGCTAGAAACTTCATTCAAACTTTCAAACATTCAGCTACTTTAGGAATCGACCGGGTCTATTATTATTTTTTATAGTTTTTAAGATATTAAAGTTCCATTTGTCCCATTGAAATGAATGATGTAATGTTCAGTTGTTAGAGTGATGGCAGTTGGTGATTTGAAAATATCCACACATTTTGTAAACTGCCGCCACTCCTACAAGTTTCATAGTACTTTCACATATTATATCAAAAGGTTCATATTTTCATGCTGTCACTCACATTCAAATATCTAGGCCATACCATTTATAGTTTTTGAATTATTAGTGTTTGTTTGACACTCACTATTCCAATACACACACATGGGCGCTCCACTCTAGGTCGAGCTGGTTATTTCAAATTAATACCAACTTGCCGCTATTCCTACAATTTGTAAGCTACACAGAAATATTATATATCACTGTTCATCTGCTTCCCTGGATTCCTACTGTGTATATATCTAAGCTGGGACATGGATCCTTTTTTAGATAGAGCCATTTGAGCTCTTGGATTTTCTAGCCCCTGCTTTCCTCACAGAGAATAGTGGCAGTTTGGAGAAAAAACACATCCGGGTGCGGTCAGCTAGCCCACTTCACATTTTCTTCAGGAAATGTACTTTCTAGTTAGAAATTAAAAACAACCAACGAGAGCACCAAAAACAACTTGAACAAGGTAAAGATCCAGTGTGTAGAATGTTGTGACCTCTAGCAGAACAGACTTGGCAGAAATGGGATATATTTTCTTATTTTCCCATGAAAATAAGAATAGTTCCCGAGCCCTTTATATCTACAGTACATGGGCACCTCTTCCATGGAGGTCGCCATGGTTCTGCAGTAGCCCAGAATGGACAAACTTCTCTAGAGAGAACAGATTTTAAAAGAAAATGAATTGCGGAAAGAATAAAAGAGTAGGGCATATCATCCCCAAAGCAACCTCCAGTGAGTGATTATTTCTTAGTACCGTTGTTGTGTTATAATGAGCCATGGAATGTGTCACAAGCTATACTATACTATGTATCGTAGAAGCTTAACCCTCTCTCGGACACAGACATCAACATCGACTGCTGCACAAGTTGTAAAATACTGAAGCGCATGGCACTGGGTGTGCATTCTTGAATACATCCCTGTTGAAAAAAAAAAGTTTCCCTTTTCGATAACTGTACATGTTTTACATGTAGAGTATCCATGACCATTCACAGGCTAAAAAGCTGTAAAAAAACAACAACAACAACAACCCTGGTGCATCCCTTTTTCGCTAAACTGAAATTGTGGAAATGTGTACAGTCCCATTCAGCTCCATGAGTTGCACAACAATTATCTTTATTTTGGTTCCGGGATTACATATTACAGCCATTGTATGTGTGATGATAAACTCTACTCAGTTTGGGTATGTTATTTTAAGCAAAAGCTTGAGGAAGAGGCCTAGTGATGAAGAGCACTGTTAGCCGTTCCATAGTTTTTATAGTTAAATAGCACAAAATGCCCAATAACCCTACCTTGAAACATGTTTAGCACTACTGCTAATGTTTCAACAAGAACAAAGAATGGCTTCTGTTTTTAAACTGTACCTGGCTTTCAGAAGAAGCTTGGTATTGCTTTGCAGAGAAAATTACTTCATCAAGCAAAAGTGTTCTTAAAGAGTTAGAATATACATGGATTGAGACAGATGTTGGACATTTCCTTGAAACAGCCTTCATTTCCATTTGTGGAGATAATCGTGGGTTACACAGGCTTCACATAAAATGTAAATTCCAATGCAGTTTTGTAGACACTTTTTTGTAGATAGTTTGTTTCATGACTTATTTGAATGTGTAATCTCTGATGACTTAGCATTGTAGGCAAAATAGTGAAACAGGAAAAGCATTTCACTTATGCTCAACAAAACAGGTGGTTCGCACAGTTCCAATATTCAGGAAATGATTAAAGCAAGAAGGTTGAGGTTAAGGGCTGTGGCAAAAAGATTTGTGGTTCTGCAGCACATAACTGGTGTCTGTTGTGACACCAACTAACCATCTGGTTGATAGGATATGATAGGATAGGATCCAATGTATATGTTATATGTATAATCAGGTGAAGCAACTGTGGCTACAGCTCAAAGACATGGTTGGGCTCATTTGTGCTATCAAAATCGAAAACGAATCAGATTAGAAATCAGAGAAATCAGATTTCATACTCCAATATAATCACTATAGTGACTTTATGTTGCACTTTCAGCCACTTATTCGTTGTGGACTCTCAGGTTTGAGAGTAACCATTCATATTTTAAGCAATGCGCTTGGAAACTTTGTGAACCTGTGTGAAACAGTGGCAGAAAAGCGCCAGTAGCTCCAGGCGTCTCCTGTCTCTTCAACATCCTCCTCATGAACCATGGCAGATATAGATGATGACAGCCTCCAACATGACATTAACATGGGATTACCTGAACTGCACAAAAATACAGTACACTTGCTGAGCACCTAAGAGACATTATCGGCATCAGAAAAAGAGAATATCTCCTGTTCATCAAATCTGACAACATTTCCTAACACTCAATAGAGAGACAAAGACAAAAACATAGTTTTAAGTATTAAACATGTCCAAAAGAATAGACAGCAATTTTTAAATTCTAGATGGTATTGCCAGGGGTATGATTTCCCCAAGCATTCTGAATCAACAACTTCAGAGCTTGCAGTTATTACTTGCTAGAATTGTTCTTGTTTGTGTATTCACCTGACCAAGTGGAGTCAAATTGTTAAACAACGAGCTTGTGTCACCAGAGGGTTATTCACATGTCACTCCATCCTGCACAAGTCAACTTTCACACAACCTACACAAGCAAAGCCTCCTGGATCAGCACTTTTTCAGTTCCACGGGAGATGGTGCTGGTAAGACTCTCACTGGCCGTGGCAAGAGGTAACTTGTCTCACAAAGAAGACAGGAGAATAATGATTCGGACTGTTGCGGAAGCATTGCAAGTACACCAGCCCCAACAGAGGTGCTTACAGAGGCAGCCAGAGGTATTGTATCTCAGTTTCCAGCTACATTTGCTGATAAGACTGCAGACGGTGAGCAGTTAGGCTGCAGTTATTATTCCCCACAGCTTAAAAGCTTAAGAGTTAAACATGTCAACAGAGACAATGTCAGGAGCAGAATCCCATAGCTTCAGAGAAAGGCCTCCCAGTAAAAACAGTGGGGGTGATACTGCCATGAAAAGGGGGAGATATGGATAGTTATGGCTACATCAACTGGTAACCCAGAGCTCTACCAGAAGGAGAAACAGCAGTATCCTTGGAGACAAAAAGACAGCAGGACCCCAAGCTATTGAGATGGCATTTATGGCGTGGACTTGTAGATACCTGAGGCACATGGTAAATACTTGTTCTGCCCCCATCGTATGAGTTTGGAGCACAGTGGCTCTTTCTTTTCAATCAAAGAGACCTCTGCAGTATGTTTCTCTTTCTTCAAAGCAACAGACTTACGCGGAGCAAGGAGCTTGAGCATCTTCTACTTGAGAGCATATGGAAGCACATCCCTGCCATAATGTTTTCAATGTTCAAGTTATATTATACTTCAAAAACAAGGTAATATTAGTTTATTTGTTGTGAATTCACCTCTTTGAAATTCAAATCTGCATTTCAAGTTGTGCCATTTTCAAATATAATTTATTCAATGTTCACCAATCCACATACATAAATCTAAGTTGCAGATATTCAAAATACATTACTCATTTTGAAGTGGTCAAAATATGGGCCAGAAAATCCAAGCCATAAATATTCAATAAGTAGCAGGGCATTCCAAGGACAGGCCTAAGCAATCGAGACTGAATGCAATCAAACCAACTGATGCTGTTATGTTGTTCTATGTGGGGCTTTTTGACCCCTGGAAACCCCTGTGTTTATTGAGTTCTGAGTTTGAACATACGTAACGAACACAACCTGAACAACATACCGGAGCACCACTTTCTCCATGTGGGCCATCGTTCACTTGAATTCTCAGTTCTCCTTCTTTCACGTGAACAACAGGCCGCACTCTGATAGGCCGGCAGTGGGTTTGACTACATTCAGGCCTGTCCTTGGAATGCCCTGCGACTCCTGGTTGCATTTTTATGGCTCAAATTTCTGGTCCATATTTCGACCACTTCAATATGAGTACTGAATACTGTGTTTTGAACATCTGCAACTTGAATTTTTGTATCTGAATTACTGAACATTTAAAATGTATTTTAAATACTGCAATGTTTTAATCATGTATTCTACGAGCCTGAGCAGCTGGGTAGCACCTCCTGTGTCCTTGCTATGTTTTCTGGGTAGCACTATGTCTTCACACTGGAGGATCAGCATCCACCACGCTGAAGATCACACAGAGGTAAGTACTTTACACCATAAACCATTGGTATTATAGTGCATATAGAGTTCTGTTAGGATCAATCCAGATGTTGGAACCAAATGCCTGGTAAAGCCCCAAGACAGGAAGTGTTGTAAAGAGAAAAATGGAAGACATCAGCTCTCATGTCACCACCTTCCTCCAATGACTCACAGAATATGATTGGAGAACTTCCAACTAGGCAAGAATGTTATCAATCTGTTACTCCTTTGCCTCCTATCTCTAGCAAGCCCAGGTTCTACTTTTGCCTTTTATTATGAAGTTACAGTATTGGGCCCATATTTTACCACCAGGTGTAAATATGATCAGCCTTGACAAGCAGTTTTAAAATCTCCCTCTCATGACCCTCTTGTGACATCACAAGCGGGAGTGTCCGCCCATATGTCTGATGGATAAATCACTAGCTTACCCAGTGGACTGTGCCAGCCTGTAGGCTTATCTAGCCATCATTCAATGCATTTACTACTGCCCATCATTTTATTTGTTGGAACATTGTCACAACATGTAGATAACCCACTGACCATCTCATGACCCCCAACGTTGTCCCTGTATTTCTGAACAGTTCAGCTACTGCAGCAAAGCTGAGCGGTGATCCCACCATCCATCTAGACTTGGTGGATGATGCAACAGTGAGGTAGATTAATCAACTTTTATCATAATCTTGTAAAGACTGGGGAAAAAAGACATGGATAATGTACACGATATTCAACTGTAAACAGGCACTGACTTTTGTGGCCATTTGGCACCTAAATTATACATATGTTTACAATTTATTTTAATGGGTTTTATGCTACACTCTGTCTGGATGAATGAAGATGGATTTTTTTTAAATAAATAAATATATATTTTTTTTTAAATAAATGCAGTCCAAAAAACGTATTGAAATATTCAGTTCAACTAACAGCATTTTGCTAGTTTATGGCTGGCATTTAAATGGTCAACATGTACTTGTGTTTGTTGTCATACACATTTTCTCTTGCAACTATTGTTTATTTCTATATGGTTCCATTTTTGTATAGTGAACATCTCAATATAGATATTGTTCATCGTTATGTGATGTTGTTCTTTATGCCATCGAGAACACTTAAATGGACTTTGTTTCTACAAATCTACAATAAATACCTTCCTCACAAAAATACACAACAGTGAGGTTAAGGAAGGCCAATCAGGTAAAACAGGTACTGTGCAGTCCAGGGTTTGGGGGAGATTTGGAACACGGGAACACCATGCATGAAACATATGACATGTGCATCAACGGGGATGAATCATGACCACCCCCTCTCTCCCCCCCTACCCCCCTACCCCCCTCCTAATGACCAAAAGTTAGACATCCCCCGTCGCCACACACCAATCTCCGCCACTGTCACCTGCAGCTTCCCGGCTGCTCGCTAGCGCTGCTGTCTAATTGAAATCGGCGAGGTTTAATTTGGCCCTCCCGGCTGGCTGGCACTCCCCCCTGTGATAAATGGCGGTGGGAGAGGGTAATTGAACTTTGGAGAGGAGGAGGAAGGGAGGAAGGAAGGAAGCAGCAAGAGGATGAGGAGGAGGAGGACACATCAATTAAAACAACCTGACCAACCTGACTGGTAGCTCCATTCATCAGCTGATCCTGCAGGCCGGGAAGTATGGTAGTAGAGTAGAACATAGTAGAGAAGAATATAGTACAGGAGTAGAGTAGAACATAGTAGAACTTGGTTCAGTGGAATACCGTGGAGAAGTGAGGAAAAATATAGCACAGTGCTAGAGAAGTATATTGTAAAGAAGAAAAGACATGTAGAATATAGTAGAATATAGTAGAGTAGTATGCATAGGGGAGTAGAGTAAAATAGAATCAATATAATGGCATCATAGAGGTCACTTAAAGGGTGACCTTTACCATAAGTCCTGTATAGGACCAGGCCGTGTTTTTAACTTTATTAAACTGTGATCCCAGTCATCCTGCTCCCAAGGAAAGAGGTCTGAGTCTCATATTTTATTAAAATCACTAAATCTCTTTTCAGCCACCTATCATCTCCTTGCAGTTTCTCCAGGTGTTACAGTGTTCAACAGTTGGACTGATATTATTTTAGAAAGGGCAGCAAGCAAAATTGCAGTTGTCAGCTTAAGGCTGTTCTCACATTATATATACACACCATATATATAGAACATTGTGTATGTATGCTCAAGGGCAGGCATATGTGCACGTATGCATATATTTTTTCAATGCTCAACACACGAACATACATTTATCATACGATAACATTTATATGAATACAATAAGCATCTCACTTTATCAAATACTTTATAAAAAATGTACTCTTATATCAAAGTCTTTCTACACAGAGAATTGGACCGTGGGCTTACCAAGTCTTACAAAGGGATGGTTACACCAATAGCAAGAGGAAATATACAAAAGGAACATAATAAATCACTTTATTCTGAAGGTTTTTTTTAATATTCACATGAGGATTTTAGAAAGAAGAAAGATTATACGTACACAAACACACAGGCATACCCACACCTCAACTCTGTCTCACAGCCCCAGTGTCCTCACTCTTGTGGGTCATTCTGCCTCTCTTCCTATCTCAATCTATCTGTATCCCTCGGCTGTCCCTGTCCACACCTCAGTCCATCCTCATGATCATGTCAGTATGTTCCTCCTCTCTCTCTCTCTCTCTCTCTCTCTCTCTCTATATATATATATATATATATATATATATATATATATATATATATATATATATATATATATATATATGTCTCCTCCCCTCTGTTTCTGTCCACTCCTCTCTTCCTGGTCTAATTGGATCAAGACATATTGTGCCTGAGCCACACTTCTCTCCACAGTGCTGGTGAGGAGATATGAATAATTGAGAGGCTATTATCCCCTGCTATTACGCCCGACCAGAACCACAGGCTGCGCAGCTGAAAATGGCCAACCGCTCGACAACAACAAGTGCTGTCGTTTGTCATTGTTTTTATGTGCTTTTGCTAATGAACAACAAGGTTGTTTGTGCTTCTTATTAACACAAGTAGCACAGCTCACAGTGATGGTAAAAATACAAAAAAAGCAACAATACCAATCAAAGAAACCTTAATGTGTTGAGCTTGTGTTTGATGATCCCGTTCCAATCTTCGGAACAGCATAGTTTTCGTGTTGGACGTTTCACACGTTGTGCAAGGTATGTTGAAAGCGGCTATACATTCTGCTTTTATCTTCTTGTCATGAGGCGGTAAATTAACACCGCCACACAAGTGTGGAGCCAGGCGGCAAGGTTTTCTTGTTTTTTCCTGTGCCCACGCACGCACTAAGTTAGGATATATGGCAATGAGGGTCACAGGGACCAACACTGAGTTGTCCGTGATACAGACAGAGATGTGATATGACTGGAGCCTGATCAAGCGAATTCTTGACAAGCATACGCAGCTGTTGGCCCCACCGGGCCTGTTGCAGCCAGCAGGCTGTTCTGACATCACAACAGTCAAACAGCGGAAGGGACACTCTTGCTGCCGCGTTGACAAGAGGCGGCAGAGTTTCCCTTCCGCTAGTTGATCCAACCGTGGATGAATAGGCGGTCGACTGTCTCTTACCGCGGTTAGCCCTCACGCCCTCTTCCTCTGAAACTCCTCCTGACGGCCCACAGCTCCGTGTCCGACCAGATGATGGAGGCCACAGCCTGGGGAGCACCACTTCTGGGTGACTGTCCCACTGCCCCCTCAGGGTACCACCTTCCCCTACAGATCAGGCCGCGACACAGGAGCACGTTTGAGCTATGGTCACAGACGTGTTGTCACGTGTTGCCTCCTCATGTGTCCATCTGGTACAGGAGCTGCCCCAAATGAACACCCTGACTTTGGACTACTTTGGGACTCCATCATCAGGTTGGTGGAACTACCAAAGTGCATCACCTTGTTCCGTTTCTCAGGCGCTAAAGTGTCATACCCTTCAACTCACACATTAATTGTCCATTTTGGAACAAATGACGCCTGGTTATGATTATATCTGAGAGCCAACACCATTACTTTGAAATTGTAGATTCCGCTGTTGAGAGATCAGGGAAGCTCTGGTTCCTGTCTAGGCCCTGTCCCACCACTAAGGAAGGGCTGTGGTGGCTTCAGTCTACAGCTAGCCTTAACAATAACCATTATACTGCCAGAACAACCTCCCAGGGGAAATCTGGCTGGCCAACCCAATACCTTCTCTGAGGGACGTGTTTTCCACACAAGCAGTGGGAAAGTAGGAACAATCTACTTGAAAAGCAACTCAACGCGCTGACATTAAAAATAATCTAGATTACTAGAAATGTAAATTGAAGAGATAGAATTGTGTGGGATGTTTCATTTTTATTTGGTGTTTCTTTGTGTATAGATGACATTTGGCACGGCTAGTCTGTGTTGGTGTGTGGTGGTGGTGGGGGGTCTCATCAGCACTGCTTGCTGCTTTATAATTTCAGCTAAATACTCCAACACTCCAAACGAGACCATTTTGAAGATGACAGTGCTTGCTAAAATATGGTAGCATGTATGCCTTTTACATTATGCTCACTGCACTTCTAAAAGTGGCTTTGCATTCCAGTTTTAAAGACATTATATTTCTATCATATCTACTATATTATATAGGTGATATAAGTCATTATATCACCTTTTCTGGGGACACAGCATAGAGCACATGTTACCCAAATGTTATTTTTGCACAGTGCAGAGTCATCTCTGACACTGCAAGGCTGCAGCTGTTTATTCAGCCGGCAGGTTGCACACTCACTGGCCTGCAGAGATCTCATCTGGCCATTACTGCTATCAAATTCATTTAGTTTGATTGATTGATTGATTGATTGATTGATTGATCGATTCATTGATTGATCGATTCATTGATTGGAAGATTAGAGTGTATGAAATCAGATCGGTGAATATAGAAATAATGAATTTTATAAAATAAAATGGAACATTCAAAGTACTCATTGAATCTGTTAATTTGAGTAGTTTTTTTTTTCATTATGTTATATTCGATGAAGCCCATCAAGTGATTATATAATTATTGTAGAGAGAAGAGGTACCTTCCTCAAAAATGCATGCATCTTAGATTTATGCTGCAAGATAAAATATGCATTATCAGTTATCAAGACTCGTTTGAGTACAGCAAACAACACAATGTCAAAGCAAAAACAAGCGTAAGTAGGTCATCCGTAACAGTCATACCTGGCCCTGACATTTGGGGGAATGAATAAATCAAACGTTGCAGGTGATGGGATTATTTCTGTCAAACCACTAGAGCACTCCAGTAGGAAAACAATTAGTCTGATTTCTCCAGGTTTGATTAACGCTGCGCTTCATCTTTCAACCCTCTGGGCCCGGAGAGCACCCAACACTGCCCTAATTAAAACATATACCCTGAGTCTTCTCCAAGCACGCTAATTAAAACATATAGCATTCTTCTTCTTCGGAAATAAGCTAATTATATTGTGTAATAAACTCTCACTTAATGGCTGCCTAATTAAAACATACTACCTTCAGTTGTCATTGCCTGCTAATTATAACGTATACCTCTGGATTTCATATCTGGGTGATCTTAAGGAGCACTGGTGTTTCTTAAATCCCATGGCTTGCCAGATTTAACCCTCCTCTTCTTCCTAAGGGACCCAGGGGGTTATTCACTAGGGGCGTCATACAAGAGGAACAACTATTGTGTACAATCCCAGGTTAATCTAAAATGTATGCTTGTTGTAAATGGTTTAAATGTCTGACAAACTTGGTAGAACCCAATGTTTGTTGTCTGGTTTGGCTTGGTTAGTTTTGGTTGAGAATTTGCGTCATCTCCCATGTCCAATATAGTTGATGTTGTACTAAATAAATGTATGCTAAATGATTAATGATGAGAGTAATGTTATGGCACATCATATAACATTGTCATATGAATCATATGATCACAAGTATATGATTGATGACAAAACGTGTTCTGTCGTGCTGTTGTCTGTTTTAACAGATTAGGTTTTTTTAATCATGGCACAGAGCTTAATCCACCACACCAGGGGCCTATTTCAAGTAGCAGGTTATGATATGTTTAAGCTTAAACCAGAATGACTCAAGCGAGCCCTTCCCTGGACTGTTGGGACTTTTCAGTTTCAGAAAAGCTGATTTAAATCCCGTGGATCGAGTCACTCCATCACGGATAGTTTGAACCTGATAAGTGTGTGTTTATTACAGGCTTCAAAAGCCTTCATGCGGCGCACCCTGAAGATGTGATCTATCAGGGAATCCCAAAGCCGTCATTGCCACTCAGTGATTTTATCGGTAAAAGCCTTGTTGTTCAGTTGCATCATGGACTACGTCACCAAGTGCTACGGGCTTTGAGAGACCAGTTGAAGCCATCTAGCGTTCGCCAGTCAGGTTTTTTTTCTTGGTGATATAAATAACAAAACTTATATATTATAATCTATTTATTTTGAAAGAAAAGTGACATTGTAGTTTAAGTACAGCAGCCTACTGAAGTGACATACTTAAAACATGACGCATATGCATTAAAACAATGTTAATACAGTTGACTCATATTCATATTTACCTTTAATCTCCGATGGTTTTGTACTGTGGCGGTGTGTATAGAAGATGCCACGCCACGGCAAAAACAAGACTGTACTCTTTGCCAACCATACCCCCCTGGCTCCCATGAAAGTAAGACTGTTTTCAGTCCCTACAAAGGGAGCGGGTCCTCTGCCATGGATAGATGCCATGTTGTACCGCTATGTTACTTGTCTATGGACTTATCTATATACTGAATATACATAAAAACTAGTAAGAAATCTACAAAGGACATAACTTGGCGCTTGCTACTCGATGCTGTCATAGACAATTAAATTGTTTTGGAAGTAGCTACTGACACCTTACAGGCCATCATAGCTTCTCCCAAAAAATGTAAAACACAAAATCCATCACACTGCACCTTTAAGGTGAGGCTCACAGCAGGCGTCGCCATGGTAAAGATCGGCTTTGTATCTGGATTTCTTCACTTATGACTTAACGGTTAACCTGGAAATCCAAATTCTTGACATAAGGCCGTCTACATGAAAGAAACTATTCTTTTACATAAAATAATGAAATAAAAAAGTTTTTCTATTTACTATTTCTTATCAAACTAAGCTAATAATACATGTGTTTCATATATTCAAACCTCCTGTCTCACTGATCTGAGAAAGTACAGTGCAGTTCAGTGAAGGTAGCGTTTTGACAATTGAGTCACTCAATCTAGCTCCTTCATTACCGGTCTCAAACATGTTCATCCCATTTCACTGGTCCAGAGGAACCTGGAGTCCTATTCATTGATATACAATGAATTACTATAGTAGCGTTTGAGGCGAACAAAAAGTCTGTCCATGCTCCCAATTATATTAACGTGATAGATAGCCTCCCAATGTAATTTCTGCAAATAACAAGACTTTGGGAAACACATTTAGAAATGCATTACCGCTCCCATTGTGAAAGATAATGTGGCTTCCCCAAGTAATAATGGTTACATGCTGTAAATTATTCAATACAGTCTTACATGCCATACCCTCTAATGGTAATTCCCTTCGATTCATCATCTCTGTTTGTTTTTCCGGATGAGGAAATTCAAATTCCGATTCCATTTTGATATTAAACTCGACGAGGAGTGTGTGATTATCCTGCCTCGTGGTCCACTGGAAGGCCTTTGACTGTGGGGGCTGCGTGGAGCCTCCATTCATCAGCCAGCAGTATCACCGCCATGCAGAACAGAGCCAGCGAGCGGGGGGAAACACAGAGAATGGTGATGAAGCCAAAGCCTCTCGTAATGCCCTTGTCAGGCCGCGGTGGGGGAATGTCCTGACTGATTGGAGATTGATGGGATTATTATGGGGTTTACACGTTGGCAAAATATCCAATTTGTAAAAAAAAAAAAAAAAAACTAAAAACCAACATGGAACCTCAACCATTCTTTATTGAGGAGCTTGCGTGTTTCACAGGCGATGACATCAAAATCCTTGAGACTGTCGGGGCGTAAAAGAGGATCAGGGCACTTTTACGTTGATTGATGAACCTAAAACTGGAGAAATATACTCAATTAAATTGTTTATTCTGGAAATGGATTGCTGATTTATATTGGAATGACATGAAACAAGGTCTGAGGTTCACTACTCAACGAAAAAGAAAAAGAAATGCATTTGCTAAATGCAAACTTCCTGCTTCCATTCCTTGTGTACATACAATAAGTGGTTCTGTTATTCAATAACAATTCATATTTTCTTCTCTCAATGCCTCATTTCCTGAGAATATGTACATTGTAAATTGACAATGACTGTGAGAATAGTTATACTAAATTAATTTGTGAAAATAAATTGGATTTGGCTTATTATAATATTTAAAATATAATATATATAATATACATAGAATATATACAATATACATATAATTCTAATAGCTTGAATAACCCATACAATTGATTCATATTCACAGTTTGTTAAGAATATAGATAACTCTCTCTTAACAAAAAACACACCTACTCATAATCTTTTAATTTGTTATTTTCCTCATCATTCAGCTCCTTTACAAAATGAAACACGACAGATGCTGATTGCAAATTACAAATGTTTCCACAAATGTCTAATTCAATGTAATTCATTTGATTAAGTCACTCAAAAAGTAAGTAAAGAGTATTTAGTATATAGTTTCTTCATGGCTGTATTGGAAAAGTGGAAGTGTAGACCGAGCACTCTCACATAAATGAAAAGTTCATATGTCAGTTATATAACAAAGACATAACCTATATAAAGACCAGGCAGAGAACAGCCAACCTAACAGTCCTCCTTGGTCAATTTAGACATCGTTACCTTGCACAATCCTTCACAGATATCTCAGAGTTTCAAGCAAGATCTGTGCTCCTGGCTCAGGGCCTTTGCTGCAAGGCAAATGATGCAACTCCATTGCAATCTAACTTCACATTTTTTATATCTAAAAATGATGTGATTATTATGTTGAATCTGATGAACCACTAACACACAAATTACATTTTGATAAAATCTAATTGATTTGATTGTTCGCAAAGAAAAGTAACCTCCCATTAATCATAGTAGTTCCTACATTCACTGCAACATGTTCACAGAGTGATGAGACCCATCATATTAACAGCCTCTTTTATATATGCTACTTACCATTAAGTTACTGATCATGTTCTGCCAGTTCAAACCATATGAACGTGTGTGTGCACGTGCGTTTGTGCATGCATGTGTGTGTCTGTGTCCACTGTGCTTCTCCACACCTGGCAACAACAACACATCATCAAAGAAAAAGAACAGGCATTCATAAGAATCCACATTAAATGTCATAAGAGTCTTAACGGAAAAATGGTTAAACTCAATGATATCTCCTTTATCGTGCCAGTGGCAGGGTATGATGGGTGGAATTAGGAAGCCCACCACACTGCCAAAAGCTGATTAGCAGCTAGATACCCCTGCTGGGCCATAATTGATTCCTGCTCCCTGTTTTCGGAATACAATGGGTCTCATGGAGCAACGTCCTTTTAAATGTATACTCATGCCCAAGAGTTGGAGAGATGCCATCAAAAAAGGATGTAGGACAAAGAACCTCAGCTGTAGTTAAATCAACTGGTGAGATTTTCCAGAGTGTTAGTACTGGAGTTGAATCATCAGCAGAGGGATGCATGCCAAGCACTTCATGATGAAAGCATCACAGAGCAGAAACCTTTCAAAAGTTGGGAGTTGGAGGAGTCAAAATTAATCTCAAATAATACATAACACATATCATCTACATTGTATTTGCAATATATACAGTATATATGTGATATTATTTCTCAAACTGAAAATGTATGTTTCCTTGCATCGGACAAACAATTGTGAACTAGAAAAACATTAATTTCTCTATCATGGTTAAAGTGCTCTCGACCACTGTTGATATTTTCTATTATGTAAGAACATACCAGTGAGTACAAGAAACCAATGGGTACTAACAAAATCAGAACAAATTGTGGATACGAACAAAAATAAGAGGACATTAGTTGTCATGTCACTTCCTGCATTAGGCCAATTGTGTCCCATACCAAGTATCTGTTTCTGAAAGCAGGATCTATAAATAAGCATTATGTTTGTGGCTATCAACGATATTCACCGAATGTAGAACCAGAGAGTAAAGGGAATGTCTGTGGATGGTCAAGATATTTAACACAAACACAATTATCCCAGCCTGATGTATGGGAAGAGAATCAGCAAGGACATCACTATACAAGATAACAATGATTGTTGAGTGTCAATTATGTGTTGCAATTTTGTAAATATTATGATATTACGATTTTCATGTGTGATTGTATCTATTATGTGGTTAAACATATGGGCTTAGCGTTGTGGCTCGGGTTCTACAGGTCAATCAGTGTCCGGAAATGTTTTTCATAATGAATGTTATCTAAGTGAACACAAAAAAAACAAGTTTATGCAAACGGACTAAAGGCAAATACACAATAGTGCACTATGTAGGATACAGAACATACAAATGTGTCGACCAGATAGGATTGTGCAAATAAATTAATTGCAATTCTCACATAAATAACTTTTTTCAGTCATACCAAACTTCAATGTAAGCCAATAAACCCAAATTAAGCTGTGTTTATTCTATGTGTAATTTCTTTTTAATTCATATTCCAGAGGTTTTTATGATGTGTCACATCATAAAATAGTGAAATTAAAAATGTAGGTGAACATTGAACAACCAAAATAGTTGTATTTCTGTGGCCTAAGTTTGCAAAAAAAAACATGAACAATGCACGGGTAAAGAGACTGAGGCTGGACCTAAATCTTATATGTGATGAACATTAAATACCGCACATTTTTGGGTGGATTCAAGATCAAATCATGGAGAAAATGTGAAAACAACATAACCTTGAAGTAGTGTGATGAAGGATCCATTTGAATGGTGAGAGGGGGCATAAAATATCACACTTGGTTGCAGTCTGAGGAGTCTGAGGGGAAATGAATGTACATTTGATTATTTTTCAGCACAATTAAATACAAGTCCTGTGGTTTTGTTAAGTGCACTAAAGTGAAGAATGACCCAGTCCCAGGGACATCTGATTGTGTTTTGCGTGAAGCATGGCTTCTGGTGCAGGGAGGAAGACACATGGGGGGCTTGAGGAGGGGGACAAGGCTCATTAACACAGTGCAGATGCAGCCTGGGGACTTGTTATGGATCCCAATGCATAGTTGTACAATTATCCATTAGGTAGTAGGTAGCCCTAAGGAAGCCAAGCTTAGCCAGGACAAAGAAAGATGTGAGATTCCCAGTCCCAATATCTGTTTTTTTTTAAATAGTTGCCACGTGTGTCGCTTAAAAAAAGGGAAAAGGTAATAATTGGGTCAGCTAAAATAGGCCATTGGGTTCTGCAGAAGGGAATGCACATATTCACCAGGAACACACCGTGGCTCCGGTCCTGCTGGTTCCATCTTCATTTCCCCTTGGTTAAAGTGTCCTTGAGCAAGACACCAGAAACAAATCCCCAAAAGCTGCATGTCACCTTGTTGGGTTAAAACAATTTGAGGGTAACTGTGAGGTTTGAAATGTAAATGTGCTCAGAGAAACCCCAGCGGCCATAGAGTCGATGGGCATCTAACCTACAAACCTCATCTGTTTGTGTCTGTTGTCTGTTTTGTTTGAGTTACACTTCAATCAAAATGTCAGTTTTTTTCGTAGTTGGGGAAGTTGCTAATGCTATGAAGATATGATATAGATTGTAGGTGGCCTTTGATCACAAAATATGGGTATTATTAACAATAATACCCCATAAATATATATTATGGGGCAGCAGTAGCTCAGTCCACTAACCGTAGGGTTGGTAGTTCGATCCCCACCTCCAACTGTCCGCATGTCGAAGTGTCCTTGAGCAAGACACTAAACCCCAACATGCTGCCCGAACACTGAACATAGCAGCCCACTGCTCTGACCCATAGGATGGGTCAAATGCAGAGAACCAATTTCATTCCCATATCTAAAAAATACTGAGAATGACCAATAAAGACCGAAAGGTCCTCTCTTCTTCTTCTAAAACTCCAAGAGTTTCACACTGATCATGTGCACTTTTAATTATATTAAAAAGATCGTTAAATGGGGGCGGAAATGAAGCTTGTAGTTTTGTAGCTGCAGATGTGATATATCTGTTCCCTTAAAGGTCACTGTTTCCAAGGGGACTTATTAATGGGAGACAAATTCTTCTCTATGTTAAAATATATAGCATTTGGGTTAATTAACTGCTCATGAACTGTTGTGATAGACAATGGCAGGTCAAGGACAAGAAAAAAGAAAAAACATAAAATATATACTATATATATACAATTATTTGTGTAAAGTTACAATAGGGTGATGTGTTTGTGTGCGCATGCATGTGTATGCAAAAAGAGAGGAAAGGAAATTTTAATTGACCCATTGTGTCTTTAGAATGGCATTATAGCCATGATTAGTGGAATCCCATTTCTTCATGTCGAAAAAAAAGAACAATTTAATGTGTTCTCATTTTGTCCTCTGTCCCCATTTCCCTATGTGCATATCCTTTCTCTCCTCTCTTGATCTCTATCTGTCTGTGTAGCAATAGGTCCCTTGGCTCTTTAAGCTGTGATTCCCCATGCGTTACAGAGAGAGAGAGAGAGAGAGAGAGAGAGAGAGAGAGAGAGAGAGAGAGAGAGAGAGAGAGAGAGAGAGAGAATGAAGGAGAGAGAATGACACAGAGAGAGAGAGAGATGAAAAGAGGGCAGAACATTACCAAAACTCACTGGAGCAAGACATTGAAGGCGGAGGAATCCCAACTGACTTCAGAGACACTTTACCAGGACCAAGGTAAAGTGTTGGTATCCCATGATGCTTTGCTCCAAGGCCCAAAGTGCTGATCCGTGATCTTGGTTCATTTCTCCTCAGAAAGTGAGTAGACTAATAGATGTGCTCCGCTGTGGCAGGTGTAAAATAACACTGTGGGAGAAAAGGTCTTGGGGGCGTTCAGAGCAGGAAAAGAACTCTAGATAGAGGTGATGAGAACAGGATTAAATATACTTGTGTTTCTGAGGTAGTAGGTGTTATCCCAGTGGCCACGACGGCCACTCACTTTGTGATACTTTTTGTGAAGCTAGTTCACGTTGGTGAGTATGAGAGTCATAATGAACGATGTCAGAGGATGGAACGCACCACCTGGTGCCACGTCTCCACGCCCGTGCAGGAAGCTTAGCCTTCTCTCGGATGCACACACCGTAGTCCCCCGAAGACAACGTTGTGCCGCAGTTCTCCAGGTTTAGGCGAAGAACAGTGTTTTTTTGGATTTTTTTTTAATAATCTGCCACTCGTATCCACGTGGCTTGTTAGCAGGATTGCCTGTAATAGTTTGATATGAATTTACTGTCCAATCATAGCGCAACATAATGAGGAGGGGATTGTTGTCTGTGGGCTAATAGGTAGATGAAGTCACTAATCGAATCATCACGCACCGAGACGCCTGCCTGTTGTGATTGGCCTTCCGTCAGGCACTGCGCTCAAGGGTACGAGCTGCTAGCACTGCTGACACCCTTCAGCTGCGATGCGTGAAGAAAATGGAGGCCAGAAGACCTACTGTATGTCTTCTTCTTTGTATGTCTTTAGTGAACAAAAATGTAAAACAGAAGTCTGTCTCATTTTTGGGTTTTGCACAATTAAAACTTCACTAGAATGAAGTCAGTGAAACTCCACACAGGCACTCACGCTACAAAAGAACAGGACTTGAGTTCTATACAGAACAGGACATTCATAAACTTGTTGCTGGAGACTGCCAAATACATATTGAATTACTGAATTACTACTATTATTTTGGCGACAGACACAAAATGGCAGTTGATGTACAGTAGATGCTGACGATGTTGATGTAGATAGATAAGATGACATAAAAAACATGATTTTGGGGTACACCGGCACTTTAAGTACTCTTGTGGGGGGACAGAGAAGAGAGGTATAGCTGAGAATCAAAATGCTATAAAATCGTTAGGCCTACATACAGTTAAATGCCATGCATGTACAATAAGTTGGCGGTACGTGTTGAGTGGTCTGCTGTGGCTCAATGACTAATATTATACATAGGATAATAGTAGTAGCACTCATATGTTCTTTTCATGTTACATCAGCAGAAGGACACCAAACACACAGATAATAACATGCACTTGTTCAGAGTTCACCTGAAACCTGCATCCTCTATAACCCCCCCCCCTCCTTGTATGTTGTACGTCTTGGCACTTTATATCAGTCTTTGTAACTTGGCACATAGCCAGAGATGTTGTATACTAGCAATGGTTAACCTAGCAACTAAAATGCTTGAAACTTGTTCTGGTGACTTTCGTACTGTATTAGCAGCAATGAAATGTTTCACCTTCTTCTGACAAATGTACTCTTTGTAAGTCGCTTTGGATAAAAGCGTCTGCTAAATGCACGATAATGCCACTTTGGGAAGAGCACTTTTTGGGACTTTGGTAAACAATAAGTAAATAAATAATAATGATAGATTGTCCCCACTCAGGTAAGTATGCAAAGAGGAACAGAGTGGATTCAAAGTCTGATGTCACAGACACGTTTATTTATTTATTACTGTAGAGTATGATGAAGGAAATTGCGTTTGAACAGAAAATGTTTTATTCAAATGGTGCAATGATAGTCCAGAGTAGACCATCTGAGGCCAATGCGGGCAGGGGAAGAGCACTACAGACCAGTAGCTTATCAAAACTACAGCAGGGCCCAACCTTAGTGCTGAATCAAACATACTGCAAAGCAAACTAAATAAAGCATGAAATAAAGCCAAGCAAGGAATTGAATCAGATTCACACCCAAAAAAAAAAAACATGCAAAATGGTGAAAGCCAAACAGAAGACCCACGCTGTACTACTGAACCTGCTCCCTTAGGCCCCTCAGTGTCTGGACGGACCATACAGTTGGTTTGTCAGGGAAAACATACACAGAGCCCCTGAGGCTACAACTAGTGTTAAAAGGCAAAACAAAACAAAACCACAGGGTATGTACTTAAATCACCTAAACTAAAAAGTAAATATGGGCAAATGATACACATATCACCAGAATCGTTCAACAATGGTAATAATAAAAGACCACAAGACTAGCTATTGAGGACATAAGTGGTATTCACTGGAGCCCTGGGACATAATGCCTACAGTACACCAACATAATATGACTATACAACATGTGGGTAAAATAATGCCAAATGCTTACATTATAAAACAAAGGCCAGACCTGGCATTATGCTAGCAGTGGAAGTATCATGCATGAAATTCAAGTCTATTTTTGTGCGCATACATAAGCTGTAATTAGGGATGTCCGATATTGACTTTTTGCCGATATCCGATAGCCGATATTGTCCAAATTCTTAATTTCCGATTCCGATATCAACCGATATGGTATACCGATATATACAGGTGTTTTTATTTTTGCCCAGACTAATTTTAGGTCCCATATCTCCTGTTTTGGAATTAACACATCATCTACTTTTATTGTGATGCCTCACTAGATTGCATTTCACAAATTAACACTGTCTATAAAAAATAAGGACATTATTTCAACTTATGGAAAAGTGCCATATTTATGCACAAGCACATTATCGGTGGTAAAACCGATAACGATATGAACCGATATTACAAAAATAGGCTAATATCGGCCGATATTATCGGACATCCCTAGCTGTGATATTTGTTGCACTGGATTTTGGATTTCAAAATGGCATAGATTAGATGTAAACATTAAGTAATCATAGCTGCGTCATTACCGGTCAGCTGACCAACTATTGCTGGAAGTGCCCAGGTCCAGGCTCAAAACCAAAGGGGACAGAGCCTTTGCCATAGCGGCCCCCAGTCTTTGGAACCGCCTCCCTCTCCACATCCGGGCAGCCCAGTCTATATATAGTTTTAAATCCCTACTAAAGACGCACCTCTTTTCACTGGCGTTCGGTTAGGGTCCCCCCTTTATTTTCTATTCTATTTATTCACTTATTTTTTATTATTATTATTCTGTCTTTTTATCTTTTTCTGTGTCTTGCTCTGTGTTCTTGTTTTTATTCTTATGCATTTTTTACTGTGAAGCGCTTTGGTGCGGCTTAGCCGTCTGTAAATTGTGCTATATAAATAAATTTGACTTTGACTTTGACTTTGGTAGATTGTTGACACATACACACACACTGACACAAGCAATTGTACACAGTGTGTGTTTCCATGTCCCCTGCTCTGTCCAGGTGTAAAAGATTTACAAGTAAATCAACGGAATGATGATAGCTGGAGAATTACATCATTTATCTTGTTCTGTGTGTGTGTGGTTGTTGTTGTTTATGTGCATGTGATAGAGGTACCTAGATGATTATATATATATATATATATATATATATATATATATATATATATATATATATAGATAGATAGATAGATAGATAGATAGATAGATAGATAGATAGTTAGCTTCAAATTCTAAAACATAGTTTTGACCCAGCATATTTATGAAGTTTCAGTCAAATCAAAGCAGCATTCCCCTCCTCCCCACAGTTTGCTGATCGGCCCTTTCGTCTTCCCTCTCTGAATCTCACCCCTTCCGTCTCCTGTCACAAACACCCTTCTTCTATTAGTCTTGCTCTCTTGGTCCAACAGATAGGGATTTGTGCTTGTCTCTTGAATGTTCCGGAGCTTTAATTAGAAACACACCAACCTCATTCTCTCCTCACACGGTGGATTGCTTAACTGAATCGAAGCTACTCAAATTATGTATTTTTCATTATCTTCCCTCTCCCTCTCGATCTCCCTTAGTCTCAGATTTTCTCACTCTTGCTCTGCCTTTTGTCACCTGTTCTCTCTCTCTCTCTCTCTCTCTCTCTCTCTCTCTCTCTCTCTTCTGTGTGTGTGTGTGTGTGTGTGTGTGTGTGTGTGTGTGTGTGTGTGTGTGTGTGTGTGTGTATATGTGTCCTTTTTTTCCCTCACTCACGCACAAATATATGCAAATGGAGTACTTTGGTGGGAGTGGGTGCCAGTGTACCGCAGCTGTCTGCTACAGCTAGCATTGTGTTGGGCGTCTTTAAGAGCGACTGCCAGCATTAAAAAGAAACAACCGTTATCACATTCTATAGACGCTGGAGTTGTTGCCAAGTCTTAGCGAAGACAACTGTGTTATTTTGGTTTTTTAAAAATATTATATCGTGGCATTTCTACAAAATGACAGGGTGCAACTTGGATGCTAGGGGAACAGAGAAGTGCATGATGTGGGAGAGACTCAGAGGAGCTGGAAACTCAAACCAAGAATATAACAGAAATATTTGCATTGGCTCTGTTGAGACATTCAAATTTGAGTTGAATTCGGCTTAATATCTGCATCTGCAGGGTCTTGAGTGTAGCGCTATGTGGTGTATTGAGCCACCTATGCCCACCGTCTCCTTAAACAGTGAAACTGTTGAGCACAATCTCAATATATGAAGTGAACTTTAGTTTCAAAAGCAACTCAAGGGTGAAAAAAAGGCTGAATTGTTTACAACGTTTAATTATACCAATAGACTACATTACTGTGGCAGTAGACCCAATGTGGTGAAACCAAACCCTGTAATTAGATTTGGTTTTGTGTTTAATACCGCAGTGACCATGAAGACTGCAATGTCCTCACCAAGGCAGTCACAAACAGAATGATAATGACAATTAATTAAATGAAAATCTGACTTCATGGTAATTCAATCAGGGGAGACTGGTTTATGTTTGACGAAGTTTATTGATACACAATATTAGTGTTTGCGATTAATCCCCGCTGTGAATGATGCTTCCTCTCCCTGAGATGAGGAGGCCAGTAAATCAGCCGGGAGGTGAGCCTCCCCCTGATGGAGTCTAGACACCGGGGCTGGGGAGGTGACGAGACAGATTCCCTGGTGAAGGCTGGTCTCCACTGGATATCTCCTGCTGCGGGAGACGGAAGGAGGCCCAGGACTTGAAGGAGAAAGGGGATGAGCAGGGCTTGCAGCAGAATCCCCATGAGACTGGATGCATAGGGTTAGCTATGCCATGTCAGTTAGTGCCATTCATAACGCAAGGGGAACTTAATGCGACTTTGCCAAAGACTTTGACTTTTACTGAACTCCAATATCACTCCAACATTTTTTTTTTGTAAATGTACACAGATGAAAAAGTCACATGACGTCAAATCAGAGAATTTTGAATATCAGTATATTGTAATGTTTTTTACAACTTTATGACATTTTGTTTGTTTATGACTTCATGAAGTGTAATCACCATTGGCAAATAGCCTTGTGAGCGCGCATGATCCCTGTTTGGGCTACTGTCAACATGATAAATATCAAATAGTTTTCAGCAACCTGATTAATACCTTTACTCCATAATCAATCTCTGTACCAGACTGAGTGCTGCTAGTGCTGAGTGTCCAACTCCCAACTAGCAAGCAAACATAAACACACACACAAAGATACACACACACACACACGTACACGAAAGTACTTATATAGTAACCACAACAAAGTACAAAACAACCCTGCATGAAGTACATATGTATAGGGACTGAGGTGGTGGTACTAAGAAAGGGGTCATGCCCAAATGGAAATACAATATACTACATACATGTAGTAAGTGCAAGCAATGTGAGACGTGATAAGCAACATTCTTGGCCTGCATGTGTGCTTGGATGAAATCAATCTCCAAGACAAAACAACCGCAAATGGTTCGACAGGAAAACAGAAATGCAGACCATTAAAATGTAGGGTTTTAGGACCAAGTCCCCCGTAGGTGGATGTTAAGCCTTTTGTGAATGGGCCTCGCAAGTACAACACAATCAAAGCCTCGGGACCAGAGTTCCTATCAGTTCCTTGTCAGCAATGTCTTCTGGTCCTCGTACAGTGACAGCTCCGTAGTGGGACATGTATCACACTGGATGCTGTTGTCAGGACAACGGGACGGATGACTGATCGAGACGGAACGAACTGAAGCCCATCGCATTGGCTTCTGTCAGCCGGGTGTGACAGAAGTGTCCAGTGACCATCAGGTGCATGTCGAGAGACGCAGATATCTGTTGAACCATTATTAAAGAATTCTTACTTTTTTATTATCGTTTTGAGTCGTTATGCTATATCAGTTAGCAGGTTGCATCTCCATCCTGGGAGGAGAATATGCTCAGCCCTGATAGGGGTTTTGTACCATGGGTGACCTATTTTACAGACCACTTTGGGCAGAATTTAAATGTTTCATTCTATCCATAACAACAGCCTGCAGGAAGAGAAAGCAGTTGGCCCGGGGTAATCCTGCTCTCTGTGAAGCCTCTCTCCCTCCCTGTGTATCTCTCTCTCTCTCTCTCTCTCTCTCTCTCTCTCTCTCTCTCTCTCTCTCTCCATCTCCCTCTCTCTCTGTCTCTCTCTCTCTCTCTCTCTCTCTCTCTCTTCATTCCTGTCTCTCCATTGTTATCCCTTCTGTTTTGTTTTATTATGTTTGTCCTTCTCTCTACCGCTTTCCTGTCTTTCTTAGGATTTCAATCAGCTTATTACTCTCTAACAAAGTCTCTCTCTCTTTCTCAGTTTCTCTCTCTAGCTTTTGCCATCTCTCTCTCTCCATCTCATTCTCTCACTCTCTGACTCTCTCACCCTTTTCCATTATAATTCACAGCGCTTCCAGAGTCAGAAATTAATTTGAAGTTTCCACAATGAGCTTACATGGTATTACACTTGCAAACACAAATCAGATATGAAAATTCCAGCCTGCTTGTACTTGGAATAAGATAACGTAATAAAAACAATGTATTTATATGGAGGAACTAAACTAACTCTTATAATGAGATTTAAAGGCAATGCACAGACACACATAAACACATGCGTCCACATTGTCTTCTGAGGGTTTTGTGTGATACTGTCTGTCTGCTGGTGTACTAAAGATTTAGGATTTAAAGGAAGAGGATTATAAATGACATAGTTCATGAAATGAAATAGTGTCATGAATTTGCAGTTCACTGCATTCAAAGCACTGCCAGAACCATGCACACCAGTCAATATATATATATATATATATATATATATATATATTGACTGGTGTGCATGCAAAAAAAATATATATATATATATATATATATATATATTTTTTTTTTTTTTTTTTTTTTTTTTTTTGCACTCAATCATGTGATCACAACAAACATGTATATTTACTTGTGTCTCTCATCTACATATTGCCTTTTTTGACTTCATTGGAAAGTTTAACATACAGTTTAACAGCAGACAGAGGGAAAATAGGTCTTACCTGGAAAAAAAAAGTCTTAGTTTCAAGTTATTCTAGAAACCCTAAAATATATGTGTGTGGCAACAGTCATGTCATGTCAAGTGGAACACTGGAAGTATGTTGAATTGGATTCACACTTCAAGTGTTTGACAAATCGTAAAACACACCTAATGAGTTTTTTTTTCCCAAAATCATTAAATCATATTAAAACTATACTATTGTACAAGGGGTTTGAATTTCCAGAAATACACACAAGTTTTACAAACATAATAAAACATATTATCCTAACAGGACATTCTTGATTAAATTATATTTTCATGACAACAAGGATTAAGTGTACATTAAATATTCGTATTAAAAAAAACAGCAAAAGTATTATATTTTGTCTGGAGAGCTTCCTTTGTGTTTATCATGTAAGTCAACTGGACTTCTCATCTTCACCTTGTCATCTATGACGGTTTGTCCTACGATGTCACAGAGGTGTCATAGAGGACAAACCTGGATGGTCACACTTTCTATGGCTCTGCTACTTTTTATGTACCAGGCCACCCGGAGTAGACTTATCTTCACTAGATTTGACCAGTACTTGTGCCCTGGTACATAACAGTAGCAGACCATAATAATGTTATGAGCTGAGTTTGTCCTACAATTACACCTCTGTGAAAAGGATCTCTTGACCAAGATAAAGATGTATTGTTGAACAGAACAGAACAACCTCATAGGCCAGTGGGTGAACTGCACCACCCAGTACGAAATCCCTCCTACAAATCAATTTCTCCTCCACACTCGCCGCCGTCTCCATGTGGAGGCGTACTTTGTGCAGAACTGTGCTTCACCCTGCCATGAGACAGAGGTGTCTTTTATATGGCTTAATTACTCAGAGCGTGTATTCAGTGTTCTGCCCTCCATTTCCAATTTGTACTGGTGTGCAGTGCTGTAAGTGCTGAATACTGGTTTTTAATGAGTGCCGGCAAAAGGCTTGAGCTTCTAATATTCATTATTCCCCCACCCATTGCCCCCCACCCAACCCTAGCCCAATGTTCTATTGTATGAAGTGTGAAGGAACCGCGGGGACAGGGTCCGTAAACATGGCGGTTCATGACTTAGTAATGGAATGGAACTCAACAGGAAATTGAATCGGAAGAACAGAGAGCTCCCATGACTCACAAAACTAGGTGGTGATTAAAGTATGTGTGTGTGTGCACATGGGTGTGTGTGTGTGTGTGTGTGTGTGTGTGTGTGTGTGTATTTGCACGCCTGTGTGTGTGTGTGTCTGTGTGTCTCTGATTAGGTCTTTGTGCTAATGCATTTATAACCATTAGTTTGTGCCATCCATCCATCACAAGCAACACATGCCTCGCGACCAGCGAGAGATTGTTGAGTAGTGCATGTGTGTGTGTGTGTGCGTGTGTGTGCACCTGCTGGTGTTTGTGTGTGTGGGTCTTTACTTTACGTGTCTAGTTCCCATGGTAGATGAATGTACAGTAACATAAACCTACCACATCCTAAAGTTTCCTGACACTTTGAAACACTTCTATTGGTGATGCCTCCAGCAATAGAAGTGTGATGGGTCTGGAACAGGGCAGGAGTGAGGGGCTTGGCTGCCTGCCGTCGACTCTTACCTGGTCAGCTGTGGTTCCTCCTGCTACCCAAAGACGCTGCGATCTCAAGCTGCAGGTGAGTGTACACCAGGTCACGGTCCCGGAGCAGGACGGAGAGACGTAGGAGAAGGGAAACAATGTCAAAGGACAATAAATAGTTGTTGTTTTTTCAACAAATCATTTGAAGCAGAATCCAAGAAAGGAGATGGAGATGGGTACCCCGGCCTCTCTCACCAGAACTGTCCACTTGAGGCACCCTGTTCCAGATGAGGACCCCTTGGAATGAGGGTGATCTGGAAACAAATGTTCCTTTTCTAATATTGCCCTTAATGTGTATTTATATTCTGATTCATTGTCCTACATGGTAATCCCCAAAAATGTCATAATTGCTCAAGAAAGTAGCAGACTCATAGTAGTATGCAATCACAAAAGATGATGGGGTGAGTAAATATGAAATGTAGATTCTGTGTAAATGCGTATGGCTTTAAATATGAACTATGGCATGAAATATTACATTTGCATGAAACAATGAACATTTAACATTTAACTGTTTCCCTAACATCCCTTTGTCTCCAACTCTGTGTCTCTCAGTCTCCTCCCTTGTCCCAATACCCCTCCTCTGATCCTTCTCTCTTGGGGTCTTTTTTTCTCAATATGAGTCAATTTACTGGCCATTGGTAGACTAGACTTTCAATTTGCCGGGAAACTAATGTTGATAATAATTTATCATTATTGTTAGGCTATTAATAAAATGACATTGCTATCCATACATTGGCGAATTGTCAGTGTATATGCGTTAGTGCATGGCTTACTCAATGAATACACTAATACTGCCCTCTTGCAATGCACAAGTGCAGCAATCACACTCAGCCCCACGCTACAGTAAGGATGCCTTCACACCTCAGCTGTTTGGTCTTTTTCAATCAAACCCAGGAGCAGCTCGCCCCAATCGTATGGCTCACTTGGGGTGGTGTGAACACTCACTCCAACTCTAGTGTGGACCAAACAAACAAACTCTTCTTTGGGTATCGGTCCACTTGAGGTGTGAATATGATCTGACCCTTCTAAAGGAAGCAAAGCCAAAAAGCAATGCATGGTGGGTGAAATGTCAAATTTTGCCAAAAACTGGAAATATCAATATTCAGCCAGGTATATGTGAACTTTCCTAGATGACCATTAGTTGCAGTCAGACGTGGGGCAGTCAGGGGGTGAAAGAACTCATCAAAATAGGGTTGGAGAACTATATAAAGCTTATATATATATAAAGTTTGTGGTCACTCACAAAAAAGTTTTTAAAATATTCTGTGACCAAAAGGTGGAAATTTTAATTTTAATTTATAGGAAAAAAGCCATGACTGCACATTTGTTCACATTTGTTCTGGTTCCCTTAACAAAGTCTTGTGTGAACACTGACCGAGACGAAATGCAACAAAATATCCCATTTTTAAGCGTGACAAAGCCATCTTTTAGACCACCTCTGTGTGACAACACAATGCATTTGACTTTGTCAATGAACAAGCATTTTTGCACATGCGTGTATTATAACACAGGAGTGGCACGTTTATTACACATGGCTGCTAAAGTTCACAATCGGTAAATGATCATTTTATCTGAAAGCGGCTTTACACACATACATAGTAGTGGGGTGAATAACATGCACATGTCAAATTGGATAGTAGAAGAAGAGATATAATTCCTACAAACAAGGATATTCAAAAGATGGTGGCGGTTGGCTCTGAACTTTGCAGTTAAGGTTGGGCTGCGATTCAGAGAGACATATTGTTTGTTCATTCTTTCTATGTATATCTATCGCTTGCTCTCATTATTTGTACTCTCTGGTATTATCTCTGTCTGAAGATTGCAATAGTGGAATACCCTGCTAAGTGCTAGCAGGAGATATTTATCAGCCCTACAGAATGGAATAATGACACCAGGGCTTTCGGAAACACCCTTAATTATTGTAACCGCTTGGAAAGGCAGAAGAACAAAATACTTGCACTTGTTGCTCAAGTATCTCTTATTTGTGGCTTTGAATTCACTTTCCAGTGTGCACATTATAATGACGCTACGTCCCTGACGTCACAAAACAGTTAATCTGTGATGTTTAACAACAAGTTATCTATAAATGATATTTCATGGCTGGAAACCACTGCAACATTAGCAATACTTACACGGCTAAAATGCTATTCTCACACAAAGGTCTTAACTAATGTTTTGAATTGATCAATCCAGCCTTCAAATTATCAACATCAAATGCTTAGTAACATGCCATGACATAGTGGAATGGAGGTATTGAGGTCCAGGGACTTAGAAGTGATGCCCCAGCGGGACCACAACCAAGGATAGTTTTAATTTGCTTTATATTGATTGGTAATGTGCACAAAGAATTCATTTGTATTAGCATGTCTTTAGTTTGCATAACTTCCTATGTTGAACATGAGCCTATAAGAAACCTTGTTTGATGCCATGTAGATTTGATGTATCCTTATTTATGGACATATTGGAAAAGGAGCAAGCCACTCATTCCCTGGCTCCTGAGTTGAAGTGTGGCTGATCTTTATCTGTGTTCACACTTTCACAAGTTTCCTGGTGATGTGTCAGAGGAAGCTGTTTGTTATCAGCTCTGGAGTTCAACTGCTGCCGTGGGTGCTCTCCATGGAAACCTAATATAATGATGGTTTTTGAAACCTAACAATATGTGTCTGGCTGTCACGGTGGTGCGGCTGAGAGATCTGTCGCTTATCATTTCTGAAGACCTCGGTTCAAACCCCCCACTGAGGGGGTTCTCTGTGGAATCCTGATATAGTTTCGGAAATGCAATGTGAATTGTAATGTCAATTCTAACCACTTGCACCGAGCAGAGGGCTGTTTATCATCTCCGGAGACCCGAGTTCAAGTCCCGCTGATGTTGCACTCCATGGAAACCTTTACATCTTTTTTGAACAGTATATATAAGTGTCCTTTGAATTAGAATGTCGAGTATCACCACTGGACAGACCTTTGCTGGCCTCTCAGTGGCGCAGCAGAGAGCTGATGGTGATCAGCTCTGGAGACCTGGCTTCAAATCAGGGGAGGCTGTTCTCTATGCAAACATGATGTAATTATCTAATTTTGGAACCATTACTGTGTATTGTAATGTCAATTATAAGGTGACAGTCAGTGTTTTTCTTGGCCCAGCAGAGAGTTGTTGGTTATTATCGCTGGAGACTCAAACTACTGTTGAGGCTGGTCCCCATGGTAACCTAAGCTTGTGTGAGGTAAAATTGACATTACAATTCACATGTCATGTCATTTACATTTCCAAAATGACATCATTATGTTGGTGCTTCCATGGTTACCATCCCTTGCATGGTGCTACGATACAGTTGGACGCTATCATTTATGTTACAGTTCACCTGACGTCGTTATGTTTCCTAAATGACATCATCACGTTAGATTTCCATGGAGACCAGCCTCCTATGACCTGCTCCAGGTCTTCAGAGCTGATAACAATCAGCTCTACTTGCCCCCATAAATGAAAATGATCAGTTATCTCTGAAAGTTGAACACTGATAAACAGTCAGCCAAACTAATTAATGAACCAGGAAATTAGTGCCTTGCTTATTTAGTTAAGGCCCACCTCCATTACACAGAAGACACTGTGTCATCAGTCACTGTGTCATGTCAACTTGTTATGTAGCACATTTATAAATTGTGTAAAGGCTGGAAATTAGAAAGCAATAGTCAAGACTTGTATATGAGAATACATCTTTGAGAATTATTTGAGTATTGGAACTGCTGCAATGGTACTTTGCACCACAAAGGCTTTTCAGCCTTTACCTGTCATTTCTAAGACAGAACACTTAAGGGGAGCTTACACATTAGTATCAACTGATGCCTTCTAAATACCTGAACTAATCATTATTTAGTGTTTATAAAGCGTTATTAACACATTGTAATTCATTCTAAATTGTCAACTACTATCTTAATAATGACTTCATTATGAATTGCTTACTTATGTGTGTTAATATAGGAACAATGCACTATTTGCTACTACTATAAATGTGTCAAACTTGCAGTTATTCCAAAGTGCTACCAGCACCTCATGGAATCCAGGAAATGCTCATGTTTTTTGTGATGCTAAATAAATAAGGAGGAATACGAATCTGGTATTGACAGTTTTCCCTGTTGACAAGTCGGTTCTCTCAGGTTTTCCCCAAGATATGTCTCTATACTAAAGTCAACCTAAGAGTTGTTTGTGGAGTGTAAATCAACTGGTGCTGGAATAACACTGAGAGACGCAGTAGCAGCAGTATTATCACCAATATTACCAGTTGCTTGTGTCGACACCATTTCCCCACAAAACGGCTTTTGGGAGCTTTTAGGAAAAAAGCAATTAGTGCAAGCTCTGACATTCTCTCAAGCTCTCTCTCTCTCTCTCTCTCTCTCTCTCTCTCTCTCTATCTCTCTCTCTCTCTCTCTCTTCCTCCAACTCTCTTTCTTTCTGTCTTTTTCTCTCCTCTCTCTCCCTCTGTCTTTCTCTCTCTCTCTCTTCCTCGAACTCTCTTTCTGTCTTTTTCTCTCCCCCCCCCCCCCCTCTCTCTCTCTCTCTCTCTCTCTCTCTCTCTCTCTCTCTCTCTCTCTCTCTCTCTCTCTCTCTCTCTCTCTCTCTCTCTCTCCCCCCCCCCCCCCCTCTGGTTAATAGCATACCACAATGGAGTCATTACAACATCAGAGAAAATCCTCACGAGAAACGATTGATCAGTGTTGGCAGTGCGCTGGGCTTTGATTTCCCCCTAATGACTGCATGCAAACAAATGGCGGCGTGAAGAAGACAACACCAAATGGGTTAATAAACACGTCATTAATGGGGAATCGGCAGCGCCTTTGAACAGCCATGAGCCGTCTGACAAAAGGCACTGATGCGACTTCAAGCGGTCCTAATTGTGACTTGCGTTTGATGGTTCTTTGAAGTCGTCCTTCGACCCAAACCTTATGTTGGTTCTCCATCGGCGGGCCGACGTGTTGGGCGGACACTGCTCGGACAACTGGTTCTGGAAACGACTGCTTGTAAAGTCAAATTTCGGAGCACCTTTACAAATGATGGAGTTAGCAATTTTCTTTTTATTATTTAGCACTATTTATCTTTAATGGAGTTAAATATTTATTACCAGTACAGGCTGCAGTATTTTGAGGGGAAAAACACTCTTTCCTCCATCATTTCAAAGCTAGTAAAAAATAACGAGTCATTTCACATGTGTTATATAGGCTATGGTGATGGTATGAATCTCATTTGGCAGACTGCTTGCTCAGGAGTCAGAGCCAAACGCAGCCGCACTGCAGCGTGTCACTGTGCTGAAGTTCTTCAAGTATTTGCCTGTGAAAGGACTCACTCAAAGTAATTAAGCATTTTGTCGTGGAAATTCACTGCCTTATCCAGGCATAAGCAGAAACAGAACAAACAAGCAACACAAACAGTTAAAACAGTCAACAAAAACAAACGTACAATGCATGAAATGACAGCAATAGGAAACTCATACATACCCATTTTCAGAAAAGGTACATAGCACATTCATACATAAATATAGACCATTGCTATTATAAGTGCTTGAGAGTTAAGTTATTCTGTTACCAAAGAGCTTGAATGTCTAAGGCCATGCTACCTATACAGGCACCCACTCTGTAGAAATGCGAGAGGAGTATAGGGGTTACAACTTTGTTTCCTATCGATTCCCAGGGCAAAATTGGGAATGTAATGTCTCTCCAAAAGAATGATCGCATAAAAAAGCGAATAGTGTCTGGGAACGGGAAGGAGCAGGAAGTGACTTTGCCACGGCCTGACCCTGGCCAGGCGGAGGATTGTCTGACGGCCGGGCTCTGATTGAAAAGGTCTGATCTCCCTCACTGTTCCGGCTCATGTATCCGCACCCCCCCCCCTTTGAATGACTGCTTGGGCAAAATACAAGGGCTGCATGCGCACAAGAAGTCAAATGGAAAACGTCGACGGCAAAATAACGGATAGCCTGCGCTGCTCCTGGCCGTCCCTGCGCCGCAGCTATTATGGCAGTCACGCTCGTTGTATTATGCATGAGAGTGATTATAGTTTAGCAGATTACAAGCTGACCTCATTGCCTTTGCTTTACCTGAAGTGTAATTTGAATTCGGCAAGAGAACAGAGAAGGAACGTTGGCGCTATCAATCTCTTTGATGTCCGGGGATAGAATTCAATAGAATGGAATGGAATGGTTTGGCTCTTAATGACGTCCTGATATCATTTTCTAACCGAATGGGACAACAACATGATGAAAATGCTTATTTCCCTCGATGACAACAAAACTCCTACAAATTGTGCCTCCCTTTCCACTTCCACGCACACAAGCGTGCCTGCACACACTCACGTGCACACACACACACACACATGCTCATTCACGCATGCACACACACACAAACACACACACACACACACACACACATGCTCATTCATGCACGCACACACACACACACACACACACACACACACACACACTCTCTCTCATGCACACGCTAATACACAGTAACAGTGACATAAACACACATTCACATGCATACACTGAGGTCATTTCCACTACAAATGGAGTCTTTGTGCATACTCACTATAGTAAGATAATAAGATGCATTCTGAAGTTAATGTTAAGGGAGTGGATTACAGCAACAAAAGAAAAAGCCAATTGGATTTGGTTCAGTGAGAATGTCCTCGCCTATCTTGTGCCCTCTGATGATTTGCCCATTGTTTGGCCCTCAGTTTTTTTTTTTTTTGCTTTGGTTGTCAGAGGAACACTTGCACGTCAGAAGCATATCAGCTGCAGCTTAGCTGAACTAACACGAGCTGACATTTGAGAGCCAACCCCGGGATGGCTGTTGACATTGCACATATAGCATTAGTGAAGTGTTATCTGGCAGCTTCATCCGCTTGAGGTCACCTGCTCCACTGAGTTACTTCCTGCTTTTGGTCGTCCTCAACCGTGGGCTTGAGAGACCGCCCAGACCACCCAGACAGTCCAGTCTGCCTTTCAAAGTTCATCTCAGTCTAAGCCAAAAAAACACATCACCCTGTACACCTTCCCGTGTACATGTATGTTAACCACTGACCCCCCCACCCCCCACCCCCCCACCCCCCGGGCGCTGATTGGTCCATTCCTGGTCTCTCAGGGCGTGATGGAGGCCATGCCGCTCCGCCCAGGGAAGCAGATTGTCAGCCTGCGACAGCTGGGTGGTCTCAGGAGGCGACCGCAACGCGGCCTCATGCAGCAGAGTGCGGAGGCTCCGCCTTATCGAGCAGCAGCCCTGCTGTGAGCGTTGGAGATGTGTTCCCTGCGTCTCGTGTGGCGTGCCTCCTGTGTGGGCCGTATACAATGCAGCTGATTGTGTTTCTAATTGTCTTTGGGCTAAACCCTTGACCTTGTCGCGCCTTTATTCATTTTCAATTCCACCACATAAAAGACACCAGGCTGCTGGGATGTAATGGGGTCTTCATGGGAAAAAAGCATGCAATCACACGTGCACTTTGCGCACACACTCACACACGCACACACGCGCACACACACACACACACACACACACACACACACACACACATAGACATACACACAAAAACACCCTCCGCACACATCTACTCCCATACACACACACTCGCACATTTACATAGTAGCGTGGACTACACACACACACACACACACTAAGACACATTCCCTCATGAATTCACACACAAAGCCTCATTCTATTTATGCAAGGTTAGGATCAAAAGGCTCTCAAGTGTATCTCTTTGTTATGAAAAAAGAACACACACACACACACACACACACACACACACAGAAAGCAGGGCAAGGTGGAAGTCAGATCAAAGGTGTGATGTCCAGCGTGCTCTCTTTGTCTGATCTAGCATCAGTCACTCGGCGAGAGGATGAGCTCAGAATAATAATCACACGGAGCAGCCATTTTAGGCATGCATTCTATGCAGGGCACTTTTTTGAAATCATCGATTAGTTTAGATCAAATTACATTACATCCAAATATATTATATTTCGTTAGATTACATTACATAACATTAGAGTGGCAGTTTATATTGAATGAGAGCATATTGGAGTGGATTATATTATATCAGATTGGAGTGGATTAGAGTTGATTGAATTATATCCTATCAAATCAGATTAAAGTGATTGGATTAGCATAAAATCACATTTCAACAATGCACTGGTAATTGTGTCAGTGCAGCAGTGGGCACCACGTGGCACATTTCCCTTGCTCATCATATCTATTTGTCTTTGATGCTCTGTGCATTAGGGATGTTAGTACTGTGAGGACAATACTAGTTAACTGAAAGCGTCTAGTAATCTTTGTTCTTGGGCCAGTATTGGTCGACTCAAAGGGTCTATAGAATAGAACTGTTTCTTTGTGGCCAAAGGTTGCTATGGATTGTTATAGCAACAGTGACAGTTGCTATGCAGGTATGCTTGTTTATGTTCATTAACGTGTGTATTCAATACTACTAGGCTG
>JAXIVH010000004.1:3062609-3070109 GCA_036785325.1 Urophycis tenuis
AGGAGCACATTTAAGGAAATAGAACAATCCTAATAACCGTGCTTCGTTTCAAAGTAAACTTTGTGGTTCCTCTAACTGGGACTTTGCTGTTACAGCGATACTATACTTGACGGTGGACTATATCATGTATTCTAATTGTCACTTGGTGACATTTTTACATGGCTGCTGTGTGGAGAGACATCTTTCTGATGACAACAGATGGACACCAAAGTAAATCGTAATACAAGGGCTGGCCTGATGAACGGCGTAGTCTCTGTGATTATGTCTTGATTGCTTACATCCCCGTAACAACAGCTGAAATCTACATCGTTGTTTACGTTAGCATAAAAGATCAATAAATACTGTCACACCATGAGACTAAATCCCTCCCTCAAAGTTTTTTTTTTTTTTTTTAATGAATTACATCAGTTACGTAAATCTATCTTTGTTCTCCTGAAAAGACTGAATGTTATCTTTAAGTTTGCCGGCTTGGTCTGACCAGCGAGATGTTTTGAAGGTACCACTAAGTGGTCTTCTAAAGTGCTCCAGCGGGGCTTCCTGGAGAGTTCCAGCTAGCGGTTGGCCCTCTCCCTGCTGCTCCATCACCTACCCCCTGTGGTGCTGCTCAGATCTGCAGCGCCCACACCTGTCCAGTCTGTAGGCGCCGGCCAGAGGAGGACGTCAACACTCCTCATTATCATTCATTCTCCTCTCTATTTTACCTGCCGTCTCCCCTTTCCGGCAAACAACAGCGCTGTCTGTTGTTTGCCGTTAGATGTTTCCACTTTGGCGAAGTTGTTTTCATTCTCTTGTTCTGTTTTCTCTCATGTTGTTGTTTTGTTCCCCCTCTTATTCTGCCCCCCCCCCGCTCACTCTCCGTTTCCCTCGCCGGCCTGTTTCTGTTTCCTTTTATCTTGTCTCGGCTATCGCTTTCTCTCGCTCGGATGGAAACATCAGTCCGGCGTGATGCTTGTTTGCTTGTCTCCGCGTCGCCTCCCTCCCCCTCGGTCCTCTTACCTCACGCTGTTGCCGTGACAGCCGGGGTCAAACGGAGCGACCCCGCCCTGATCGCTAATGCGCTCCGAGGGGGGGGGGGGGGGGGGCGGCTAAATTATGCGCTCCTCAGCGGGGGGCTGAAGACATACATAATGCCGCTGTCAAACGCCTCAAGGTTGCGCAGTCTTCCTTATCCCCGCTAGATTCCAGCTGTTAAACGGAAGATTAAAAGATGTTTTTGCCTGTTGACACACAGGCATTGTCCGACAGCCTGTCAGCACTGATGCTAACGGGTGAAGGCTCAGGTCAGAGCGAGGTGGACCGGGGAAGGCAATCTGCTCACAACCTTTGTTGTGTTTATGTGTGTGTGTGTGTGTGTGTGTGTGTGTGTGTGTGTGTGTGTGTGTGTGTGTGTGTGTGTGTGCGTGTGTGTGTTTATGTGTGTTTGTGTGTGTGTGTTTGTGTGAAGATGGGCACAAATAGTAATACAATAATGTAAGGGCTATTTTAAGTTCTGCTGGTTAGTGACAAATCCAGTCTATCTTTTTGTGAACACGCTGTATTGCTGTATATTTATTCAATATAACTGAATGTGATTTGGTGGCAGTCAAGAGATTATGGAAATGTCTAATATTTGCTTCCACAGGGTAAGTACATTGACATTTGAGTCAGCCAATCAAACCGCTGCCTCAAGATCTCAGAGCACTCGGTACCCCAGCGTTTCAGTCCACAATCTTACCCACAATGTTGTTGTTGAGCTCTGCAGCCGCTGGGAAGCCAGACAGAGTGTTCTCATTTCAGCGTAAAGTACGTCTAGCGACTACATGGAGCAGCTCATTTTCACTCCGCACGCAAGTAACAACGGCGGCTGTCTCTCCCGTCCCATCCACGACCTGTTCACCGTGGGTCCTTGTTTGTGCAATGTGTGTCGCCTGACTTAATGCCTGATGACGTTAAACTGTGTTCCCTGTTATTTAAAGGAGAACCGAACCCCCTGACCCTGTTCTGAAGGAATGCCTTCAGGTTTGTCTGTCGTTCGTGGACAGGGCTGCTGGGAACGCCCCTTCAGTTTCAATAAGCCGGGGTCAGACGTTTCTGCACCCAATAAGGCACATTTGAAGCCCCCTGTTCCAAGCGGTCTGCTGTTGGGATGTGGACCCGCCTGAGGGATTCTTCTCCTGTGCACCAACCTACAAGTGATGCAGGGGTTCGGTACCCCTTTAAGTTGCCCCTGTGTCTCCGTTCCATTTGTTTCTGCCTCTTTTGACAGGCGGGAGCAGCCTCCTTGTGTTTTCTGTATTTTGGGATACGAGTAAATGTCTTATACCGGCGCTGAGTTGAGTTGGTGTGTTTTTTTTTTATCTTTTCGGTTCACCCTCTGTTCCTCCAAGCCTGACAACTTCGACAACAAATAAACACAAAGACACAGGGTAGACTTTTTTTTTTTTCTCATGAATGTGAATGTGAAAGCCAGCCGAGGTTGCTGGTGGAGACTTCATGAAGACCATGGGAAGAGCGTAGGAAGTGATGGCTCATATGCTGCCTGCCTTCTCTGCCACCCTCCCATCTCCCCTGACAGCAGTGGTAATATCTCTGCACGAGCAGAGGGCACAACAAGGCCAGAGGAGACGAGAGGATGAAGGTATGTGTTGAATGTGTCTCTGTATGTGTGCGTGTGTGTGTGTGTGTGTGTGTGTGTGTGTGTGTGTCCATATGTGTGTGTATGTGTGCGTGTGTGTGTGTGTGTGTGTGTGTGTCCATATGTGTGTGTGTGTGTGTGTCCATATGTGTGTGTGTGTGTGTGTGTGTGTGTGTGTGTGTGTGTGTGTGTGTGTGTGTTTGTGTCCATGTGTGTGTGTGTGGGATGAGAGACAGAGACAGAGGGAGAGAACATTAATATTGGGGAGAGAAAGAGAGCCTGTGATATTGAGACAAGGAGAGAGAGAGGGATAGAAACAGAGGCAGAGAGAGAGAGAGGGGGGGTGTTTACCAAAGACAAAAGCTGCCTCCACAGTTCAATTCAGCTGTGAGAAAGTGCAGAAAGAGAAGAGATAAACAGAATAAAACACGGGAATAATTTAAGGTCAGTAGATCTGTCAGTGATTGTGGTGTTTTTGTGTAGATATTTTCAGAGCCAGACATGTTGTGATAAACTGAAAAAAAACCCAAGCGCATGCCAACTGAATTTCAATAACATATAAGGGCATTGCAGTTACTATTTCCTGCTGCACTCTCAGCCTGTTCACGGATGATGATTTCCTGAATAACAATTTATAGATATTAATAATAATTATTTGAAGGTGGTCTCATGATCTGGCTACTCATCCTCCTTTCCCTTATAGCCAAAAAGATTTTGTTTCTTTTGTTTCAGACAGATTATCAATTATTAATGAAACTAAGTATATTTTATACGCCAACATTCTCCTACCAGCCATAAAGTTATGAAGGATTACCAAACACTTATTCAAATGAAATAGTATTTTATATTATATGAATGGTGTATTGCAAGGAATGCTCACAACTTGCTAATTGCATTTCATTTGGACTAATACATGTGTTAAATTATTATTGTTCTCCAATTCATCAATGTCTAATATGAAAACATTTATCAATTCATCATTCATAAAGTGGTATAGTAAGCTCTTATTTTTTCCACACATACACACTTACACAATGTGTGTTTGTGCTGCAATCTGTTGCCACAGTGGAAGCGTTTATGCAGTGTGCTTAACTGTTAAACTGCACTACTAAGGCTTGATTACAGCAGCGACATAAAGGGTGCTGTCTCTCACACGAGAAGGCGTGGTTCAGCCCTGCGGCTCCCCCACCATGTCAAGTCTCCAGCGCAATAACACTCACTTACAGAGAGGACAAGACATGGTGGGAAGGTTTGGAACCACATCTCTCCCTCTCTCTCTCTCTCTCTCTCTCTCTCTCTCTCTCTCTCTCTCTCTCTCTCTCTCTCTCTCTCTCTCTCTCTCTCTCTCTCTCTCTCTCTCTCTCTCTCTCTCTCTCTCTCTCTCTCTCTCTCTCTCTCTCTCTCTCCTTGTGCGTGCTCTTTTCATTTCAATGCTAAGCTGCAGTCCATCAACCCCAGCTGTGAGAAGTGAAGAGTTTAAATTATTGACCACACATTGCTTACCAGTTTACTTTGTCTGGGCCCGCTCCTCGAATGCTAATGGGACTTAGCAGCCTGATTGCAACATGCTGTGGCACAGAAACCATTGAAATAATGATATTCCATTCATATTACTGCACTATTAGAAGCATTGTGAATTCAAAATCGGTTTCAAAGGATCACTTTAAAGTCACACTCCTCATCACGTCCTCCACCCCTCTTTGCTACACACTGTATAACAATATCAACTCTTTCTTGATATTTCATTAATTTATTTTACCTTTGAATTGTATTTCCATTGTCATGAAAAGTGCTTTTTATGTATTTAATTGACTAGTCTATTAGAGTCAATGAAAATCTCCTTCAATAACGGCCAACCGTAACCCAGGCTGATGAAAGCCTTGTTTTGCCACGTCTCGCATGAGAGACGCCGTGGCACTTTCAAACACAACAACGCCTCCTCATGATGACGAATCAGTGCAAGATTCACAAACAGTGACCAAAAAATCATTACTACCAACATAACATTACAATGATCCCCAAATGGCAGCAGCTGAGCCCTACTGCTATTATACAACGCTGTTGGAATAAACACATGGCAATTCAACACTTTTAGTGTGTGAATCTAGCAAGCTCAATGTATGCATCTCCCAGTGAACAATCAAGACCTATAGTTCCCATTGGTTAGCGTTGCTAATGAAGTGATTGCAGATGGACGTGGCAGGATCTGTGGAGCGAAGGGGCAAGTCTGAGAACATCTGGTGGACAGGTGGAGAATGGAAACCAGACAACATAAATAACGGAGTCAGACTATGACCATGTGTCCCGACCTCTTCAAAATGTGAGAATAAACACTTTAGAAGAGGCGAGGAGCCTTGATTAGACTCCGGTTGGATAGTAGATCACCTTAAGATGCTCACACACTGCTGTGACAAACACAAACATCAGGCCGGTGAAGGGCTTGGTTTGCTGGCCACCATGTGGAGTCCGGATGGTGTTTGTCGGGGAGGTGTGCAAGCACCTTTCAGCCACTGCTAAAGAGAATAGCTAGCAGGCGTTTGCTACACAATCAGGTCATTTGTATATCTCCACATTAAGCTGCAGCCCAGAAAAGAACATGATGTTTACCAAGAGAAAAGGCTCTGTACGCGAGGGTCACGTGATGACTAGAACATTCCAGGCCTTCTTGCTGCATTATAATTAGAGATGGGTTAGGTTTGGGTTAGGGTTACGGCTAGTTTATGGTTCCGGAGGCAACCAACATTTTTTGCTTTTCAAGATAACAATGTTTCAAAGTATCCAAGCCCGTTAATGGCAAAATTGTTTGTTCTTTCATGACATTTTTCCTTCATACAAAATTGATTTGCGATAACAACAATCACAAACAATGTTTATGATTGGATTTGTGACTCTCAACCTATGCCTCCATCATCCACGCTTTCATCACCTCCCGTCTGGATTACCTCAACAGATAATCTGGGGTTCCCAGCACAGCCCTGGATGGCCTCCAGTATGTGCAGCACTCTGCTGCCAGGTTTCTCACCTGCTCCGAGACCTGGCAGCATGTAACCCCACCCTCATCCACCTTCACTGGCTCCCTGTCAAGTCCAGCATCTCCTTCAAAATCTTCCTTATCACCAACAAATCCCTCCATGCCCTTGCCCCCCAGTACCTATCAGATCTCCTTCACCCCCGTACCCCGTCTCGGAATCTGCGGCCCTCAGACAAGCGTCTGCTCACTGATCCCCTCGCTGACTTTTGGGGACAGAGCATTCAGCCCCCACCCTCTGAAACTCTCTACTCTCTATCTATCTGCCTGCAATGCTGCTTCTTCGAACACTTTCAAAGAACAACGGAAAATGTATCTGTTCACCAAAGGCCTAAGGCTAGTTTCTGCCATCCTTTGTCTTCTCTATCACTACTTTCTGTTCATGTATTTGGTTTTGTCAGCAACATGTAAAGCATCCTTGGGTCATTTGAAAGGTGCTAAATTAATTAACATTATTATAATTATTATGATTATTATTGTGTCAACCCACTCACACCCACATTTGTCTCATAATTATTAATACCAGTAGGAGTCAACTTGTGTCTTGTAAAAGTGAACTTGTATCTTGCTAATTGACATTTGAATGAATGTGCGATGTTTTGTACAAATGCATGCATATTTATGAATGCATTTGTACAAGGGCTTGCACATTAATTCAATGCTTTGTTTAACAAGTTGGTAATGATTGGTCGTATGTCCATTAGTTGCAATAAGAAAACACTCAAATAACAGAGTTATAACAGAGTTATTATGAACAGTTTTGATCTGTTTTTCCTTCTTGAATTTTGAGAGCAATTTCATGGTGTTTCCGACACATGTTTCCAATGTGCTATTCACACACTCATAATGACAGTTCAACACGTGAGGTCTCTTCTCCAGTAGTGGTTTGCAGACTATAGACATAGATGCTGCATTGGCATTGGGAACATCAATGTAACCACGACATTGGTAAGACAAAGACCAGGTGGGTCTCCTGAATAAAAAGCCCCTCAACGTTTCCATTTCTCAACTGGTTTCAATTCATCGTTTTTATAGTCAAAGGTTTACAATCTATGTGTAGTGAAAAATAAAATGCAGTCCCTATACATAGAAACGAGATAGTTAGGCTATAATTGATGCTTGAAGATCAAGACAAGAGTGTGTGTCAGGACGAGGCTTACATGAGCCTAAAAACATTGACCCCACAAAGTAATTGTCATGAGGAATTCTTACGCTTGTGGAATGAATTAATTAGTTTATCTTATTTTCCTTGGTTAATACTTGAAGACATCCTTAAATGTCATTATTCAATTAATTTAATGTAAATAGTACTACTTATTGTTAATAACTGTTAACAACGAAATAACAATTTAAAAATATAACTAATTATAAATATTCAATATTGTTTACAGACAGTTTTGGCCTCTCCAATATGGCGGCTGTGTTGACATGCGGTCCAAGGGCCAATGCAGATCCCCCACCACTGAAGAAGAAACCTTAGAAAACACGCTTGGCATTGATGGATCGCACATCTGAAACACTGTGAAATTTGTTTAAAAATACAAAACAGAAAAAGAGATTATTTGACTGCGTAAAAGAATGCAGATTCAACAGTTCATAATGTTTTAGACAAGAGGCTGTCTCATTGCAAACAATGCTTATGGACAAAGGAGAAGTTTTTTGTTGAGCAAAGTGTAAATCTTTGAATTCACGAATATGTGTGCATTTGTACAAATCATGTTAACTTTTAGTTATCTTTTACAAGACACAAGTTGACTCCTATTAATATTAATGATTATGAGACAAATTTCTGTCCATAGCAGTTCACTTAACAGGTAAAGGTGGCATTCAATAAGGTTTTTAGGCACCCAGACACTCT
>JAXIVH010000004.1:3080109-3087609 GCA_036785325.1 Urophycis tenuis
CACACACACGCGCACACACACACACACACACGCACATCTTGAAATATGCCATGCTGCTCGTCCCAAAATGTGAATGTGTTAACCGTCTTTAACCGCGTTACTTTGAACTTGACTATTCGTTACAGCAGTACAGGCAGTGATTATTTTAGTTTGTTTTCGTCTTCTGTAGTATCCCTTATTGGTCACGGCTGATGAAACTGTGGTTTTGGCTGGGGCCCAAGATGTTACTCACTGTATAAAAATGACATTAGTCAACAATACAGTAATACGAAGGAACTAACTGTTTACTAATTGCCGAGGGATAATTGACGAATGGTGTTCATGTTGACTAATATTAATGATTTGCATTTATATATTTCTTTTCAAGGTATGTGTGTGTATGTGTGTGTTGGGGGAATATGACACCTCAGCCACTAGCAGTGTGTAGCACTGGGTGATGCACACCTGCCAGAATGCTCACCACATAGTGGCTGTGACAGACAGTGGAGAGGTGAGGAATGATGCTATCCTATTACAGAGCAGGAGATGATTAAGGGGCCCTGTTGGTACAAGAGCCAGCATGGGGATTTGGCCAGGACACCCCTACTCCTCTGGTGATGAGTGTCATGGCATCTCGTGTCATGATCTTTAGTGACCATGACCAGGTGCTCTGCGACAAGACAGAGTAGCTTTCTCTGTCCTGGGGCATTGGTGATCTGACAGAGGCCAGAGGGATATAAGCACTCCTGACACTTTCATGAGCATGCAGGGAAGTCTTTGGCTCTTCCTCACAGTTATGGATGGTGAGAGGGACCACCACGGGCAGCTCTTCCCAGGGATGCCTGGGAAGGAGGTCAAATCAGATGGAAGAGTTGTTCAACCAAAATACCACCCACCTCCCAGAGCGGCTGGCTGGTGCCTTACCAGCCTGTTGTTTATCACATGAACAAAAGGCACATGAACATAAAGGCACATGAACATAAAGGCGTATTATTTGTAGGCGTCTTTGATTCATTCATGCAAAATGAACATTAAAAAAAATGACATGCATGATTTTATGTGGCCAGAAACGTTGACAGAAAACGGGAGACCAAAAGACCACAAAACCAGGCTTGTGTCCCGGGGTCAGGGTGCGAGACGGTGTACAAACGCGTGGGGTTGATGGTGCTAAATGCTGTCAAATATTCTTATTTTACTTATATGTCCCTCATAACTGTTAATGGTCAATTTAGTGACTATTGTGCTAATAAGACAATCTATGACTTATCCATTCTGCACGTAAGGTAAGATCTGTGAAGCTCGGGGTCTCGACTTAGAGGCTGTACACGCCCCTTTTGGCGGTGAATGACGTACACAGACTCAAAGTCACGCCAACGCCCTGGAGCTTATAGCAACACATTGACCTTATCTGCTGAGGTTTGTGGCAAGGCATTGGTCCAGTGTGGACCATGTATGGGTTTTTTTTTTAATTCCCAGGCCAATGAAATGAAGGCACCTGGTGTGAACCGTACCTGTTAGTGGTTGGAAACACTCTAAGACCCACCGGGCCCCCGGGGGCCTTCTGTGGCCCCAGGGTCAGTGCACCGCTGGCACCAGCAGGCCCTTGTGTGTGTGTGTGTTTCTTCGGCCAGTCCGGCGTGCTGAATCGGGGGCGGAGGCTGTCGGTGAGCAAAATCACTCTGATTGGCTGTTCGGCTTCAGCCAAGAGCAAGAGAAGAGCAACGGAAGTGAAAGCAGCAAACAACCCTGTCCATAAGGCATACGGAAAAGTCAAATGTTCACATATTCTCGATTAGAAATAGCTACAGTATATTACTAAACCGTCTGGGCGGAATGGTGTGGTTAAATGGACAGGCAGAGGCTGCTTTGTTTCATGTTTGGATATATCGGCAGTCCTCGATCTTCCGGTGTCCCTTTGGAAAGAGGAATACAGAATATCGCCACCCGCTGGTAGGGACAGTCATTTCCTGTCATGCAGGACCAGGACATGCTAGTCGTCCGTTGGCTGTGGTCTTTGCGGTGTGTACAACTGTAACTTTTTTCGGCAAAGGCACAGGCAACGGGAGTTAACAGTGGTCCTCCATCGCGGCGCGTTCTCTACGTTGGTGTGGAGTGTGGGGAGCCTTCACTGTCCCCTCGTGTCCTCCCGCGTGATGAGGAACAGTAAGCGCAGGCATCTCTAATATCCCCGTCCTGCCTGGAGTCCTGACGCAGATCTGGGTGAACGCGGGGTCCACAGAAGTGTGAATTGGGCTTAAGGCTACACAACATGATGAGCAGCATGAGGCGGCATGGTAATCCTCCTGAATCACTTCACAGTTATCTTTAAATAGGCTTCATTTGAATAAAGTACGCACATAGATTGCAGCTATTTCTCGCCTTAAAAAAAGTGATCAGTTGAGTTGGACAGCACTGCTGTAAGTGAACATGATGGGTCGTTGCCACCTTTCATGTCATGGACATCTGTGCTTCCATGAATATGAAAATAATGTGTTTTCACCTAATTGGTTTAAGATTTAATTAATAGAATGCCATAGTAAATGGTGTTACTGAGCTACTCACACTTCAGCTTGCTACTGTTAACTTTGCTGTCCACGTCAAGACACCAGAACTGGTTTTAGTGTTACACAATTATAACTGTTGTTCATCTTGTCCCTGTGCGCTGCTTATGGCAAGTTTATTTTTAATAGTATGGCATTGCAAATTATGATTAGGTAGAGGTCTACATTAATACATTGTTTCTGGTGAGATGGTTTAGTAGGTGTTTGGTGATTAAAAATTGTTAACTTTATGTTTTCGATTAGAGATGGTTAAGTTAAGGGTAAGAGTATTTTTAGGAATGAGATTAGAGATTAAATTTAGGTAAACTATAAGGTTATAGATGGTTAAGTGTAGATATTAAGTTAGAAATGGTTAAGTTTAGATATGAGGTTGTGTTAGGGTAAATTTAAGTATTAGGTTAGGGGTTACATTTAGGTAGGCTAAAGTAGGCTAAGGTAATTAGGTTGCAAACGGTTACATTTAGGAATTAGGTTACAGATTAATTATAAGGTAAGGGCTGGTTTATATATGGTTAAGTGTAGGTATTAGTTACTACTATGAGCTACTATTGAGGTTCCTTCACCATCCTAAGGAACAACCCAGGTTTTGTAGCAGTGACACATGTTCTGGTCTCCATTACTGTAGCAGTTAACCCTGCCACACTTCACTGGGCTCCTCTGACACAGGGTGATGATGTGTGAAACTGCTTTAATACAGAATTCAAATCTTGGTGACAGTAATGCTGCGTTCAAGACAACCTCTGACTTAAAAATTGAACTCATTCAACTCAGAATTCCAGGTACATTTCAGAACTCCATAACAACACCAAACATGGTGGCGTTCAGCGTTAACAGGAAATAAATCATTATAAAAAATAGCTTTTGCATATTTTCTTTTTGTAATCAGCAATGAACCACAATGTGCCCATGGCATTACTTGTACTGCATTATTGAATATAGGTTGCTTTTGATAACATGACGTTGTGCAGTTGTACGACAACAGTTTTGCATTGGATACGAAATTATTCAAAACAGTGATGTCCTACTTTTAGTTATCAAACAAGGAAACAACCTCAACAACTAGCATCTCCAAAACATGGATCTATTAAAGAATGCCATCCATCCATTACTGCCGCTTATCCGGGGTCGGGTCGCGGGGGCAGCAGCCTGAGGAGGGAAGCCCAGACTTCCCTCTCCCCAGCCACTTCGTCCAGCTCTTCCGGGGGGATCCCGAGGCGTTCCCAGGCCAGCCGAGAGACATAGTCCCTCCAGCGTGTCCTGGGTCTTCCCCGGGGCCTCCTCCCGGAGGGACGTGCCCGGAACACCTCCCCAGGGAGGCGTCCAGGAGGCATCCTCAGTAGATGCCCGAGCCACCGCAACTGGCTCCTCTCGATGCGGAGGAGCAGCGGTTCTACTCTGAGCCCCTCCCGGATGACCGAGCTTCTCACCCTATCTCTAAGGGAGAGCCCGGACACCCTGCGGAGGAAACTCATTTCGGCCGCTTGTATTCGCGATCTCGTTCTTTCGGTCACTACCCACAGCTCGTGACCATAGGTGAGGGTAGGAACGTAGATTGACCGGTAAATCGAGAGCTTCGCCTTTCGGCTCAGCTCCTTCTTCACCATGACGGACCGGTGCAGAGCCCGCATCACTGCCGACGCCGCACCGATCCGTCGTTCAATCTCCCGCTCCATCTTCCCCTCACTCGTGAACAAGACCCCGAGATACTTGAACTCCTCCACTTGAGGCAGAATCTCATCCCCGACCCGGAGAGTGCACTCCACCCTTTTCCGGCCGAGAACCATGGCCTCGGATTTGGAGGTGCTGATCCCCATCCCAGCCGCTTCACATTCGGCTGCGAACCGCTCCAGTGAGAGCTGAAGGTCACGGCCCGATGAAGCCAACAGGACAAGATCATCTGCGAAAAGCAGTGACGCAATCCTGAGGCCACCGAACCGTAACCCCTCAACGCCCTGGCTGCGCCTAGAAATTCTGTCCATAAAAGTTGTTAACAGAATCGGTGACAAAGGGCAGCCCTGGCGGAGGCCAACTCTCACCGGAAACAGGCTCGACTTACTGCCGGCAATGCGGACCAAGCTCTGGCACCGGGAGTACAGGGACCCGATGGCCCGTAACAGCGGGCCCGGAACCCCATACTCCCGGAGCACCCCCCACAGGGCTCCCCGAGGGACACGGTCGAACGCCTTCTCCAAGTCCACAAAGCACATGTAGACTGGTTGGGCGAACTCCCATGCACCCTCGAGTACCGCGCCAAGGGTATAGAGCTGGTCCACAGTTCCACGGCCGGGACGAAAACCACATTGCTCCTCCTGGATCCGAGGTTCGACTATCCTACGGACCCTCCTCTCCAGGACCCCCGAATAGACCTTACCGGGGAGGCTGAGGAGTGTGATCCCCCTGTAGTTGGAGCACACCCTCCGGTCCCCCTTTTTGAAGAGGGGAACCACCACCCCGGTCTGCCAATCCAGAGGCACTGCCCCCGATGTCCACGCGATGCTGCAGAGACGTGTCAACCAAGACAGCCCCACAGCATCCAGGGCCTTTAGGAACTCGGGGTGGATCTCGTCCACCCCCGGGGCCTTGCCACCGAGGAGCTTTTTAACCACCTCGGCGACCTCAGCCCCGGAGATAGGAGAGTCCCCCCCCCGAGTCCCCAGACCCTGCTTCCTCAGTGGAAGGCGTGTTGGTGGGATTGAGGAGGTCTTCGAAGTATTCCCCCCACCGATTCACAACGTCCCGAGTCGAGGTCAGCAGCGCCCCGTCTCTCCCATACACGGTGTTGACAGAGCACCCTCCTGAGATGCCGGATGGTGGTCCAGAACCTCCTCGAAGCCGTTCGGAAGTCCTTCTCCATGGCCTCACCGAACTCCTCCCACACCCGAGTTTTTGCCTCCGCAACCGCCGAAGCCGCGCCCCGCTTGGCCCGCCGGTACCCATCAGCTGCCTCGGGAGTTTCACGTGCCAAAAAGGCCCGGTAGGACTCCTTCTTCAGCTTGACGGCATCCCTTACTGCTGGGGTCCACCAGCGGGTTCGGGGGTTGCCGCCGCGACAGGCACCAATGACCTTACGGCCACAGCTCCGGTCGGCCGCTTCAACAATGGAGGCACGGAACAAGGTCCACTCGGACTCTATGTCCCCCACCTCCCCCGGGACATGGTTGAAGCTCTCCCGGAGGTGGGAGTTGAAGCTCGTTCTGACAGGAGATTCTGCCAGACGTTCCCAGCAGACCCTCACAGTACGTTTGGGTCTGCCAGGTCTGACCGGCATCTTCCCCCGCCATCGGGGCCAACTCGCCACCAGGTGGTGATCAGTTGACAGCTCCGCCCCTCTCTTCACCCGAGTGTCCAGGACATGCGGCCGCAAGTCCGATGATACAACTACAAAGTCTATCATTGAACTGCGGCCTAGGGTGTCCTGGTGCCAAGTGCACATGTGGACACCCTTATGCCTGAACATGGTGTTCGTTATGGACAATCCATGACGAGCACAGAAGTCCAACAACAAAACACCACTCGGGTTCAGATCAGGGGGGCCGTTCCTCCCAATCACGCCCCTCCAGGTCTCACTGTCATTGCCCACATGGGCGTTGAAGTCTCCCAGCAGAACAAGGGAGTCCCCAGAGGGGGCACTTTCTAACACCCCCTCTAAGGACTCCAGAAAGGGTGGGTACTCCGAACTGCCGTTCGGTGCATAAGCACAAACGACAGTCAGGACCCGTCCCCCCACCCGAAGGCGGAGGGAGGCTACCCTCTCGTCCACCGGGGTGAACCCCAACGTACAGGCACCGAGCCGGGGGGAAATAAGCATTCCCATCCCCGCTCGGCGCCTCTCCCCAAGGGCAACTCCAGAGTGGAAAAGAGTCCAACCCCTCTCAAGGACGCTGGTTCCGGAGCCCAAACTATGTGTCGAGGTGAGCCCGACTATATCCAGCCGGTACCTCTCAGCCTCGCACACCAGCTCAGGCTCCTTCCCCGCCAGAGAGGTGACGTTCCACGTCCCCAGAGCTAGCTTCTGCAGCCGAGGGTCGGACCGTCCAGGTCCCCGCCTCCTGCTGCCGCCCAGCTCACATCGCACCCGACCCCTTTGGCCCCTCCCACGGGTGGTGAACCCATGGGAAGGGGGTCCCGCGTCATCCCTTCGGGCTGTGCCCGACCGGGCCCCGCGGGCGTAGACCCGGCCACCAGGCGCTCGCCAACGGGCCCTTCCCCCAGGCCTGGCTCCAGGGGGGGGCCCCGGTGACCCACGTCCGGGCAAGGGAAACCCACTTCCGTATTAAAGAATGAATCCACATAATCCCCCTCATCTGCAAAGTACAATACATTAACCAATTTCAAAAGTGAAACTCCATTATAACTTAATCCTTTGCATACATTGGATATTTGGGTGAAAGGACGGAGCATAAGCTCGTCTTTACTGGCTATATGAGGCAAGAAAGAGTGGGTTAAGCCTCTCAGACACTTATGAGATAAAGTCATGGTGTGTGGTGCATTTCATATACAGCCAACTATCATGAAAGTCCTAAAAGTAACAGTGACACCCCTTCGCTTACATTTAATTGAAAATTGACTCTAGAGGTTTTTGTCCCTTCTGGGCTACTGTAGAAACATGGCAGGCTCCATGGCAGAGGACCTGTTTTCAATGTAGACATAAAGGGCTCATGCTAAGGTAATGAAAGCACAATGATTCTTAGGTTTATACATCAACACCATTCTTGAAAAACATAATTGAACTGGAATTAATGTCATGCTCCATTTCTGCCAAGTCTGTTTGGCTAGATGCAAATAAATATACACTGCATCTTTAAAACTTGTTTTTTTTCGTGTATATTATCGCTGCCCTTCTGTTGGTTACTGATACTGTATCTCCACATCTTCATTTAATTGTGTTTACATTTGCAGAGTTTCCTGAAAGGTGCCAAACAAATACAATGTTACCACTAAGCCTATTATCATGATGACA
>JAXIVH010000004.1:3090109-3135109 GCA_036785325.1 Urophycis tenuis
GACGATGGCCCAAAATGATGGGCAGGGGCTTATTTTTCCTGAGTCTGCAATTCATCTGATTGGTGATCCACATCATTTAGCTGATTAATAATCCCAGGTCAGAAAGACCCAAATATACATCAAAAGAGCCAAGTTAAGCTTTTGGGTGACCTGTTATGTGTTTGCCAAAATGTACCAATACTTTTTTTCCACATACTGTATGTATATGATATGAGATGTATAGGTTTCTAGTAAATTAATGTTTAACTAATCGCTGGAACACCATATATTACTCTGTGTAATTTTGGCATGCAAGCCTGTATATATTGTTTTCTACTTTTGAACACTTTGAGCCGTGGCTTGACTTCAGCGGTCATTTCCCTGCGTTATGGAACAATCTAGCAATTCTTAAAGAGTAGAACTAGCCCTTGTGTTTAATCATGTGCCCGTGTCATCCAATACTTGTGCCTGTTTTGACGTGTTTGTCCGACCAAATAACTTATACAAAAAAGATTTGCCTGTATGAATACAATACATATGAATAAAATAATGTGTCAATCCCGTAGTGCTTTCGTACAGATGACTTGGTATCATCTGCCTACTGTGCACCACAATCACTCAGCACTCCCATTGTATCCATGTTATAGCCACACGAGGGTCACAATCAACACAACCATGCAGTAATCTAGTGCCAGTGATCAGAGTGCACCATTACAGCGTGCACATCACCACAAAAAGCTACAGCAATAACCAATGTTCACAATGTTTATTAGGTGGAAAACACATTCAATCCAGCATTGGCAGAAATACTGAACCTGACATAAGCTTGGCAAAAGCAGGCATATGCTTTAAAACCAAATTCAACAGACATGGCATTTGAGAGCTTCTAAAGCAAGTGACATGTTTATTTAATTTAACCAGCACTTTAATAAATAAGTTGTCCAACATTGCTATCAGGGCTAATCTACTGCGTAATGACGCAGGCGTCGTCACTGTGTGATGTGCTTGACATTAGTTCTACGATAATATACAATGTAAACACATATCATAGCAGCCAAGGCACATGGAAGGACTGCAAAAGGTGCCAACCAAAACACACAAAACAAATCCTTGAACGAACCAGAACAAAACACTGGTTCATTTTAAATATCTATGTGCTAAAACGCTCAAGAAAACCTAGCTAACTAAAACACTGTACAATGAGTAATCCGATGTAATCCTCTCATACCAGGGAGAGACTGGCTTCAATGGCAACCTCTTTACATACAGCATTACAGATTAGTACCTTCAACAGGGAAAACACTTAAAATAGCTAGAATTGAATGTCTAATTTCTATATAAATAAAATGAAAATGCCAAGAATTTTCTGAAAAGAATCTACAAGTATGATCAACACCAGTCAGCTTCTGGACGGTTGAATTGACTGGTTTGGATAAAGCAGAGTTTAGTACATTAAAGGAAACCCAGACCCAAAAACACTTATCATAGATGACCAGTAATTATGTAATTATGTGGATGACATAGTATTGGTATGGATTGATCCTGGTTCTTATCATGACATACATGCACAAAATGTTTTTAAAACATAGGATAAGATGTAAATATGGATTGATATTCTATTATATAGCAAAGAATTGTAATATGATTGTAAAGCAGAAAATATAACAGCATACTACATTCTGAATATGGGAGAAATAAACAGAAAATAACCTGCACACAATTTAGTATGCCAGTGTGTCGTGCAAGTAAATCTTTGTGAGTATGTCCACACAGGAATAAGACAAAACTAGTGGTATTTACCTCTATCATCATCATCATCATCATCATTATATTCATGATCAGTTTAAGAAGATGACTTGGCTCCAATGGAATTTTGCATAAGTTGGCATTGAAACCAGTCTTTGGTTGACAGGATGCATGTCATGCCTCTTAGTTAACAAAACAACATCCTCTTGATAGTCAAATTATATGCATCTCCATTAGGCACGATGTGGAGATTAAATTAATTATAATAATTCAACTGTTTAAGATTTAAATAAAAGGTTAAACAATGTTTGCAACTAACGTTCCTTTTTTCAATTACTTTAAATTATCATCTAGTATGGCAAGCCCATTCTATATCAACAGAACCAAATATCTTAAACTATGAAATCTGAACAATGTTCCAGCAATTGCTACATATTCGTACCATTTCTATGCTCCATACCAATAACACATGCAATAATAAAATCATACAATATTGAACTGTTGCTAGTGAAAACCCCTCTTGGTGCACCACAACATGAGCAATTACTCCCACCTGTGTGTCAATTATCCAACAAATAATTACAACCAAACAATAAATTCAATCAAATGCCTTCAGGCTTCGTCCACACGAATATGGTTATTCAAAAAAAAAAAAAAAAAAAAAAAAAAAGGTTTTTGGCCTTCAGTCCACACCAAAACAGTGTTTCAGGTCAACAAAGCTTTTGTAAAAACTCCATCCAGACTGGGTTTTTCAAAACACTTGTTTTTGTGTATTCATATGGAAGACACAAACCAATCCCACAATCCCACGTAAACCTGTGTGTTTATGTGTGGCTAGCACTGTTATGTTTAATTAGAAGTTTACCAGTCAACTTCAGTCTTACTTCGGCTCTAGTGTTGCTTCACCATCACACCGCTGTGCCGCGTTGTATTCGTCCCTCCAGACGCCACCAGTCAATCTGAGACATGTTCCTCGTTGTGTTCCTCTGTGGATCTGTCTATGTTCCTCTGTGGATCTGTCTATGTTCCTCTGTGGATCTGTCTATGTTCCTCTGTGGATCTGTCTATGTTCCTCTGTGGATCTGTCTATGTTCCTCTGTGGATCTGTCTATGTTCCTCTGTGGATCTGCCTATGTTCCTCTGTGGATCTGTCTATGTTCCTCTGTGGATCTGTCTATGTTCCTCTGTGGATCTGCCTATGTTCCTCTGTGGATCTGTCTATGTTTCTCTGTGGATCTGTCTATGTTTCTCTGTGGATCTGTCTATGTTCCTCTGTCTTCTGGCCTGGCATGCCAATGGGAGAATTTGAAGTATTCTTTTGCATCCTATAGTTGGCTCAGTCGCACAGTTGCAGTCTATATATTGGCAGAAGCCATACTAACCCTAGTCAGTTTTTTAGCCGACTCTATAGTACCCATCTATATATTTGCCAGGACTAACTTAAATGGTACCCTGTTGTTAAGCGTATTTGGTGACAAGTCTGTAGCCCATAGTAAGCCAATGATTCACTTTGAGTATTTTTGAAGCAATGATGAAATTCAGACCAGCAAACCTGTATAGTAGGTTGCTGAATTAATGTCATAGTTATTTAACATTGTTGTAGGATACAAGGAAAGACAATAATATTAGCGTTACTCACAGTAATTGTCATCATCATTGCCTCAACAGGTCTATGACAACCTAGATTCTCACTGCAAATCTGACGGTGCTAATTCTGCTTCTGGGACGGAGGGAGTGCTGGGGGCCTCCTTCGATTCAGCTTCTTCCATTGGTTCTTCGGCCAATGGCTCCGCCTCCTCCTCCTCTTTCTGCTGCACAGACTCCTCTGGTTGGCTGTCATCCACACCCTGCCTGGCAGACTCCTCCTCTTCCCCCGCCTCCCTCTCGTCTACGGCGAGACAGATGAGAGGGGTAAAGAAAAGGAATGGCCAAAAAACAACAGGATGGTAGCAGAGAGAACAGGAGGCGCGGTAGAGACAGAACGAGAGCGAGGAAGAGACGAGTGAGCCTCAAATGAACGATCGACTGTTTTAAAGATTAACCAAACACAAACAAAATTGCCATCCAGTGCAAGCGCTACTCCGATCCATTCCCAGTAGGTCGTGCAATGCCATGCCTGATGGGTTGACATCAGAGCCTGGTTATTCCTCGCCACCGTGAACGCTTGCATTTTGTTTGTGTTTGGTTTGCCTTTAATAACGCACAGTTGAATACGTTTGTTTGGACATTGAGAGATTAGAAAGACAGTAATTAAAGTGAATTTGTTGTGGTTACAGTGCCACAGTTAAAATGAGTCAAAGCTGTGATCAGAAGATTGACCCGCAGACGGGTGACACAGGCTCCACACACCAACCAGAGAAACAAGGATGGATTCAACTCCCTGCCACGCTCCCAAGGCACCGCACATCAACAGCAAGGAAATGCGGCCACTCCGGTCCACTTTGTAAATCTCCAGGGGTTTTAAATAGCAGCGCACACCATTCCCGTTAGACACATGGATTATCAGAAATGACACCACAGACACCGGCGCTGACAACCTCATTCCCACAACGCGGACGCTTCAGTTCTGCCAGCGGGGAGGCAGCGGGCCGTTGGGTGGACGGACCCCCCCGGCGCCCCAGGAGACCCCAGGAGACGCGTTGTTATCAGAGCACTGGGGGGCACGGCGGGGCCCACCACAGACCACCACACCCTTCAGTATTATCAGCGCTGCCGGTGGGATTAACCTCAGCGACGGTGGGGACAGGGAGGAGCGGGGGGGGGGGGGGGGGGGCGATTTTAGAGACGCCAGAGAGCTGGAGATAAGGTGGGTCTGATTGGTTTGTCAGCCTCACATCTTGCAGACCAGATGCAGACCGGGATTAAATAAGCAATAATATAGACGGTGGGGAACACCGGGGGAAGAAGTGGGTCTGACAACATCAGCAGCCATACTGACGTTTTGCAAACTATTAAAAAAAAAAGGTTATTGGGTAGGTGAATAAATTAAAAAAAACAAATGTTGGCAGGCCTTCAGCTACGCTATCAGCCGGATGATGAATGTTTTTAAACTTGGTAAAAGCGTGTTATTTTTAAATTACCTGAAGAAGGTTGGAAACTAATAGATAGTTTCCAACCAACTGTCCATTATAATTCAAAATATAATTTATAGTGCAACGTTGAATAGAGCCTGAGGGAACACAGCAGCAGAGCATCAGTTGATGGTTGTTTGTAAATGTCATTCTCTGGGTCACTCTCTCCTCCCGTATTGCATTGACCCGACACTTTCTTTACGTACACAAAAATGTTATTTCTACAATGGTCTTTGGACTCTTCTCGCAGCTGACTTTTTGCGATACTAAGGACTGAAAAGGCCATCAAGACAGTAGCATTTCCAAACACCAAATTGACCCAGGCCCAGTTCATTGTGCGGGGAGAGAGACCAAGTGTTAGTGTGATTAAGGTTTGGCCTGGAGGACGGCCATCTATTATGTTACTTCATCTACAGCAGAGCAGATCTCCACATGGCGGGGGGGTAATTAGCTTCAGCAATTGAGATTGAATGAAAAAAATCAGAAGCAGGGAAGAAGCAGGAAGAGAGGGGCGAGGGGGGAACCTGAGTTCTGCAGAGGGAGCTCTGGGTGATGGTGGGTCTGGACAAAGTGGAAACTGTGGACAGAACTCCATGGAGCCGAGGCACTAGCTAGAGGCAGAATCACACTATTAAAGCCAGAGTTTGGTAGAGCTCAGATGTTGCTTCAGTAATGATGATGCACACGCTGGCACCGTTGCTTCAACGTAACATTTGAATGACAAGAGAGTGTTGACTGAGATGTACTGTAGATAGATATGAGATGTACTGTAGATATATATGAGATGTACTGTAGATAGATATTAGATGTAATGTAGATAGATATGAGATGTACTGTAGATAGATATGAGATGTACTGTAGATAGATACATCCATTGTTCAATATCCCCTTCAACACAACGTTTACTTCAATGTCGCTATCGTAGGCTATTTGTTTTAAAAGCATTTTCTCATATTTGGTGACATTGTCTGTACATCCTGACAGCAATCAATAAATCAGATCAATCATGCACTGAAAATCTGGTACCTATGGCTGTCACAGGCCTGTAATAAGGCCACCCATTCATTTCATTTGGCCTGAATGAAATTATTGGATGGCCTATCTGTCTGTCTACCTACCTACCCAGATACCTGCACTTATTGTGCATGCCTGGTGTACTGCACAATGCTAAAGCTAGCAAGCTAGTCACGTGTTTTGGGGAAGTGGCTTCGGAGGGAGGCCTAAAAGGAGGGGTTGGATTTTTCTGGTTGTATCTTTTGAAGTCAAGCTAACTCTAGCTGATTTTTCCAAAATGCCTAGCGAACCTTTAATAGTCTATCATGTGTATAGTGTTTATTGTATTGTACCATGTATTTTAAAGGGCAAACAGATCATTTAATATTTTACTTAATTTCCTTTAACTTAAGCTTCTGATCGATCTAAAATCTATATTTTAAGCATGCAATGGCTGACAGTGAATACAATGAAAGCTAGCAAAAACATTAATATTAAATGTCAATATCAAATGCATGCGCCCAATGCTCAACATAGAAAGCTACTTCAGAATATGTTAGTGTAGCTAACTACTGTATGTGCATGACCGAGTTAATGTTTAATAATGTGCACATTCCAACTCAAATGTGTTCATAAATATTACAATATTCATATAAGTTCATATATTCCTTGTATGGACTAATCTGAACGTATATGGAACATTCTGGGACATTGCAGTAAGCAGTGGCGAACCAACAGGGTTGGCTCCTTGTTTAAGAATAGAGAGGCAAAGAATTTGGCAACTTGCCTTGTGGAATGAAGCAAACTCTAGGAAACAGAAGCACTGGGCCTACATTTCTAAGGATAGATGTTCTATGATTTTTCATATCATGAGTATGTTATAAAACGTTAGAATTGTACAACTAATGAAAGCCTCTACCTCCTTGGTCCTTAGTCACAATAGCTATGAGCAGTTTATAGTCAGCACCAAAACATAAAAGCATTGGAATCATATTTTCGTGTTTGATTTTGACACAAGGCCCAGCTCTACATTAGTAAGACAATGCAACTGGTTACACTAAAAGAGGCCCTTTTTACCACCCGGTTGATTAGCCATAAAAAAATATAATAACTCCAAAGTATATATCTAGATGTATAGTAGCTTACATCTAGATATACAGTCCCATTTGGGACATCACAAGGGAAACATTTGTAAATGTCATGACTAATCAACTTGACGTGTGGCAAAACAGGTGCTCTTGAAAGCATGAATAAAGCAGCCTGTTGTGGTTTCATGTGTCAGTACCTCCAGACGGCGCGGCACTCTCCTCTGTCTCGGAGCCAGACTGAGGCGCCGGCCCCGGGGACGGTGACTCCGCCCTCATCCTCCTCTCGAAGCTGAACTCGGGGAGCCTGGGAGCCTGGGGGCGTGTCTTGCGGGCCGGGTTCATGAAGTAACAATACGCACAGCGGAATGCTGGCAGGACAGACGTGGACGGAATGTCAACGAGACAAACAACAACAACAAGAGATCAGCTCTGTCACACACTTCAACTTAAGACGTTTACAAAAAGTATATTATGCAACATTTCATTAACATATCAACATCATATTTCATAAAAATATCTAAAAACGTTTTTTTTTTATAAATCAGTAGCTTTGAATCTAATCTAATTTCTTCAAGGTAGAGGTCTGTTAGATTTGGCAAGTAGCCTGTCAGTGTAAAATCCCTGTTACCCCCTAACATCCAGGGAAATATGCAGAAACAGCAATCCAGTAGGGACCTGATTTATTGATATGGTTTGTCAAAATCAATCTAGCTTCCTACAATATGCTATGACAAGTGGCTCCTGCCAGCCACCAATCTAATGCAGTGTTTCTCACACAGACTTTACTTACACAGGTTATTTAGAGTTTTTATTTCCTTCCAAGAGAATGACACCAACTGTGATCAATCGTGTTTCCCATGCATTGACTACTTTTTAAACGGGTAAAGTCTTATTAGACTTATTTTATTGGAGAGTTACAGCAACACGCAACCCCGTCTCTCTCTCTCTCCCTCTCTCCCTCTCTCTCTCTCTCTCTCTCTCTCTCTCTCCCCCCCTCCCTCTCCCCCCCTCCCTCTCTCCATCTCTCTCCCCCTCTTCATCTCTCTCTCCCTCTATCTCTCCCTCTCTCTCCCTCACATTGACGTCTGAGCAGCCCCTCCTCTTCATGCACACTCTGAATCAGAACATGATCATGTGTGGGAGGAAAGATGGTTGCTGGCTTTTCTCCACAGAGAACACGGCTGGCTCGATTCCTGAACAGAATCAATGCCCAATTCACAAATCAGTATGACGTGTGCCACAAACGCCAGAACACGCTCATCGAACGCTCACTCTGGATCTCAATGTGTACCCGTTTTTTTGTGTGGGTAAAAGAAGCATGCGATGGTTTCCACCGATGTCCACATATCAAAGTCATTATAACCTGTATTACATACAGCCTCTGAGTTGATCCTACACTTATTACAGTCTATGTGGTTACCAGCCACCACACATCCACTGTGTGTATCCAATGTGTACGGTAACCTCATGAAGTTGAAGTTTGTATGCCACTAAATGCTGGTTCAAAGAGGTCTTGCCTAATGCAGGACTGGAACATGTGCATGTCTGTAGATAGTACCATGAGGAATGTGTTTTCTTACCTATATATTCAAACTCCTCTTTCAGAGCCATCCCATTGTGAGAAAAACACTGCTGGCAGATGAGCGCATATCTGGAAACACACAAAGAAAATGAGTTAGGGCTATTTAAATGATCCAGTCTTAAGTGGTCTTTCAGCTCTCAAAAGGTCTTCTGCTGAATTGGAATATTTTTTTTGAGAGACATTTCTGAGGTGTCCCCAAGTTCAACACTTTCAAATACCAACAAAATGATTACCAGTGGCAGTAACTTGCCCGGTTACTTGTATGTTTGGTGAAGAAAAACCTGAGCAGTGCAGACGAGCTGACCTGTTCTGCGGGCCGTCCCCCACCAGGTACTCTATGACTCTGTCCACGGCCCCTCGCTCTCTGGGCAGGACCGGCCGGACCAACGGGGGCCCGGGAGGGTGCAGGCCTTGGGGAAGACAAGGCCACACAACAAACACTGTTGATCGTCTCGCTGTGTTGTCGTTGTTTCATGACGTTGTGTCGCGTTACAGCTTTTTTTGGTCACGCCTCCACATTTGATGATATGCCTCGACTGTTCTTAGCCTCTCTTTTTTGTGCATATTTTTTTTGTTTCGATGGCACAAGCAAAATGTCTGGATGGAGAGGTGGACTCAGGAGTTCCCCCCCCCAGACTGCACCGACCTACCTTCACCTGGGATGGGGGAGCAGGGGGTTCGGTGTATGGCCCCCTGGTGGACAGGTGTTGACAGGGCAGATCTCTCAGGCGGCCCCCCTGGAGCTGAGAGAGGAACACATCCTTGTGTAAGGTGGGGGGGAGAGGAGACCGGGGAGGAAAGACACAGCAATATAATGGACTTCTTCAAATACTCGTCTGAGGTAAGATAGCCCACATCTACCGAGAATAAACAACACACAAAACTCTCGCAAACAAAACGTACAAAAAACAGATATAGACACAAACAACACCAATGGAGCCAATGGGGGGGGGGGGGGGGAGTACATTGAATCAGATGTGTATCATTGGTGAACTGACTGGTGTATTGGTTACCCTTCACCTGAAGAGCCAGAAGGGCAGACTTGGGGTGTAAGAGTTACAGGCAGGGTGGAAGTGAACACTGTTCTCCTGGTTCAGTGGCACTAAGTGGGCTGCGGCGTGGGCCGTCACAGCCAGCGACAGTGGTGGGCCGTAACCATGGTGACCTTCATGTCACGGGAATCCACTCTCCAAGCAGAATAAAAGAGCTCATTCTAACCCTGGGTGTGTGTGTGCCCGATTCTCTACGCTGCCAAATAAATATTCACACGATTTGGTCGTTCACGTTGTTCAGAAACACAAAACCGTCTTAGATGGGACGTCTGGGCACATGAACCCCGACCTCACCCATAGAGGCTGCGCCCGGGGCCATTGGAGGGCGTGCACCGGGGGGCGGAGTCATCATCATCACGCCCGCCGGGCTCACCATCGGCATGGGCCTCATGGCCACGCCCCTCTGCCGAATCTCTGAGGGCAAGGGGATCAAAGTCAGGAGAGCACCAAGACAAAGCATTCAAAGTCATGATGAAAAGATTCTCGTTAAAGGTGAATGCCTCAAGGCATTCACCTTTAACGATGCAGTTTAGTTCCTCATTGATATGTAAACTTGGGTGAGTGAACTTGTCATTGTGCTGACATGGCATGCTATCATCCTATTGGTTCTACTGTGTGCTGATGCAGGACTCCTCCTATTGGTGCTACTGTTTATCAGTACATGGCTCTTTCTATTGGTTAAATTGTGTATCCATGCATGGTTCTACCTTCCTATTGGTTCTATTGTGTGTTGATGCATGGTTCTACCGTCCTATTGATTATACTGTGTGCATGCATGGTTCTGCCCTCCTATTGGTTATACTGTGTGCATGCATGGTTCTACCGTCATATTGGTTAGACTGTGTGCATGCATGGTTCTACCATCCTATTGGTTATAATGTGTGTATGCATGGTTCTACCTCCTATTGGTTCTACTGTGTGCGGATCATTGGTTCTACCTTGTCCTGGTCGTGGAGTCATCTGTGGACGTACTGAAGTTGACTCCAACTCCTACAAAAATATAAATGGAAAAAAAGCATCTATGATCATGTGTTTACCATGTGTCTGAATTCCCCCATCACCGTCTGTGACAGTGTTAACAGGCCATGCCCGAGATACAAGACACACCAATACTATGCGATACCATTACCAAATCCGGATAGATTTTATTGTCAGATGCATAATCCTGCTGAACAGCAGCCTGAGTGATTGAATCTATTTAAATCCTTCGCCGTATCAATAGTGCTCATGCACCAAACAGAACTCACAGCTTTCTTCGTGGCCTCTGGGTCGAAGCGCTCCAGGATGAGCTTGGCGTTCTTGTACGTCTCCGTTTCCATCACCTCCTCTAGCTGACAAACAAATAGAAGAGAAGGTACATTTAGTGCCACCTCAAGCTAGACCTTCGGTTTCTGCGCTGAAATAGAAATGATCTTATCATCTGCAATTTCTCCCTTATAAAAACACAACTACTACGAATGTATCACTCGTGTCAACTGTATGTTACTTGGATAAAATTGCCTTTTAGTATTCAACCAATTCCTGAGGTTGCTTTACACATTACCTGCAGTGAAGTAAAAAAATGTTGAAGAAAAACTCATTATTATTATTAATAGTATTACTAATAAATACACCCTGTACACAGAACAACCCAACTAGCACCCATAAACAATCCCTGATTAGGTTCTTGTATACTTACAATCTTTCTTTTTGTCACTTTCAAATCTTCTAATTTATCATCTGAAAGTAGAAATGGAGACAATGTGACAATGCATCTCTGGTCAAATGTACAGTGAGAACTCCAGACATCCTTCAGTAACAGCGTCATGGGTCACATGATCACATGGTAAAGATAGTAATTTACCATGTTAGGTCTTTTAGTCTATTAAGTATTTTTAAGAATTGGTGATTTTCTATAATAACCCTTGCCTTCAGCCTACGCCCTTTTCATCATTGTTGAATGATGACGTGTAATACATTAATTCATATTTCCGTTGTTTTTTTTACTTGTACATTTATTTCAAGCCTACTGTGAGGCGTAATGTTGGAACACGACCAGGAAAACGTTTCAACTTCTCAAGATTGCAATTCACCAATCAAACCTCTGTCTTATTTCAAGTTCCAGTCATTCAACCCGGGTACACTTGGTACCGGGTACAGACCCGTAATCGTGGTGACGACAGCAGTGGAAAAGCACCAAAGCGTGAGCAAAGGTCCAGCACGGTACAGGGTCCATGTGGCACAGAGCCATGAGCTGAAGCACTGTAGCCTTGCACAGCCAGACCGTATGGTCTGGAGAGTCTGCTGTCTGCAAGATATAGGCCGGCTAAGCGAGGCTAGTAGTATTGTTTACCGCAATACAAAAGGGTTTTAAACCACACAAGTGGTTCTACAACGTCTGGGGATGGGGATGCAACACAACATGGCACCAAAACACAGAACAAAGAAGGACCTGACAGACAAGGAGAGATTCTTACTGTTTCGTTCTGTGCGTTTGGAGAAGAGATACACCAGCAGTTTTCTTGAGAACCACACCCTGGGAGAGTGAGTGAGAACATGAGAGAAGATATCAGTGTAAAAGCAGGATAAACACAGGATGTGTGAAGCAATGAAGCCAACGTGAAATTCGAAGAAAGCGAACAATATTTAGTAAAAAGACAGAAAGATCAATGTAAGTAAGGTAACCTCACTCAAAAATGCATTTAATATGAACCAATGTGTGATTGCATACTCACAGAACAGGGAACATGAAGAATGGAAGGGCCATGGCTATTTTGTGGCTCCATTGTTCAGGGAGGTAGAGCCAGTAGACTATCAGACAGGTCAATAGGTACAACACTGAGGAATAGATGAGAAGCCTGCCAACCCACAGCTGAGGAGAGAGAACAGAAGATTGCCATTCACGTATTGACAGACACTGTTTAAGGAATGCAAAAGGCATCACTTTTTCCACAGCAGACATTGATCAAGAGTCCAAAACTTGGATGCATCAATCTATACTGACGGTTTCATTCAAGTCATTTTACCAAGTAGTACCTACTTATTGACACTCTTTCTAACTCAATCGGTCTTTCTCCTTTAGTGATATTTTCCATTTGGAAATATGCTACAAAAAAACAACCTACATCTCTTCCAATGCCTGACAGGTCTGCTATGGCTCTGGCTGACACATATTTGCATGACGATGTTCCCTTCTAGCAACAACATGTTATTGCTTGGCATCATGCAGACACCAGTGGTGATGGCTATACATTGATTATTGCTGTTTTCCATATAGCATCTTTTCAATGTGCATGGTCTTTCTTTGTAATTTCTGTACACATTATTGATTATTTAATTGGTTACAATTAACTGCCATGGTGACTGGGTGACATGTGGAGACACCAGTGTTTTGGTAGTCAGTAGGTCCAGGATCTCTTCCTGTAGTAAGGGGGACTGACTTGACTTTTGGCATGACACTAAGCACAATGCCGATGGATTTAGCAAGGCTGCAAGAAACCTAAAGTCTAGAAGTAGGTGTCTTGGCATCCTTGCCAAGGCACCTACTTCTAGACTTTTTAAATACCTGACACAGTAGTTTCCATAACCCTTCCTTCTGTAGGCTGTTTTGTGTTTAGCCTGAGGAAAAGGCCTGAGTCTTAAGTGCTTATGGCTTTGGTCTACTGCTGAGGAATGTTCAGATTTTCTCCGTCTGGAAAGCAGTAGCTGTTGATGGCTGCATGCGAGGGCTAAGCTTCTCGGACACTTATAATTTAGTATAACTAGGGGTGAGCAATATGAAATAAAATGTAATTATATTGATATAAACATAATTGAGGTCACCTCAATATGCCACCTGATAAAATCAATTTTACATTAAAACCTGATTGTTCATTGTGATTGTTTCCACTCAATAAAATAATAACAAATCAATGAGCTGAATGAGACTGCACACATGCGCCCCTGACTTCAGTTTTATGAAAAAGCAAAATTAATTTGAGTCAGACCATGGTATGTTTTACTTGGCTGTAACCTGCAAATAAATCAGTTAAAACAATAACAATTAGGTATCGTTGTCATGGTCATTATACATGTTGATGTTGTAGGCGGAGGTAATAACATATTTACTTAATTCTCAACACAGTCCTCTTATTGAATGGTAAGTGTGTATTTAGTGGTAAACCACATTCATAGACCTATAATTATCGCCATCTGCTCTATGGATTGATATCATCTTGAAAGCAGTTGGTGCTACAAAGCCAATATTTACCTTCACTGTGGTGCATCAATATGGGTTGTGCTTAATAACATGACAGTTGTACTGCTACAGTTTTGTTTTGTAACCAACATTCTCCGAAAGAGTGGTGGCCTACTTTTAGTTACTGAGTAGGGAAATACCCTCAAAAATGAATGTTTTAAAATTTTAAAAGGCATTAAAGAATGTACACCCACTTTTATCATAATGCCCCTCTTCATTACATTATTTTACAGTCATTATAATCCTCTAAAGACATTGGACGTTGTGGTGAAAGGATGGAGCATAAGCTTGTCTTCACTGGGCTGTATGAGGTTGAAGGTCAAATGTCTGTTTCAGTGCCATGATTCCTTTTTGAATGTGCTGCATATTTACGTCATCGCTGATGTAAATAGTTGATACAATATTGTCAAAATAATTTGCCAACCGTCTCAATTTCGTGTCATATATTCATTACACCGATTCACTACTCTGATGTAAAAGTTTTCTCTATATCGTTTTTTTTTTTTTTTTCAAAAAACACCTTCATCTGACAGCTGACAGGATTAAGCACTTCTGACACCATGTTACATGATATTTTGAACATATCACCAACACAATACATTCCTCTAACATAACGATGGAACAGAGACACCAGGTTAGCCTCAGTGTAAAGTTACTTAACCCTTCAGGGAGTCACCCGGCCACAGGATGGTGGTGAGACACAGATGCTCTCCACTGTCGAGGAGGAGAGAGGCTCTGAATCCAAGATTAAGTTCCCAGGCGTGGCTCTACTTTCATGTTCACATTGACGTTGACTACTTTATGCTCAGCAAAAACACACGTTGTTGCTCATGTAGAATCAGTCAGTTTTTTGCTTGAATGAAAAAAAAGACCAATATATGTTCTTTATGTTTTCCATCAAAACATTTTTTAGGGAAGCTGAAAAATATTGGAAAATATTGACATCCGTCAATTTGACAGAAACTATCTGTATAATGTGTTGCCAATCTCGCCCACCCCTCAGTATAACGGCACGGAGTGCCATCTGGGCAGTGGAACCTGGAACGTCCACATCCGAGAGAGGATTAAGATTCTCACACACTTTCCCACACTTACACCACAGTTAACCGTGGAGATAACACCTTCCCAGAGCTCTTAGCCCAAACACTTTTTTGGGGGTATTTTTTACATCTCATAGGTTTGAATTAATGCTGTAAAAGAGGACATTTTGTTTAAATACAGGACTGATAACAACACATTATGTAGTGATATTTTCAAATCTCCCGTAGGTTTTTAGCAGTGACTTAATGTAGGGCCGTATGGAATCTGTTTAAGCTTTTATAAATTCCCAATGCCCTGATTCATCCTTCTTTTGTTATGTTAAAAAATGTTATGTCATCACAGAAACTATAACCTAACCTTTGGTGCCATTAGTATGTTGCTGGCCTTGCCTGCCTCCATTTCTGATTCTGACACTTCATGACCCACATGGCTTGACTTTGTTCTTTAATATATATATATATATATACATTATTATATATATATATATATATATATATATATATATTTGTTTATTTTTTTATTTTTTATTTTTGTCCAAGAGCAGCAGACCAAGGGCACAGTTAAAGCGCTACTATGGAATAGGTGCACGCCTTGTAAAAAGTGACCAAGGTAGAGTTATACAAGTCAACGTGTATGTAGGTTCTGGGAGCCCTACCTTCAGCAGCCGTTGATTCTTTGTCCTGAATTCCTCCAAGTCTTTGATCTCCTACAAGATAAATGAAAGGAATGTTGAGGGGAACCATCTTACAAATTACCATCTCGCATAATTGAACACGAAGGGCTGGTTTGCCAGGACCCCAGGTTACTTGCTGACGTTGTCTGTCGAGATGTAAAACAGCCATGATTTTTGTTCCCACTCACTCCTTCTTGGGGTGTAGGTGCTTTCCGAAATTAGTCGGTTGGCAAGCCATCGACAACCATTACATCCCAAGTGAGTGTGGAGCAACTGCCACAGCTGTATTCTGGTTTGTCCAATTCAAGTAAGGTCACTCAAAGTGCTAATAGTGCCCACAAATGAACAAATCCAAAAATGTTGATTCTGTGTTTACACGCCACTGCACATGCTCACAGTAATGAGACAGAAGGGAGTTCTGTGTGGAGATAGTGGCTGTGTATTAGGCAATGTAATCATTCAGAATTCTGAGGTGCAGCGCAACATTTCAGTAAGTAGTCACAAGGCTAGGTGGAGGAACTGATTGGCATGCCTCCTCAATCCCGTCTGAATCAAAATGTGCTCCGTTACCAATTGTTCGGTGCAGAATTCACCACCGCTCACCAGCACATTTAATATTCCAGAACTGTTTGCCTCTCAGTCTCCTTCTCTCAGTCTGGGATCATCTGCAGAGGCGTGTAAACACAGCTATGCTAATGCTGCATTTCAATCAGTTAAAAGCACACCCCCTCCTATACTCTTACCCTGGTGACTTCCTATAAGGCAGCCACCATCTTCCCTCAGAATTGTAACTCGGTGTCTAAGCCTGCATGCACAGCGCCGCGTCAACACAGAATCAAACCTTGTGGAATTGTTTGGTTGTCGGCACTATTAGAGGAAGCTACCTAGCCAGGGCAGTTGGTATGAACTTCCCTGGGTTGGACAAAACAAAGATACAGCTACCAGAGCTACTCAACGCTTATTTGAGATAAATTAGACATCTAATGCTCTATGCTCTATGGCTAATGCTCAATTTCAGAATGAGCATACACCACAACAGGGAGGGAGTTGAACAAAAATCAGGTACATCAATACATCTCAACATAGACAATATCAACAATTAAGAGGGGGTTTTGACAAACCGGCTAAATCCTTTAAGGAAAAGAAAATACTCAATGGTATACCAAAATATAAATTATAAAGTACTATGCTGCCCATGCCAATTTGTGGATCGCAAGACAGACAATACTGGAGAAAAAGAGAAAAGCATCATCACGTTGAATGTTTAATGTTATGTGTTGGCAGCAAAACAACTTAGGTTGGCATCTTCTAGTCGACACTTGCTACTGTCAACCTACATATTACTCAAGCCAAGTGTTGATCCTCGATGATATTTACTTTGGCAGCCTCTTTCATTCCTTGTACAGCTGTTCTAAAGTTCAAAAGTGAACATGTAGTAATATGCATGGGGTGAAAAATGTTATCATAGACAGCAAGGCTATTTATGATCACATATGGAATTACAGATAAGTTGTTTTTTATTGCTCAGTGCCAAATTTGTTTTTGTAGTTGTTCTGACCAGCTTACTAAATGGAGAATGAACTATGCAATTCAATAACACAATTGCTGTTGTGTATTTATACCTTATCCAAGCTTTCCAGTTGTTCAACTGTGGTTGGCTTTGTCTGAACAGAAAAGAAAGAAGAAAACAGGTGTTTGATATATGTATGTTTGATTACATATAGACCTACTGTCGATTCAATACAACACCGATACAAACACTGATTACTCATAATTTATGTTACACAACAACATTACACATATTCTATATGAATATTTCAGACCTGAAAATAAAAGTTATTCTAAATAAACTAGATTGAATAGTAACATAAGGTAATGAATTAATTGCACAATGGTAACCTCCAATCCATCTGCCCATCTATTCACCAGCTACAAAGATGGTATGATATGTCACTAATTTGCATTGAGGGCTAATTGTTTTATACAATTGGCTTACTTTGTCTAATAATCAGACAACTGAACACAAACACGCATGTCTACTTTCCAGTACTGCTGCTTCTGTCTCTCCTTCATTACACCCCAGCCCTCTGTCTCTGTCTCTCTCACTTTCCAGGGGTGCTCAGAATAGAAGCTGGCTCCATTCCAGCTAGGGTGAAGAGGTTTCATTTCTCCTCTAACAGAGCAACACATCTGAACTGCTGGCAGTACAATGTAGAATGCATACGGACAGGCCAAAACTATTACTTACCTTCCATCTGGATATGACAGCCCCCATTTCTGCAAGTCTGTCTGCTGTTTCCTATCGGCTTTCTACGACATAAAGACCAAATTTGCTTTGTCATAAAAGCAATTGCATTTATAACTCGTAACAGTCACACCGTTTAATTAAAATGGTAAAATATGCAAGCCGTCGCCATTGCATATATTGTTGAGACTAAAATATGCTCGTTCGCCAACGTTTAGCAGACGAGTTTTACAATCCTGACCGCCCGCCAGGAACGTCCCGACTTAACATTGAAAGTAAAAGTATACCAGCAAAGTGCTACGTCGTGGCGTATTAAAATAATCGCACATGTCAACAGCAGTTAATGTAGTTTGAAAGTATTAATATTTGATACTACACAGATATCCACGCCCTGCATTAGATAGACATGAAGCAGGGAACTAAAGACTTGACCCCCGTGTGTCTAGAAGTGTGCACCAGGAGACGGTAGGGGAGCAGCACTCCCCTCCACAGAGCAATCATTTGGTCAATATTGCCACACAATAGGTTCATTACAAAGTGGCATGCCCTAAACAATTGTCAAAGTAACATGTCAAACTGAATTTCCCTATGCGTAAGTTGGTGGAAACTACCGCGTATAAAAAGCGACCAGACAACGAGTAACATTCGTTGAGATTTGGACCGTGTGTTATTATGATTACATGTTTGGTATGTATTGCCTCTCTAGAAGACACCAGCATAAACAACACATTGCATTATTCAAATAGATACATTTTCCGACACCAATGCATTGTAGTTTGGAATAACATACATGTCTAGGGCTTCATATGTTGGCAAACACGATCTAACGTTAATCAAAACGTGATACATGGACTAACGTTAGCCTTGAAACAGAACCACAACTATCTACTCCGCTAACAATCAAAGCTAACCATCGTGTACATAGTTGGACATCTAAAGCATATACTCATAATACGTGTACTTACATTGGTTACTGGAGTGTTCTTGCAGTAAATGATACAGTCATGCGTGATTGTACAGAAGCAGAGAGTAGAGGAGGACTGAGCTTCAGCTAACAGTGCAAACACAACACTGACGTCAGCTCGACTTCCGGTCCCAAACTGTATTTTCTTCAGATGAGGAAATTAAAACTCATTAGAAACACTGAGTAAAACATGTTTTTAATGCTAGTTATAATTTTAGTTTTGAAAAATAAAAAGAGTTGTTCTGTCTCAATGTGAACTCATTCCAACAGGAAGAGCTGGCACGTAAACAAACCGACACGCCGCGCGACGTCATATTCAAGCTGCAATGGAGGGAGTTTGAAGTTGTTCATCTCTGTCGACCAGTTCGTCAGGTAACATTTATTACTGCTCTTTACAGCAAAGATAAACTACTGCCATGTCAACACTCACATTGAATCACCTGAACGATATAGATGTATTAAATTATGTTGACAATGTAGTTACGCAGTACTGCATTTGTCAAGTTGAACGTTGACCAACGAAGTATTTATGTATTCTATAGATTTTAATCTAATCCTCCAATTTATAAATTCAACTTGGAAATGCAACATGTGTTTGAAGCCATAGACGTCAATCAGACACCAAACACTTTTAGACATTGGAATTCAAGGTCATGTGTGGTTTCTCTGTTTGTCTCTTCGAAAAGGATGAGCGGAGAGGCGTCCCGGCGAGGCTCGTGGAGAGGTGGGGCCGGAGGATGGCGAGGCAGGGGGGCGACTGGTGGCAGGGGGAGTTGGAGGGGTGAGAGAAGAGGAGGATGGAGAGGAAGACCATGGCGAGGAGGAGGGTCGACGAGAGGTGGAGGAGGGCAAGGAAGAGGAGGAGGAGATCCTGGGTCTACCTTCAACAGCCAGAGAAGTAAGTTCCTTTCTAAAAATAAAAAAAAATTACTTATGTCGGATATTAGAGAAAGCTGGCTATGAGATTAGACTGACTGTATTGCCTCTGTTTCTCTACAGATTTCTATCAAACCACGTTAGACAGTTTGTGTCCTTATAAGGGATGGACCCTCTACTTTACTGAAGGTACAAGTTATAATTTTTCATCAATTTGCTATCCTCACACATATTAGTATGACTAAAACCCATTACATCTTGCCAGTTTTTAGTATAATTACTCCATTATACTCCATGTCCCTCCATGTTCCTCTTATTAGGCATCTACAGCAGAATATGACTTTTACTTGCCCTTGAAATGTAACTGTTTTGAGATTTGATATTTGTATCAGAATCAGAAGATTATCACCATCATTATAGTCAGTGAACCACTGTTCATTACAGTGCATCCCTTATAATGTGTGTGTGTGTGTGTGTGTGTGTGTGTGTGTGTGTGTGTGTGTGTGTGTGTGTGTCTCTGTGTATAGGTTTCATTGAGAGTTCACCCTCCGTGGAGAAGATCAGGGTTTTTGAACAATACTTCACCTCCAAGATTGACCTTTATGACAAGGTCTGTCGAGAACACAAGTAGTACTGTCTGCCCCCTATCTATTATTTCTGCTATGGAACAGACTATATGCAATAACCTATTCTGATATATAACCTAGGCTGAACAATCACTATTGTTCAGCCTGAAAGTAAGTTATCGAAGAATAGATAATATGCAGAAATGTACCTTTCCAAAAAAATATGATTCAGCATTTAGGTAATGCTGAATTGTTGCTGTAGTGTTTAATGTATTCTTAATTAATACTTGCCAAGGGGTCTTCGTAGTAATTATGTTACAACATTCATTGTCCAGGGAAACGCGTTTCTTTACTGCACACATGACAATAAAACCTTTGAATCCTTGAATCCTTAACATTCTTGTTATTGTACAGATATACAATGCATTGGTACTTTAACTTATAAATCCAGTATTGATAACTGAGAGTTGCTTGCGTGCAGGACGACATTGAGCGGCAGGGCAGTGTCCTGGTGGACTATGCAGACCTCATTGGGAACATGTTGGTGGGTGACACGCTCCCTGAACTGGCTAAGGAACTAAAGGAACAGCCAGAGGTGATCCTTAACTGTTTAGGACTGGCCATTCACCAGGTATGCACACACACACGCACACACACACGCACGCACACGCACACACACACACAGATTCCTAAATACACACAAACACTGGCAATGATTGCAAATTTCCATTACAATTTGTAATTCTCAAATACTAAAGAAAATAAGTCTGCATCAAAGGATGCTGACATTGTCAAATGCCCATTAGTCTGGAACCTCTTAGTCGATTTTCTATTTCAAGGGGGCGATATCAACGGGCACTCACCAAAAAGCCTGTGGACACTGTTAGGTAGATCTACAACCAATCAGAACAACAAAATGTGTGACACATCAGCAGCAGCCATCTTGGTTCCCTAAGAAAATGCCTTAATGGCACATCATATTAAACACTTCCGATTGAGTGAACAGATGAACAGTTGTGATTAGCCTGAGCCAGGCTAGGTCTGCTGGAAATCAGTCTGAACAGGAAGGCGGCCAGACCCATGTGCCAAAGCAAATAAAACCAGGCACGCATGACAAGAAGTCTTCAAAAGAGCTCTTTTGAATTGTTTTCTTTTTGTTCAGGTGTTGACCGCGGACCTGGAGAAACAGGCTGCTGAACTACAAGGGAAGGAGCTTCATACGGCTACGCCTATTATTAGCATACCTCATATAAGTGCTAGGTAAAATATACAATATGGTACGACAGACTCAGGGCCATGGGGACCAAAAGAATAATCGCTTCCATACCGACCACATTTAGAGTATTAGACCATCACCAGCAATAAAATCCACACACTATCTAGAGTCACATTTCGATGTGTACATGCTTGTGTAGATCTCTAATGTCATCCTTGATCCCGTCTCTCTCCGGGTCTATTGTAGGCTGTATAACTTTGAGCCGCTGACCCCCCTGCGCACGCTGCGGGCCAGCGTGTTCGGCCGCCTGGTGTGTGTGAGGGGCACGGTCGTCCGCGTCAGCAACATCAAGCCCATGTGCACCAGGATGGCCTTCCTGTGCCAGGGATGCTCGCACGCCCACTCCGTCGCGCTGCCCCACGGGCGCTTCACCACGCCGGTCAAGGTGTGCCGCGGTGCTACTGCACACACGCACACGCACACACGCACGCATGCACACACATACACACATACACACGCACGCACGCATGCACACACACACACAGCCGTGTGCACCTGAATATGCACAGGATCAGGCAAAGGTTGGTTGGTAAAGTGTAAGTGAACCCTTCGAATTTGATCAATATGACAAAAAAATTTATATAATTAGTTTAAGGCTTAGAGTTCTAGGAAGGAGGGTGGGGGGCATTATCCCCATGGTTACAGGCTGCATCATGTGGGTACTTGTTTTTTTAGCTAGTCTGCATCATTGAGTAGGGGTGTTAAGTTGTTGGGTGTAACGGCATCAGTGTCAGAGAGGCTTAACCCTCACTTGGACAAAGCCACCAAAATGAACCGCTCCCCAGGCGGAGCTCCACATGTTCACACCCCCTGGTGGTACCAGACCCCCTCAGCATCAGCATCACAAGAAGTATGGGATGCGAGTTCACAGCAGACTGCAAAGTTTAGCATGGAGATGAGCAGAAACATAGGATTCTACACCTGCAAATTAGAACGCTAAAATTAACGCGTTAAAATAAAAATGTTGGGTTCACTCTCCCTTTAATGTTGGGTCATGCTCACACGTACACCGGAAGTGTTTCACCAACAAGTGTGTAGAGAAGCAGATTGGAATGAACATAAAAACATGCATGCAGTGTAATTGCAGATATGCTCCCATGTTGTGTAAGTGTGTTCTCATGTGTCTGTACCCTCACAGTGCCCCCAGCCTGAGTGTCGAAGCCGCTCCTTCACACCAGATAGAAGGTCTCCTCTCACACACACGGTGGACTGGCAGACCATCAAGTAGGTCTGGTCTACAGCCAGTAACATCAAACTACCGCGTCCGCTGAGCCTTCATTTACCCATATTGTACAACTATTTTGGATCTATTGCAGTATTTAGTGTTTAGCGAGAGCCATGCAGCCATAATTCAGGTAAATGGGCTGCAATGTAATCCTGTAGGGGCAATAGCTCTGTCAATGCATCTCTAAAAGTGCTTGTTTTGGCCACTGACTGACTCAGATTATATTGTACCATTACGGAAAGGATCCCTACAGAGATAGATAATTTTCTTTCATTGCCTTTCACTTGATCCCGGTCTATTTGTTGTGTCCAACCAAGTCTCATGAGAGTTTAGTTGTTGCAGAAGAACGGTGGAAACGTGCGTGAGCATTATTTCACCGTGAGTGAGACATAACAAACAGACAGTGATCAGACGAAAGAAAAAAGCTTTATTTCTCCGTAGGGATCCTTTCCATCATGTTGTTAGACACAATAACGATGTACTCCTGTCAGTGGCCCAAACAAACACTTTTAGAGGGCGTACATTGACTCTTGCTATTGACTAGTGCTAGTGCCCGAAAAGATTGTTTTTGTTGACTTTGACTGCAGTAGTACACAGTAGTGACCAATTTCAGAGATTATTGTCCACATTAGTCCCTTACACCCCAAATCGTGAGCACATCGGGTCCAGGTTGAAAGATCCAGATGTTCGTAGTTTGATCTACGGTATATATATTGATGTCTAGGTATGTGGTTTTCGTTTGCTGCCACAGAGTGCAGGAGCTGATTGGTGGAGAGCAGAGGGAGGCTGGAAGAATCCCACGCACCGTTGAGTGCCAGCTGACCTCTGACCTCTGTGACAGCTGCGTCCCTGGCGACACGGTGACTGTCACAGGGATTGTTCGGGTTGCCAGTGATGGTATGAACTCGCACATACTCGCATATGCAGAATTTTACACACATTTTGCACATTTTTCCTCAAAGCTGCTGTAGGTGCAATTTTTGCATTGCAAAGACAGAGCGAGCAGATTGCAAAAAAAAAAACAGGAAAGAAGATTTTGTCAAAAAGTGCACCCTTTCTCCCTGCTCAGCTCTAATTGTAAAAGCAAGAAGGATTCCTCCATCATGGAAGAGAGGCCCTGCTTGTTCAGAATGGATCTGGGATTGGTCAAAATATAAATCATCACAATTGGTCTCGATATTAATATCAAATAACACCTCTTACATCTTGCATACGGCATCTTGAAAAGAGACAGTTGAGCATAAAGTTAATCTATTCTGATATTAAATATAGTTAACATATGGTTAAAATATATAACAATAGAGTGAAACAAATTTTATTTTCTTGTAAAACCGTAAAAAACATATTTGACCTCGAACATTATGGGCAAATAGCTCAAAGCCTACTATGATACTATGAAAATATGGTTAAATTCACACTTATTTTACATTTTTAAAAGTACCAAAAAATGTTATTAATAATTGTGTATTTGACACTTAATGCTTAAAGCTCTATTGTGATAAAAAGTCTGGTTTATATGAAATAGTATGCTGGTAAAATCCCCCCAAAGCATTTTTTGACCCAGAACATTTTTGAAGAAGAGATGCTGTCACTTATGAATAGATGGATTGATTGAGTGGTTGTTTGTTTGCAATATCTGTCAATCAATCAATTGGCTCGACAGCTAAATCCATTGGTCTGTCCCTACAGGGCTTGTCACTGTGCTATACATGGCTCTGTCTAACACGCAAGCCTCTCTCCCTCTCCTTTATTCTCTTCTCTATTTTACTCATGTGACTGGTACATTCTGATCATTCGAGGTGTAATTGTGTGGTATTAAAGGGCCCCTATTTTACCACCAGGTGGCTAATCACACTCTAAAATAGTTACCCTTTAGATACTTTGCAGTGTTTGTTGAAACGGCTGTCTGGTTAAATATGTAAATAGTGTAAAAAAAAAATATATATATATACATGTATTTGTTTTAGCAGTTTGTTGAGAAATAATACGTTCACAACCCTGCAACTCGGCAAGAACTGATAATGTCATAAATATCATGTCAAGAAAGACAGCATTTCAGTGACGACACAAAAACAAAGCATAACCAAACTGTGTGTGGATGGTGTGTGCAGGTACTTACAGGGGAAAGAAGGATCAGTGCATGTTTCTGCTCTATATTGAAGCCAACTCGGTCAGCAACACTAAAGGTATGATCTCTTCAGATAAGCCTCCACCCTGTGTACAGTTTTAAACCAAATTGCTGTTCAATTGTTTTCCTTTGCTTCTCATTTCATCTTTATAGTTTGCTTTGTGTATTTGTTGCAGCATTTGCATAATGTGGTCAGTCTGATTACCTATTTAACTTATGTCTGTCTATTTTTTTGGCAGAATTCAATACAGTATCAAACTTCAAAACTTCAATTGTTGTACTCCCAGTAATGGCATGTATGATATTGTGTGTTCTATTAAATGATGCATTGTATGTAAACTTTATTTTTTCCACTCTGTATGTCTAGCCGTCTCTGGTTGTCAACAAACAAGTGTTAATGTGTTTGTTTGTTGCTGTCTTGCAACAGGTCAGCGCACCGATCCAGGTGCTCAGGATTCCCGGGCGACTTCTGGAGGGGAGGAGTTCAGTCTGAAAGAGCTGTACGCCATTCAGGAGATCCAGTGCCAGGCGGACCTGCTGAGACTCATAGTCCAGTAAGATACTCATCGTGTGGGCGGCATTGGCTCAACCATCGGGTTATCTGGCAGTCTGAAGGTTGCTGGTTCGACCCCGGCTCCTCCTAGGTGTCTGCAAGGGTCTCACTGAGCAAGACACCAACCACTAACTGCTCCCGACAAGATGGCAATTCCGTTGTATGGATGACACTGCCATGGGTGCATGAATGTATGTATGAATGGGTGAATGTAAGGCACTAGGGCTATGAACATATTTCATTTTTGAGAAAATATTGCAGTTTTTTTTTCAGTTGTTTTGGTTACATAGCATCATAACAAATGCTCTGAGACAAACACCCTTTATGGAAGATTAATCTCATCTAAGATAAGTACAAAAATGCACAGGTTTCAATCTCAAATGATTCCCTAGCAACAATGTATTTAGCCACACTGCACAGACTGAGCAGGGGACAGGGCTAATGAGCTAGGTCCGTGTGTTTAAACACTGCTGTCTCTTAACGCTACGCTGTGTAGACATTAGTGGCATTTAGCGATACAACCACACCCTGTCATGTCATCAAAAGCAACCTATGTTCACGTACTGCAGTGCAGCAAACATTGGCTTACAGCGTCAACTGCTATCGAGATTAATGAGCAACACATATAACAGAAGACGGCAATTATAGCTCTATGACTGTAGTTTCCCATTATGGATGCAATAAGAGGACTGTGTTGAAAAGCATAAAGGTTGCTGTTAGCTGTTACCTCTGCCATGTCCTACAACATGTAGTGACTATGGTGACTGACAAAGATACCCAATTGTGATTGGTTAAACTGATTTATTCGCAGGCTAGAGGCATCAGAAATCGACCTTGGTGAAATTGTAAATGAATGCAGCTAGGGATCGACCGATATGGATTTTTTAGGGCCGATGCCGATACCGATTTTTTTTTCATCAGCCTTAGCCGATGAGCGATACGAGCTGCCGATTTTCTTGAGCCGATATTTGGAGCCGATACTGCTTTTGCTCCCTCAATTAACATCATAAAAATGATACAATGATGATAACAAATGTTACAAGTCTCAATTCGGGGGAGGGGCAATGCATGGTCTGCATGTGGACTGCAGTGTCTCCAGCAACACAGAGCTAGCTGCCTGTGGACGCCTTTCTGTAAGTCATGCCAGAAAAAACTCGGTGAACGCACCCACAAATCGGCCGATGCCGATACACGTAAAAAACACAAATATCGGTCGATAATATTGGCCGGCCGATGTATCGGTCTATCACTAATTGCAGCATATGCGTACAGCCCCATTTTCAGAATCTTATTGACTGGAAAATATTGCAACAAACAATCACGTCCAATGTGAAATTACCTTTCCTTGTTAGCGATGAATTAACAGACTAAAAAAGGTATCATCTATCAACGGATATCATCCCTTCACACTTGGCTACTTGATGTTGTTGGAGACAACATAGCATACTGTAGTGTAGCATAATGTTGGAAGTATCTACTGGTACAAAATACAGGCCAGTACAGACCACCTCCCACTACACACCACTACACACATTGGACCTGAAATTGTAATAATAATAATATTGATAATAGTAGTCTTCAAAAACTATTGTCAGATCTTATTATAATGCCGACTAGACTACAAACCATGTATCACATTATAATAATATCTATACACGAGGATCATTGGACAATAAACCACTAACGTGAAACCATTGGACATGAATGAACCCTCCCCTCCTTCCTCTGCCCCTCTCTGTTCTGTCTTCAGCTCCCTGTGTCCTGCGATCTACGGTCACCTGGTGAGTTCCCTCCTCCACCACCGCACCGTAGAGAGGAATGAGGCTTCAATCCCTTCAACTTGACTATGAAATAAAGGAAGTGAAGAAGTCAGTGAATGAGAGAGCTAGATGACAGGCTTTTAAAGGGCTGACATTGATATGAGAAGAAGCATGTTTTACGTTGGACCTTGACTAAAGTGTGTGTGGTCAGCTGGTGAAGGCGGGCCTGGCGCTGGCCCTGTTTGGAGGCCGTCAGAAGCGGACGGAGAGGAACTGCGTGCCCATCAGAGGAGACCCCCACGTCCTGGTGGTGGGAGACCCTGGCCTGGGCAAGAGCCAGATGCTCCAGGTGAACGCTGACACGGGTCCCCTCTGTTGAGGAGCACTGCACAATGAGGTGCATCATATTGCATTAATGTTTAACATTGGCCTCCGCAATCAGCAAACTGTAAAGTTCTGCGTTTTAAGGAATACAAAGGAGAACATACTGGCTGTGGCATGGTTGTCGGAGAATCCAGTAATTCAACTAAGCGCGTCATGCAGTACAATACATTTGTTATATATTGTACCTATAATGTGTAAGATATTGAATGTACATGATCATTAGAATAAAATGTACAGTGTAGTATACGTAAGTTATGGTATATTATGGATGTGTTACACACAATGTGACATTTGCTCAAAATTTGTTCAAACATATTTTGTGTGTTTCTGTTTGTCAACTAAAGTCCTTGTGCAATGTGGCTCCCAGAGGAATCTATGTTTGTGGAAACAGCACCAGTACTTCAGGTATGTGACATCCATCCATCCATCCATCCTCTTCCGCTTATCCGGGGTCGGGTCGCGGGGGGAGCAGCCTAAGCAGGGAAGCCCAGACTTCCCTTCCCTTATATGTGACATATATATGGATATATATATGTGTATAGCAATTAATTTATTGACCCATGGGTAAGTCTACTTTTCTGATGAGCGCATGTGTGTGTCTGTGTGGCTAACAGTGAGTCTGTCTCCATGTGTTCAGGGCTAACAGTTAGTCTGTCTCCATGTGGTCAGGGCTGACAGTGAGTCTGTCTCCATGTGTTCAGGGCTAACAGTGAGTCTGTCTCCATGTGTTCAGGGCTTACAGTGAGTCTGTCTCCATGTGTTCAGGGCTGACAGTGAGTCTGTCTCGAGATCCGGGCTCAGGAGACTACGCACTGGAGGCTGGAGCATTAGTCCTGGCTGACCAAGGTCTGTGTTTCTGTGTGTCTGTTTACATCCATCTGTGCACGTGTCGGGGCGTGTATGTCTGATGTGGTTGCATACATCCGTTGGTATTTCCAGCACGCGTGACTACTACGTTCTTCTGCTCCCTCCGTTCTCTTCCCGTCCTCTGTTGTATCCATCCCTCCATCGGGTTCCATCTATCTCATACCTCTTGTACGCCATTTTCTGCATTCTCTGTCTCTCCCTCTCGCCTTCTGCCCCATCCTCTACCTCTATCCTTCCTTGCAGGGCTGTGCTGCATCGATGAGTTTGATAAGCTGGGCAACCAGCAGCAGGCTCTGTTGGAGGCCATGGAGCAGCAGTCGGTGAGCCTGGCCAAGGCCGGCATCGTGTCCTGTCTGCCCGCCAGGACCTCGGTCATCGCTGCCGCCAACCCCACCGGGGGACACTACAACCGCTCCAAGACGGTCTCGGAGAACCTGAGGTAGCACCCCCTGAGCTGCTGTGTGTGCACTGTGTGAGGGAACAAGGCAGATGTCTTAAGGTTAAGGCGGTCGCTTTACGTTGACGCAGGACGCGTATTACTTCTAAACAAGACCCGTGCTAAACGTTGAGGTCTGCATTGAGCTGAAACAAGCTAGCAGACTCCGTATCCTCGGTCCGTGGTGTCGAGCCACCGATTTACGATTTGCACCGATTTGCTAGCCTCTCCAGTTAGCAGTTAGCCTCTCCAGTGGAATCGCGGTCATCGGTACTGACTGTAAACCTGGAATTTGGACAAGGACAAGATGGCAAAATCTGTGAGTTGCATGGAGTGTGAGCATCTAATTGAGAGGATAATGCAGCTGGAAAAGAAGATTGAAACACTGCGTCAAATACGAGAGAGTTAGCAATTCATTGACTCTATAGCAGCTACTATACAGAGTGCTAACGGAGAGACTTTTATACATCGGATTACAACAAATGAAGAGCATCCCGTCACGGACTTGGCTGACACGCTCCCCTGGATGTGTCCTAACACCACTGGATTAGCTGCGGAGGCTCCCAAACCAGCCTTCCCTAATGACGCTGCATACTGGCACAGCACCGCTGCTAGACCAAATGCATCTACCCCAGCCAGGACTTTATCTGACATTGTGCGCCGCAGAGGAAAATCCATCAAGACATCAAACAAGAGAGCACCAACGCTCACTCCACTACCTGACCTCTCATTGCAAAACAGGTATGACCCACTGACTGAATTAAATATTTGATAATACTAACTGCGTTGAACTCAGGGATGCCAATCACACCACGAGCATTAAGGCTAACCAAAACCCAATAAATAACCCCAAAACTACTGCATGAAGGCCAGAGGAAATATCGCAAACTCCACACCTGATAAGCCGAAGGCCAGAAGAAACATTGCTAACTCCACACCCGATAAGCCAGATACTATTCTGATTGGGGACTCTATAACCCAGCACGTAAGAATGGTAAAGACTGAATATCTAACTTTGACTGACACATCAGTGAGCTAACAGAGATGCTGCCTGTTATCCTCTCTACACATCCAAGTAACATAAGGATTATCATCCATACTGGGTCTTTTGACATTCTGTAAAGGAAAACTGGCTCCAAGATCCTGAAAAAGACTTTTGCCTGCTACTGGGGAAAGTGAGTGACTGTCAATCGCAACATATATTCATTTCGGGCCCTGTTCCTACCTTGGGGAAAGGAACTTGGTGCCAACCTACGTCATGCTCTTGGAACGCTATACCCAAACAAGATAAGGGTGAAGGACAGCGCACACAGGCAGACAGCCTGCATCTCTCCCCCCTCACCTGACCCTCTGCTCCACATCACCGAAGGCTTTCGGAGGATGTCTCTGCCCCAATCAGGGACCCAACAGCTCCCCTCCTCCCCTCCACCACACTCACCAGTAACCCAACGGCCCCCCTCCCCCTTCCGACCACACTCACCAACCAAGAAGTTAGTTAAAGCTGCCACGCTGAAGCTCAGTCAGATTGATGAACTATTAAACAGCAACAACCACAGACATCATCACTCAGGTGTCTATCAGAAGTGAGACAGACCCCATGCCGCTTCCTTAAACATACCGGTGATTTTAAACAGCCTGTGGTATGGTCAAACACATCATAGCAATCACAGACCATCAGTCAGACCACCTGTCTCAGTAATCTTAAATTTGTCAATGTTCAGCCACAATCAGTCTCCTTTCCTGTCACAGAATCCCTACAGGTGAAATTAGTTCATTTTAATGTCAGATTATTGGCTAAGAAATCCTTCTTGGTTAATGATCTGATAATTGAAAATAATCTGCATTGTACATTTTTAGTTGAGACCTGGCTTAACAGCACTACTGGTTTGGCAACACTGATAGAGGCTTGTCCTCCAAACTATATTTTTATCAGTCAGTCAGACAAAACAGGAGAGGAGGAGGAATTGCTGCCTTTTTTCTACAAAGTTTGTGTGTAATGACATTGACCTTGGTGAATTCACATCATTTGAATATCTTGCTCTTGAGCTCAAAGCAGAACTCTGTGCTCATCATTACATTATATCAGCAAGGTATTCATCACTATTTCTACAGGAATTCTCTGAGCTGATTTCAGTTGGTACCACTAAACACGATAAATTAATCCTGAATGGAGACCTGAATATTCATATTAATAAAAAGAATGACTCCAATGCTAGGGAGCTTATGAATTTACTGGACAGCTTTGAACTTACCCAACATGTAAATGAAGCCACTCATCAGCATGGTAATGCTCTAGCCTTAGTAATAACAACAGGGTTAAATATTGGCAATGTCTCAGTATTAGAATTACCTATTTCTGATCATTATTGTGTGTTTTTTGATACCAGCTTAATCTTAACACTAAGACAACCAACCTTAAGACTAAAAGGGAAAGTTTGGTTCAAAAGAGATTTGTAGATGACAAGGCTGAATGAAGCAAGGTTCTCTAATATTTTGAGATCATTTGAGTCAGACAGCTGTGACTGCTCTTTAAATGACATGGTTGGAATTTGCCTGTATCACATTAAATTAGCTTTGCAAGACCATCACTGAGTGTAACTCCTCCCCCTCATGTATTGACCCTGTACCTACAGCATTCTTTAAGCGGGTGTTCGACATTGTTTAAAGTCATGTCCTGAAGATTATAAATACATCTCTTCAAACAGGCATCTTCCCAGATGACTTTAAAACAGCAGTTGTAAAACCCTTACTAAAGAAACCCAACCTAGATGGTAATGCACTTGTAGTATCTTGATGTGTTGAGGAAAAGGAGACACGTCCCACTTGAATATTAAAAAGGGTTTATTACGAAGTAGAACAGTGTCAAAAAGGTCAGAATCTTGAGAGAGTCTCTGTGGCGCCAATTTCTGAGAACACTCTGCCAGCCTTGTCCTGATGCACAGTTTAAATACTACTTCTCAGATAATTATCTTAATAGTCAGGCACCCCCTGTGCCCAAAGCTATTGTCACATCAACTGGCTTCTTTTCACCTCTGACCTCGTAACACCATAAACTCCCGTTCCTTGCAAACAACCTCAAGGAAAACATACATCTCCTTTACATAGTGTAAACAGCTAACCGGAAACATACATCTCATTATATAGTATAAACCAACTGACCATACACTACACACTGACCAGCTATAGACTGATATCCAACCTTCCAGTCATTAGTAGGATACTTGAAAATAGTTTCAGTGCAAATAAACTTTCTCAAAGAGCATAATATCCTGGAGGAATTTCACTCAGGCTTTAGAACATATCACAGCTTTGAAACTACTCTTACTAAAATAATCAGCGACCTCAGACTAAATTCTGATGAAAATAAGGTCTCAATTCTCGTCCTCCTAGACCTAAGCGCAGCGTTTGATATGATTGACCATGATATCTTAATCAATTGTCTGACTGTGTTAAACTGGTTCAAAACATACATCAAAGGGAGAAAGTTTTACGTCAGTCTTGGAGATCACGTGTCTGAGAAACATGACATCTGCTTTAGGGTTGCACAAGGGAGCTGCCTTGACCCATTATTATTCTCTCTATACCTGCTGCCACTTGGTGACATCATTAGAGAGCACACTCCATGTTTCCATAGTTATGCAGATGACACGCAACTGTACATCTCTGCTGAACCAAACAATACTGCAGCAATAAACTCCATTACTACCTGTCTTCCAGCAATCGATAAATGGATGAGCAATAACTTCTTAAAGTTAAACGAGGACAAAACTGAAATCATACTAGTCGGCCCTAAAACAAAAAGAGAAATACTGTTTAATAATCTGGGGAAATTAACTCCCTGGATTAAATCTGAGTTTACAAGTCTTGGCGTTATTTTAGATTCAGATCTAAGCTTCAAGTCTCACATTAACAAGGTAACGAAAACATAATTTTTCCACCTTAGAAACATAGCTAAAGTACAACCGTTTATAAATCAAAAAAATGCTGAAAAACTGATTCATGCCTTTATTTCAAGCCGACTCGATTACTGTAATGCACTTTTTACTGGCCTCCCGAAAAAAAAAAAACAGAGACTTCAGCTCATTCAAAACTCTGCAGCTCGGCTATTAACCAGAACCAAGAGGAGAGAGCACATCAGTCTAGTTTCTGCTGCTCTGCATTGGCTTCCTGTAACACTTAGAATTGATTTTAAGGTCCTCCTCCTTATATACAAAGCCCTTAGTGCGCAAGGACCGAGCTACATTGCTAACTCCTTTGTTAACTTTGCCCTCAAGAACACTGCGATCACCTGCTGCTGGTTTATTGGAGGTTCCCAGTAACAGCCAAAAGAAAATTGGGGATGCATCCTTTGTCAACTACGCCCCAAAGCTATGGAACACACTACCTATAGATATCAGGGAAGCCAGCTTGCTAAATATTTTTAAAAGAAAGCTACAAACGTATCTCTTCACTTTAGCTTTTAACTAGCCGTGACATTCCTGGTACAGGCCTGAAACTCTTGTTTGTACATTGCTTGGCACCTATGCACTGCTTTTAAAATGTTGTATTTTACTTGATTTTATGCATTCTATGTATTCTATTTTTTAACTTTATTTTTATCCTTTAACTAGCTATAACTTTCATGCACTGCTGCACTTCTTTCAAAATGTTGTATTTTATTTTATTTATGAGAAAAAAAGCCGACTTTATTTTTTTTAAATATTTTTACTATTATTATCAAGTGGGTTCTATTTTCAATTTTATTTTACATAAATTATGGCACTCTGTCCCTGTTTCTATGTTAATTCTGTCTATTCAATGTAAATCACTTGGTGCATGTATTTTCTCTATTGTAAAGCGCTTTGAGCTGCATTCCTTGTATGAAAGGTGCTATACAAATAAAGTTAATTATTATTATTATTAAGGTTAAGGCAGGAGTGAGAGCAACCTGATCTCGCCAGTTCACAGTCTGTTTCTCTCTGCAGATCAGTTGTGCTTGAGCCCATGGAAAGCCAAAATATGAAAGGGGAGAGAGGTTTTCAGTTCATGATGAACAGGATTTAGAAAAATGAAGATTAAAATATTAACAGAAATGTGCACAGTGGGCTTTTCTCAGAGGAGAATATGTTTTTGCTTTACTTTCAACCAAACTTGACAAGAGTGAAGAGTGCATATTATTTAATCTGATCTGATCTGCACCCATGTAGAAATCGATTGCTGCCCAGTCAAGGCCAGACTGATATTAGTTGCTGGGCTCACGGCTCAAGGGTAATATTTTGGTGTTGTAGTGTGGCTTTATTGGTATGGGTATATTTATGGCATTATTGCCATGCTTGGACTATATCATATTTCATATGCAACATCTTATGCAATTTCCCTCAGAGATCATTTAAGTATTTTTGTCTGTCTGTCTGTCATAGTGTTTATTGTTCACAATATTTTCACCAAATGTCTACAAATTTGTTTTGTGTATGAATTTGAACCTTGACAAATGTGTTGATCATAGAAAATTAGTCAAATTTTCTCTGTAGGCCATACGTGTTTCCCTTTGAGCGAAGCCTAATGCCAGTTATCTGTCTTTGAATTGGGCTCTAGATGAGGGGAACCCAAGGGCAGTGAAGCAGAGGAAGGAGTGTGTTCTGTGTGTGCTGTTGTTCAAATGCAGTCTGTCTGGTTGAAAAATAATGCTATTTTGTCTGTGTATCTAGAATGGGCTCAGCTCTGCTCTCTCGCTTCGACATCGTCTTCCTTCTGTTGGACGTCCCAGAAGAGTCACATGATAGGCTGCTGTCGGAGCATGTCATGGCAACCCGGACAGGAAGGGGCGGGGTTAGCAGTGCCACAGTCAGCAGAGCCAATAACAGCGAACTGGAGAGCTCCTTACTCCTGGAGGCCTCGGAAACGCCTCTGTCGGAACGACTGCAGGTGAGACGAACCGACCATTATAACATCTGATGGAAACAAAACAAAGGACAGTGGGCCAAGCATGGTGTTTTCAGTGACCTCAATAAGATTGGCCGTATACTTCTTGCGCTGAGGAAGACCGGGGGGTCGATATAACAAAATGACACGATGATAACGAACAAACACATACCTCGTCAAACTTATTTTTGGGCCCTTGTAGCACCTCCAAGATTTTGCAAACGTGTCAAACATGCAATTATTCTACAGTATGTGATAAGTCATCAAATGAAGGCAGATAGCATTTGCTTTAGATGTATTCCCACAACCAGATTCCTGGTACCCCATCTCCACTGTTCTCCACTAAGTTCTAAGACCGCATTGAATTAAAAAATACATCTTTGTCAGCAAATAATTTCTGCGGACCAATCCACTTCTTTTGAGGCATGCTGCCCCCTTAAGGTCTCGATCTCTGTCCGGTGGCAGGTCCCTGCCGGTGAAGCTGTGGACGTTATCCCGGCATGCTTGCTGAGGAAGTATGTGAGCTATGCCCGGCAGTATGTCCACCCCACCCTCTCGCCTGAAGCCGCTCACACCCTCCAGGAGTTCTACCTGTCCCTCCGGGTCCAGGCCCAGTCTGCTGACTCCACACCAATCACCACCAGACAGCTGGAGTCTTTGATTAGGCTGACCGAGGTGGGTTCGCTCTTGGGTGTGTGATAGAGAGTGATGGTCTTCAACTGGGGTTAGGGAATGCAGGGTTAGAGAGCTATCTCAATAGAGTGTTTGTTTTTTTCTCAGTCATAAAAGACAGCTGACTATTTAACCAATGGCTAAGTTCTATGGTGCCCTAGATTTGAGAATAATTTCCAAGAAAATTGTAAAGTTAAGTCTGTTTTAAGATATGACGTTTATATAATCTGTTTCTACACGGAGTCAACCGTAGGCTGAAGAAGGTTGATTCCAACCTCCTCGGGACTCTCCATCCTTTTTGTAGCTACTCCAATTCCAATATATATAATATAGTATGCTCCTTTGATTATTCACAGCCTCATTTTCAAGTTGCTTTGGATAAAAGCCCATGTTGAATTACTAAATCATGTCCAGTTGTCAGATGCACCTCAGAGAAACACTAAGGAGAGACCACAAGAGTTGTGAGTGACATTCACAAAGAAAAACTGTAAATATGTTGTGTTATTGTACTGTGGGATTTCATGCATTTGCATGCACGCTGTGGGATTAAGACACAACTCCCACGGATACGCATCCAGTGATTTTATTAGTTCTAATTGTTCTCCAATCGAATAGAGAAAAGAGCAGTCTGTAGCGCCTACACAAAATATAAATACCCCAGGCTGGACTCCATCTTGGCTCCTACCATATGAGCTGGCTGACTCAAGATATTGGACGGTAATTAGGTTGCACCATGGATGGACTTGTCCTCTTGTTTATACACCAGCAAGATGTAATTTACAAAACCTTACATGACTGAAGAGGGTGGACTGAATGAAAACATAAATAGAATTAATTAATTACACTGATGGAGGATGCAGTAACCGTGTGTGTGTGTGTGTGTGTGTGTGTGTCTGTGTGTCTGTGTGCAGGCCAGGGCTAGATTGGAACTCAGAGAGACAGCAGTGAAGAGTGATGCTGAAGACGTGGTGGAGATCATGAAACACAGGTGCCAACCAGAGAAACGCAGATGTTGAATTTGAGTTATTTGGAATCGCTATTGTTGATAACATGGTTTGGTGTGTGCACCTCACAGCCTAGCAGACACCTATTCTGATGGGCTGGGCGGCCTTGACTTCCAACGTTCTCAGTTGGGCTCAGGAATGAGTCAGCGTAGCATTGCCAAGCGATTGGTCAATGCGTTGCACTCACACGCTCAGCGGACCAATCAGAAGCAGTTTGACATGCAGCAGCTGAGATCGCTAGCTGAGAAGCTGAACATACGGGTTAGTAGCCATACAACTCAGGGAACACATTCACATTGATTGTTATGTAACATACTGTATTTTAATATGGATGTTCCGCCTGTCTGTTTGTGTATTCCTAAATCATGTTTTTTTTTCCTCTTTCAGGTGTTGGACTTTGAGGGCTTAATCAGTTCTCTGAATGAGCAGGGTTTTCTGTTGAAGAAAGGAGCCAAGTTATACCAGCTACAAACAGTCTAATCTGCTATAACTTCTACACACAGACAGTAGCTTTTTTACGACAATGGCGAATAACCTCTTGCTGCTGTATTATTTTGACTAGCATCTACTGTAAAGTATATTAAAAAAAAAAAAAAAACAATGAATGTACTGCATAAAACTGCATGGGAACGGAGCAAAGTTGGGTAAATAAATAGAGGTAAGGGACTCCTGGAGAGGAGGGCCCATTTAACCATTTTCGGTCTGGGGCTGATAAAGTCAGTTAGAGTCTGGCAGAAAAAAAAAAGAAAAAAAAAAAGGGGGAGAAGAAAACCGGTATATCTATAAAAATCTGTTAAAGGGGCGTTGGTTAAAGTCCAACGGGTAAAAATAAATAAATAAATATATAGTAATAAAATAATTAACTGAAAATAAAATAACAGAACCATGGGAGATGGAACCATGGCGCATGCCACTTAGACGTACGGATTATAACCCCGATCCAGATTAATTGAGAGGTCCACCTAGAGGGAGTGATGTTCCATGGTTTTATACCGAGCGCACAGACCCCGTCACAGGGACGGTGGTAGTTCTAACCCCGGGAACAGAAGGAGGATTTAGTGCAGCAAACAGTGCACATAACTAATTGAGCGGCAATAGAAAGACATTTCCCCGAGCAGGCGGAGAGCCTAAAGCTTGTAAAAACTGTGCACGTGGGACTGGGTGACGACCCAGTGCCAGCGGCTACACGCCGAATCAGGGACACGTACCAGGGAGACAATAACCCTCCCTGGCCCCAAAACCTTTTTACTAAGAAGAAAGACGCAAAATAGAGGCCAGAAATTGACTATTTAGCCACCCTAGTGGCTACGTCGCTTAGACTAATTCCAGTGTTGAAACCTATTACCAGACTCTTTCTGAGAGAAGGGGAAGACGGAGGCGGAGCAGATAAAAAGAGTATTACACCTCCATTGGGACAGACAGGCAGCTAGAGGAGAGCCCTATCACTACCAAGTAGAAAAAGCAGAGGAGGAGGAGGGGACAATCCTCCAGCTCTCCTACCTAGAGGGAGAGCTAGTGGCGGACGACAGGAAGGTATTCCGACTCGCTGGCAGGACACCATCCTTCCAAGGAATGATGGCTGAGTCAGTCCAACCCACTACCCTGTTGGCTGAAGGGGAGCCTAAGCCCACTACCCCCTCCGAAGACAGGGTCGTTGTATACAAATTTCTGGCGGCAAATGCCGACAGTAAAGGCCCCCTCAGCTCAAAGCAGCAGAAACAATGGCAGAAGAGGGAGGAAAAATACAAGCGCGAATGGGAGACACAAGGAGTGTGGCCGACAGAAGGAAAAACAACCAATGAATTAGCACAGGGAGCATAGAATGCCTTAAAAAAAAACTAAATTTAAAGAGCGGCACAAAGGAGAGAGAACTCAAAAAAGAAAAATCAGAAAGGTGACCCAACACGCCTGGAAAAAATGAAAAGATATGGAAAAACCATTCTGACAGGCTACCATGTGGCCATACAGGCAGAAAAGAAGAGGACAGGCCATCCCAGTACGGCCCCTCCCCCGGTTGTACCTCCCAGCAACATTAACATAAGTATAACGACGGTGGCGGAGGATTCTACCCGAGTCTGAGAGACCCGCCCCAACCAGGAGAGGTGCCACCCCCATACGCCACCAGCACAATGGAGCTCCCGCCCCTAGGAGGCGAGGGAGCAACAGTGCCCCCTCAATCACCACAGTGACCAGTGCCAATCCAGTACCAATACCCGGTGCTAGAAATAGCAGTTGGCCCTGTGACAGTCATCTACAAGGGGCCAGCAAAGAAGGACCAGGAAGACGATATGAAGAATCAAGCAAAGGACCCAAGAAGTACCAAGAGCAAAAGATATGAGAAGGAGTATGGAGAAGACGAAGCAGCGTGGGAGAAAGTAGAAAAGAGAGACGAGAAGGGAGAAACGAGAAGGCAAAAGCAAGGGAAAAGAGTAAATAGTGTCATACCAGTGAGAAGTGGGCCCTGGGCCATCAGAGGAGCGGGAAGAAGGTGAGACGGAGCATGGTGGCTCTGCCACGATGACGATAAGACGGGAAGGAAGGCGGTCACCACCCAGGTACGAGGGACCCGACAACCGTGACAGAAGACGGTCCTCGTCATCGGGCAGCTCTGGAAGCTGTGAGTGGGAACGGCAGCCAACAGGGCTGAGAAGCCAGAGTGCATGGATGCATGAACATAACATAACGATGTAGAACAAGAGAAAAGAATATGAGCAGAAGAGACAGTGAAAGGTACCTGGAGGAACTAACTGCAACATACAGCGAACACACTACAGCTGATGGAGCCCTACCGGATGGCAGAAGCACTGACCCGCTGAGATGCCGCCTCACTACCCCGAGCACCAGAGAGTCCAAGCAGAGCCAGATGAAAGACCAAAACCTGGGGAGATAGGAGAAAGGATGAGCGGGAGAAGGCCCAGAAGACTGAAGAGGACCAAGTGTGCTCAGAGGATCCAGGGTCTCAGGAAGAGCACAGAGAAGATGAGTCTCCACAGAATGTCATGCCACTATTGGAAGCCCCAGGAGGGATACAGTACAACCCAAGGGGGACACAGGGACATGGCCACCATACAAGCCCACCTTCCCCCAATAACGCAGGGAGCAGCCCCCTGGATAAGGAGATTCGAGAGAGAGACAGCAGCGGACAACCTGTCCCTGGGCGACCTGCGGGCCATCATCACGCACACAAACGGGCCAAATATCAGAACCGTGAGGGAAACACTGGAACCTCCAGGAGCCCCAACAATGACCCCTTCAACCAACATCGAAATAACTGGCGGAGAGTTCTGAGAGACATGTTCCCCACAAAAACAGCGCTGGCATGACCGGCCTGAAGAACAAGACTGATGAGACCACCCATGGATACCTACAACTATGGGAGGACTGCCACGGCACGGGTGTCACCCCAGATCAACCGATTTGGCCTCCACTATGTTCAAGAAAGCGGTGGTGGAAGGCCTACCTCCACCCGTCCAGACAGCCCTGAAGAAAGTAGTGGGACTCGGGTCCCTGCCCTGGGGAGTGTGGCAAGAGCACGTTGACCATTTCTCTAAACAAGATGAAGCCCAAGCTACTGTGGCGGCACGAGGTATGGGGGGATGGCTTTTGAGGCAGTATTGACAAATTTAATTGTTGCCAGAAACGCCACCCTGGGAATTTCACCCAGGGATTTCTTTTAAGTGGACTAACCCAAATGAAGAAAGGCTCTGAGGTCCGTTATGCAATGAGGCAGAGACAGCAGTTCAATAATACAAAATATTTGTTTTAAAACTAATGTAAAAAAAAAATACTCACTAAGGGGAAATAAGGGGAAGTAATCAGTGCTGAGACCAGAGAGCAACTAGTTAGGCACAAATAATTAAATCAAAATAATACTAACTAATAACAAGAGAAATCAAACAATGAGAAATAAGCAAAACTCTATAACCACAAAGGAGATGCAACCCATAATAACCCAAGAGTAAACACAAAACTAACAGGATAATCGCATTTATGGGTTGCAACAAAATCAATTAAAAGAAATGACCACAAAGGAAAAAAATCAAATGTATGTCCCATACTGTCCTCTGTCACATGGGCACACACACACTTTAAGATGTGGCTACACCAACAGTAAAAGAGACAGCGTTGCCAAGCCACCGCTTTGCCCCGGCAGCAACAGGGAGACGCACAAACTATCTCCAGCCGAATGAACCGGCAGAGCAATGAGAGGCCGAGTCGGCCCTGGCGAGGAGGTGAGTGTCCGACACAAGGCCGGTCCGGTCAAAGCCAGGCGAAGCAAAACAGTTCCAGTGGGGCACAGCGATCAGTCCAAATAATAATTTCTTTAAATGAGGCAAAGCAGGCAAGCAAAGAAGCAAAGCAGAAACAAAGCAGCAGTGGTTCTACGGGGGGATTAGCCGGCTCTGCGCCGCAATGTCAGTCACCCGGTCAGGCAGTCCCGGCCAACACGACGTGGAGCAAAGGGATCAAAGCTACACTAGAGCGACCACCGGCGATCAGTGAGTGGCATACAGGGCGGTGAGCAGCGCGCAGCCATCAGCAACACCCAAGCGAGCCCTTGTGAAACATTAACTAAAATTAGCACTGGATGGGCAACATACGGGAGAAATTCAGCCGCGGCCGGCAGCTCACCTGTCACCACACGGAAGCGGAAATGGAGGCCGCACAGAAGTGACTTGACCCAGTCCCCGGCAAGCAAGAGGCCGACAGGTGCTCTACGCCCGCCTTTATGTGGCATTCTCCCACCGTGATTGGTTGGGACTGCAGCACAGCTGGCAGTCACCATGACAACTAACTACATGTTGCCACACTACCAAGAGCAGTGAGGTACGGGACTTACAACAACAACTGCTAAGGATGTAGATTAAAGAACAAGTGGATAAGTCTAAAAGACAAAAAGAAAAGCACTGGCATGATGGTAGTGACACCAGAACCAGACCATCGCCCCCAGCCATGCATCAACTGGTCTCCTTGGCAACACCTCAGCCACCTCCACCAGCCCCCTAGCAATCGTCGCATTCCCCCGCAGCGGTGCCCCCACTCCCATACACACCACATGTATATGCCCCATACCCAATGGCCTACCCCGTACCGTATCAAATGCCACCTCAAGCGCAAGCACCCTATCACTATCCCCAGGGCCAGACACAAAGAGGAGGCCCGAAAGGGGGGTACAGGGGAAGTCGAGGACTGAGATCCGGGCCCAGAGCCCCACCAGGAGTGTGCTACCAGTGCGGACAACAAAGACATTGGGCAAGGGACTGCCCCAACCCACCACAGGGTGGACAACAACCACAGCAACGGCAGCAACATTCTCCTCAGGGGCCGCCTCGCCTACCAGGAGCGCCGATGTGTCCCCTCTTCGAATAGGGGGGCCCAGAGGACGAGCAGGTGAGAAAGGAGCTGGGACTCGGACTCAGTCTCTACAATAGGGAACATCGATGGAAAACCACCCTCTCTATCTCACTGCTCATTGAGGACCATGGGGTTCTCTGGGAAGCCCATGGTACAACCAGTCACAGACCCACTAACCTTTGACATGCTGGACCAGAAAGGACAAAACGCTTTCCTCTACGCCCCGCACTGCCCCATCAACCTCATGGGAAGAGACCTGATGAATGTACTCCGGGTTACGCTAGCCTGCACCACAGGAGGCATAACTCTGTACCATCCCATGAAACCACCCCCAGAGGAAGCCCACGTGTCCGTGTTAACAGACGACCCCCAGCCGGAGAATCATGAGGACACTACCATCTATTGGCACCAGTGGATGAAGCAGCCCAAATGAACAATGGTCTAACACAAGTATTCGAGGATTGGAAAATGTGGATCAAAGTACAGGGTGACTACCATGAACCAGATGACCCATTCCACTGCAGCCTCTATGTGACAGAACAACAGGATGTCCTGTATGACGAGCCATGGCAGCAATGCAAAGAAGGGACACTGGAGATCCTCCGGTCCACTGATCTGATCTACGTCAGACCGGAAGGAGTGGCGGCCGACGGAACCCTAAATCCAGAACAACTATCCTGGTTCCGGATGGGACCAGAGAGCACCCCTCACATCTCACTACTTGTGGCCAAGGACCACCTGCCCAAACAACTCGCACCGATGGTAAAAAGGGCCAGAGTGATCACCAAGTGTTATCCAACGACAACCTACTCCTCCATAGGAGGAGGTTGTTAGAAACTAGGTTAGAAACTCCTCGGTCCAGCGCAAGCCAGGTACAAAGAGACTAATGTGACTGGGCGGCAATTATGAGATGGTCTGAATGAGTGTGCTGATGTATGTATGATGTATAAACATGTGTGACCAATCAAATATGCTATAATCTGTGTGATCACTATGGGACCTGCGGGTCCGCTATGTACCTGTTTAACACTGTATGACCCGTCAAGGTGAACGCCACCTTCCCATAAGGAGGGTGCGACTGGGTTTTACTCACACTAGTGAGAGGTTTCCCAGTCGGTTGATGGGCTGATAACGGGCTAATGATTGTGCGCAGTGCTCAATGTGCTTTTGTCCCTGGAGTATTGTAACAAATGCAATTTCCCTCAGGGATCATTAAAGTATGTCTGTCTGTCTGTCTAGTAGAATGGTCATCTGTGAGTCATCTATGTGATGACCAAGGAGGGAATTGTGAAGTATATATTTTTTTTTTTTAAACAATGAATGTACCAATCATGACAAGCTATGCAATAAGGTGTGCTAGGTTAAGTTAAGAATGTACTGATTAATGTGCCATGACAGTTAAATATTATACATGTGATCCCACGGAATAACATGGGTGTTCTGCAGACATATAGTGTGGCCTATTGACGTAGACTCGTACACAAACAATTAAAACAGATGGGCACCCAAGGCCATGTGCAATGGGGAGTACCGCTTCATATCTCTAAAGCACATTCCTCTGTACGAATAAAGACCCAGAACAGACACAATATGGGCAGAGCATCCGTGGATATATATATATATATATATATATATATATATATTTATATATTGTAACGATACAAATTAAGCCAAGAATGAATTTGAGTGAATTTGTATTGGGTTTCGCTATCTGTTGAAACAGGAGGACACTGTTTTACAATTTGGTGGGACCTAACCTATATATATACAGTCAATGGACCTAACACATTTCCGAGCTCTGGCTTTTACGACGCTGTGACGTTTGTGTACAGGTCGCGGAATACGGCAACATGGCAGCCTGCTGGCAGACGCTGCTGTTGTTTCGTGTGTTGAGCTCTAAATGGCAATAACCCAAATCAATCATGAAACAAGTACAGTATAGCACGTTACCAATGGTGAGGTAACAGTGTAGTTGAGATGTACTTATTCTGTATTCGGAGGAGCACCGTGCAACTCTGTCTGCGTGGCAACGTCCCGACAATTCGGTGTCCGGTAGCTGCGCGTTGGGCAAGTGTGTGTCAACTTGAGACTTTATCATGGCGGAATACGCAGACACCTGTTACCGAATGCGCAAGCCCGAAACGGACAGTGTCAAGCAGACTGAGGCAGTTAAGGGTTGATCAACAGCGACATGCTTGCAAGGAGACACATGTCACACGCTGGAGCCGAACGACGCCGTGGCTAAGCCCGGCTCCTTTGCACACTCACGCCAGTCTGCTCCTCCTCCGGGGAGGTCACAACAGGCCTCTGGTCGACGTCAAGCCGCTGCTGTCGTCTGGGGCCCGGGGGCTGTGCAGCGGAAAACCCCCACAATCTCAGGACACTAACCCACCATCGGAGCAGAATGAAAGTCAGAACAGTTCTGTCCACATCCCTGGACATGGGCTCTTTAAGTTCAAAGAACTGGTGTGTATACTACGGACCTGGGACTGCTCTTCACTTATTATTTTTGAAGTTCTCCAAATTACAACTATAAACAAGTTTTTACACGATTTACTAGAATAAACAACAACATGGCGTTGATTCAACGTGTATACATTGGATTGCCGAGGAGTTAATCACAACAAGACGCATTGGTTATGTTTTTTTTTAAAGTAATGAATATCTTTAAATCTGCAAACCAATTATACATTTATGTTATGCATTCTCTTATCTAATTGTCTTCTCTTGGCTCAATTTGTGACAACTGATTTCCATGTTCCATGCAGCACGAGAACCCGTGGACAATCCCCAACCTGTTGTGTGTGTGTAGGATTGCGTTGTCGCCGTACCTGGGCTACCTCATCATCCAGCAGCACTTTTACCTCAGTCTGGCTTTGTTCACACTGGCTGGTGCCACAGACCTGGTAAAACAAACACCGACACAGACGGACTGCATGGAGTTGCACATTTAATTGTAAATTAAAAGTTGTTTTCGTCTAACATTGAATGAATCAACACATGTATTCCCTTCTCATCTACTCCTTCTCTGTTTCGTCTCTCTTTAGTTAGATGGCTACATTGCCAGGACATGGCCCAATCAGAAGTCAGCATTGGGCAGTGCACTCGACCCATTGGCTGATAAGATTCTGATCAGTGTTTTGTACTTCAGCCTCACCTATGCTCAGCTCATACCAGGTAAGGGCAAGTGTGTTTTAGTGGTACAGACAATAGTTGAGGTTTTTATATGGGAGCTGCAAAATTATTGACATGGTTGTTGTCGCGGAAGTGTTGTCAATTCACTTGCTTACCTCACAGGTCATCAAGCAAGGGGGTGTAATGCAAGATATGTGAAATATTGCCTTGTT
>JAXIVH010000004.1:3140109-3142609 GCA_036785325.1 Urophycis tenuis
ACAGTTAAGTGATGGCCTTGTAGTCATTTACTAATGCTGTTGTTAATGGTGTTAAATAATTGAATTAAATTAATAACTTTGTTAACGTTGGTTCATTTAGTATAAATAAAGTATTACTTTATTATTTTTTATACTTTATACTATTTATTGTTAAATTGTATTAACTGTTAAAGTTAGTTCATGCTTACTACTGCATAACATAATATGAATGAATGGTTAATTATTGTACTCTTTTGGTTAAGGGTACGAACCACTATTTGTAATATATGATATAATGATAAAATAACAAAGCTAATAATGTTAATCATCATTTTGGCTAAAATACTGTGACTGGTTTCTCCAGAAAATGTATAAAATGAAACAACAGTAAATAGAAGAAAAACTAAATGTATTGAAGCTCCTCCAGATTTGTGCATTATAAGACTCAAGCTAGAATCAAAAGTAATCAAGAACATAGAAAGAATCCATGGTAGCCCTTTGAATGAAGCATTTGAGAATCACCTCGAAGTTACCCCTTTCATCTTGAATGGTCTTCACTTGTACAATTACCGTTATCTCTTTAACCTTGTGGAGCATTGTGAAATCCTGTAATCAGGCTGTTTGAGGTAGAAAGGCTCCGCGCTGCTTCTGGGAGCTTAGGATCTATTTGCAGTGGATCTGTTGGTATTTTCAGCATCATGCAATCAGTGCCTCTCAAAGTGTCCAGAGAAAGGCCTGCTTCCCGAGCTCGCAGATATGTCCGCCTAACTTTATATCAAACCTGACTGCTTACGAAACAAACTGAATCAGAGATGTTACACCAGGGAGAGGTTCACACACACACACACACACACATACACACACACACACACACACACATGCACGCGCGCGCACACACACACACACACACACACACACACACACACACACACACACACACACACACACACAAATCCATATGGATGAAAACACACACACTTGGGTCTCGCTGGTCTTGAAATAGATTTCCGCCTCCTACTCTCCCTTATATAAGATCTCAGTACAGTGATCTGTTAGTGGATATGTGTGTGTGTGTGTGTGTGTGTGTGTGTGTGTATGCGTGCGTGCATGCGCGTGCATGTCTGTCAGTATGAGCATAGAAGGAGTGTCTTTCCTAGGCCTTTGAATATCATTTAAAATGCTTAGTGAAGCTTATACAGTCCTCACTCTTGATGAGCTCACATATGTAACTAATGCCTTACTTACTTACTTCCTGAATTTATCAATCCAGCCCTTACCAATACTAAACATTTGCATACAAACCAAACCATACCAAACCATATCATACATTTCACACCAAGCCAAACCACACCATAATCAAACTGTACAATACCATTCTACACCAAACCAGACCAAACCAGACTGTACCGAACCAAACAATACCAAACCATGCAGCGCTATACCATACCATGCCACACCTAACCACACGGGCACATAGTGTGGTATAGGGTGATACTGCTGCATCATCATAAGTGCTGTCATAGCATGATGCGGCTAATGCATTTTGAAAGCAGTGATGCATTGTGTTTACTAATTGTGGATTGCGACGGCGGAGTGGATGGAGAGTGGGAGAGCGGCGCACAATCAGGACAAGAGCCACACAAGGACACGCCGAGGGCAGCGGCCGCTAAATGACTGCGTCGTGTGCCCTCGCGTTTACCTACTGGCGGAGAGCCGTGCAAGAGTCGAGTACCTGTTGTCATAGACGTCTCTTCCAAAAAGGCAATCAGTCTCGATGTGCACAATGAACAAGCAGACAACCGCAAAGTAAGCAATGGAAAACATTGGACTGATTCGCGTTGTTCAAACTAATGATTTTCCAAAGTGCAACATTTGTTCTAGTTATTGAACAATGGGGCTAAAGGCAAACCAGAGTTCCCGAGTTGAAACCCAATCTCTGTATGATTGACACAACATATAATGTATGCCATTCTGATGTAAAAGACACATTTTTACAGTAACTGTGATAGGCAGTACAGCATAAGTGATCAGTAATGAGTAGCAAATATGTAGGCCTAAACTTTGTGATATTTTAGGCATTTAATGGCACATTTAATGGGACACATTAATTTGAAATGTATAGGCATGCCTGGCATGAAAAGCCTATTCACTGTAGAATATAACCTTGTAAATTGACAATTATAAGTTAACATTAGTATGATTATGATTATAATCACTGTTATAATAACAATATCAACAATAACTATAGTATTATTGTTGTTGTTGTTGTTGTTGTTGTTGATGATGATGTTGTTGTTGTTGTTATTGATAATAATAATAAATTAGGTTTAATGTAGGTGTTTGGTTTTGTATAGTTTAGTGTAGTTTGGTTTGGTTTGGTATATGTGATTTGGTAAGGTTTGTTATGGTTCAGTATGGTTTGGTTTTGTATGATATGAGTATGGTTTGTTTTGATATGGTATAGTTTGGTATGGTGTGTTATGGTTAGTTTGGTTTGGTATGTTATGGTTTGGTAAGGTTT
>JAXIVH010000004.1:3146603-3151603 GCA_036785325.1 Urophycis tenuis
TCTATAGATATCTATATAGATATCTATAGATTCATATTTTTCTACATTTCCCATAACATATATATACAATGTATACAATGACAACACCACATAGCTGCATATGGGAATTGCTTGCATGTGGATTATTTCTGATACAAAACCATTTTGATGTCATCAAGTCAATTCATATCATAGCTTTAATCCAAGTGCGTGGCTGTTACCTGTCCTGCATAACACTTCAACGAGCATGTCTGTGTGAAAGAAAGGTCTGTTTCAAGGTCACAACTCCACATCCCACCGCAGCCAAAGGTAGGTACAACGTGAGTCCAAAATGATGGTGTGAGCCAAGCAGATGCAGCCAGCATGGCTGGCTGAGTGGCAGTATGGATGAGAGCAAGCCCCACACCATGCTTCATGGTTGTCATCATAACCATCACAGTGTCTGTGTGTGTGTGTGTGTGTGTGTGTGTGTGTGTCTGTGTGGGTGTCTGTTTGCGTGACTGTGAAAGCATAGGAGAGATCTGTCAGTCTGTCAGTTACAATTGCCTATTAAGCCATGCATAGACAGAGACAGAGGTCTAGTGGCTGTAGCAAATTAGATAGCTGTTGGAAGGTTGTCAAGACAACCCTGAACAGAACTTTCTCATGCTGTGTCCAGAATGACAACCGCCTTGCATATGTGTGTGGTGTGTGTGTGTGCGTCTATGTGTGTGTGCGTCTATGTGTGTGTGTGTGTGTGTGTGTATGGAAGGAGGGGCTAGGGGGGATATTCAGCGGGCGTATGACAGTCCTGATTAGCCAAGTAATATACGTCCAAGGTTAGTTAACTTAGACGACTTGTTGTCATGACAACTAGATGGGTGCGAAGTAGTACAGCCCTGCAAGCCTATGCTTGAGTATGTGTGTGTGTGTGTGTACGTGTGCATGCATGTGTGTGTGTGTGTGTGCGTGTGTGTGTGTGTGTGTGTCATGCTGCTTCATTTTATCTCAAAGACAGCATGTGACCATATTCCCCCTTCTCTCTGTCCAGGATCTGGTCTACAGTTGCCCCAGTCATACTTCATGTGGATCCAAATGGATTCTACTTGTACTGGACTGATCAGAACAAGGTAAACCACACACATACACACACACACACACACACGCACACGCACACTCACACACACACACACAAAAACACACACACACTCACACAGACACACACACACACAGACACACACACACACACACACACACACACACACACACACACACACATAAAATACATCCAGTTGGTTTATTGCTTCCTTCTGGCATTTAAGTATTTCTCTGACACGCCAGACCTCCAACACCTCCTATGCATAATTGATCAAGGGCACTCATTAGATAAATATTGTTGGTATTACAACTATGGGAATCGTTAGAAAACACTTAGCTGTGAATACAGGCATAAGACAGGAGGAGTGCATTGTACAATACATAATTGGACGCACACACTTGTATACACAGACGCATGAGAAACACACACACATCCACACAGATATATCCAATGTCGTTCCAGGGGTCCTTACTCCCACGCAGGGGGCAGGAGGAAGCATTTAACCTGTCAGATGAACAGCGAGTGTGTGTTTGTGTGTGTGTGTGTGTGTGAGTGTGTGTGCGTGTGGATTGTGGGAGGTTGTTTGTGTCTGTCTGCGTTGTGCACACATGTGGGTGAGTGTGTGCTTGTATGTGTGTGTGTCTGTGTGTGTGTGTGTGTGTGTGTGTGTGAGAGAGAGAGAGAGAGAGAGGAGAGAGAGAGAGAGAGAGAGAGAGAGAGAGAGAGAGATAGAAAGAAAAAGACAGAGACAGAGGCCGAAGGAGAGAGTGTGTGTATGTCTAAGCTGGAGGTGAGTACTAACTCTTGGTTTCTGATCCTCAGGAGACAGAACTTTTGGACCTAACTCTTGTGAAAGATGTCAGAACAGGCAGAAGCACGAGAACACCCAAGGGTACCCACCGCGGCTTGACCCTCCAGCTCCACGGTGCCACCGTGGAGGCCAAAAACACAGCTTTGTTATCCAACTGGAGGCCAATAACACAGCTTTGTTATCCAACAGGAGGCCAAGCTGCGTGAGCTGCTGGATGTGGGGAATCTGGTTGGTCGGCTGGAGAACCGCATGGTTACCGTGGTTACGGCTTCAGACCTCGTTAACGTCAACCAGCTGAACTTCATCGCTTCGCAGGAGAATGAAGCTAAGGTGCCAAAGACAGTGTCACGTTTAGTTTAACATGATGTTGATGGTGATCATGGTGGTGATGATGACGATGGTGATGATGATGATGATGATGATGATGATGATGATGATGATGATGATGATGGTGATTATGAGGACAAAGGGAAAAAAGGGGAAAACTAAAAGTGTATCTAATTGTCCTAAATGTTCTAATTGAATTAAATGTTTAAACTACAATGTACATTATCCTGATATTAATTAGTATTTGCAAATGAATGATGATATTGGTCATAGTTATGAATACTATAGAATGACAGGTAAAGAAACAGGTCATGATGATGGATTTGTACGAGCATGGAACTGGTGAAAATTATCAGTGTGCTGATGAAGACCATGTGCTTGTCATCTCTGAAGATGTGGTGCGAGGAGCTCTTTGCCCTGTCTTCCAACCTTCTGACCCACAATCTCAATAGAGACCAGAGCCTCCTCAAGGCGTGAGTATATGCACACACAAAAACACACAAACGTACAACAACACTCTCAGCTACACACAAACGCACACACACACACACACACACACACACACACACACACACACACATGCGCGACTGAGCTACACCAATTATTATGAGAGTACGTAGTGAAGACTGGTTTCACTATGTCTATGTCACTCTTTGGATTAGCATGCAGACAGCAAAATGTCTCTGTTTTACTATCCCATATATGAGATATATTTATGAAATATATGAAAATATTTCATATTTTAGAGGACAATGCCACATTATGGCTGTAAAAGTGACCGAATATGACTTTAGTGTTCTCTATGCAGAGGGGTTACTAAGATACTTAGCTCAAGTATTGGCCTTTAAATACCAAATCTGAACTACAAATGGGAACATTGTACCATTTCAATAAGTACAAATGGAAATACTTAACTAAAAATATCCAAATGTTGGACTTCCTTACTTTCAGATATGTGAAGCTGACCCTCCAGCCCAACTCAGAAGGCAAAATCCCTGTCAAGAAGTGAGTTGCTAATGGATGTTACTTCTTTTTTTCCCAAATCCTAATGGCAGTCTGTTGTGTTGTCATTTCCTTGGGATGTGTTGACAACGTGTGCTTGTTGTTCGCAGCATCATCCGCCTGTTCTCCTCAGACAGGAAGAGAGTGGAGAACGCCCTGGAGAGCTGCAAGTTGCCCTATGGACGGGTAGACATCAAACTGGTTACCACACTCACCAGAATACTGTAGAGGAACCCAAAAGAGAGGACAAACATACAGTCAAACCAAGAGTTAGTGACGAAAACAAAGCTCTTCATGGCATTTTCAGAGAAACAATATTGTTATTGTGAAAGGGAAGGAAAGGAAAGTTACTGTTGTGGAGGCTGTTATTAAGCCAGCCGTGGCCAGAGAAGCAAAATGGATGTGCTTTACAATATGGAGGGAAGTGGACACAAAGAACACAAGGCAACTCCAGGATTCTATACAAAATGGAAGTCAGGGGGTCGAAATGGCTGCAGTATCAGACTTCTTGTCTACAGCGGCAATACAAACGCTAACTACAATAACATATGTTTAATTGGACAGCGGAAGGTAGCTCGATGGTGTAGACAAAGGTGTATTAAATGAACTGGTGACAAAGTAAAGAAAGTTAGGCTATACACTAAACAGCTCTGACGAGTGTCCTTCTGTAACCCACCTGCTTTTACACGTGACAATATAACAAACATGTAGCATGTGTCTTGTATTGAGACTTATATGTATGTTTTACATTTCTGAAAGGGTGACAGTATTAAACTCGAAGACTTTTCACCAGAGGTCTACCGGAGCTTCCTGGAGAACCTTTGTCCACGGCCAGAACTCACCGGTGTATTCAAACTACAGTAAGATAGCTCAGCATACTACCAACACACTGTTACATCATGATGTTACCATATGATGTCACACTGCTACCAACACACTGTTACATCATGATGTTACCATATGATGTCACACTGCTACCAACACACTGTTACATCATGATGTTACCATATGATGTCACACTGCTACCAACACTGTTACATCATGATGTTACGATATGGTGTCACCCTGCTACCAACACTGTTACATCATCATGTTACGATATGATGTCACACTGCTACCAACACTGTTACATCATCATGTTACGATATGGTGTCACCCTGCTACCAACACACTGTTACATCATGATGTTACAATATGATGTCACACTGCTACCAACACTGTTACATCATGATGTTACCATATGATGTCACACTGCTACCAACACACTGTTACATCATGATGTTACAATATGATGTCACACTGCTACCAACACTGTTACATCATGATGTTACCATATGGTGTCACCCTGCTACCAACACACTGTTACATCATGATGTTACCATGTGATGTCACACTGCTACCGACACACTGTTACATCATAATGTTACAATATGATGTCACACTTCTACCAACATACTATTGCATAATGTTATTACACTATTATATAATGATGTTATAACTATACACTGTTACATAATAATGTTACGATACACTGTTACATAGTAATGTTATGATATGATGTCACACTGCTACATCCCACAAGGTGATTTGACACTGCTAGCATCATACTGGTACACAATGATGTCACACGACTTCCAACACACTGTTACATCATAATGTTACTAACTAATGTCACACTGCTACCAGCACACTGTTACAGCATACTGCTCCAACATGATGTTACACTGCTACCAGCACACTGTTACAGCATACTGCTCCAACATGATGTTACACTGCTACCAGCACACTGTTACAGCATACTGC
>JAXIVH010000004.1:3156603-3164103 GCA_036785325.1 Urophycis tenuis
GACGAGGACGAAGACGACGATGGTAAAAAGGTCTGTACATCTATGTATGGATGCTGCTGCTGCTAAAGTTTTACTTCTTATGACACTGAACATGATACCCACTGAAGTTATGATAATGATATTGATCGCGTGATAAGCAGAAAACGCTGGATGTCATTTCCATGTTGTTTCATGTGTTCCCTGCAGGGGTCAGCAGAGAGGGAGGCGGTGGCCACGGAGGAGATGTCCACCCTGGTCAACTACGTCCAGCCAACAAAGTTCAACTCTTTTGAGGCTTCCAAGAGTAGGAAACACACAATACTGCTACTAGAACTACTACTACCACCACTACTACTACTACTACTACTACTACCACTACTACTACTACTACTACTACTACTACTACTACTACTACTACTACTACTACTACTACCACTACTACCACTACTACCACTACTACCACTACCACTACTACCACTACTACTACTACTACTACTACTACTACTACTACTACTACTACTACTACTACTACTACTACTACTGCTACTACGACTACCTGCCTACTAATACTATTATTACTATGTCTTCTTCTACGACTACTATTATGCTACTGTACTACTACTGCTTCAACTACTACTAATACTACTACTACTATGACTACTATTAGTACTACATAAGGCTATTCCAGCATGGTCAATTACTTTACCTAAAATCATTTATTTCCTACACCATTGACCCTCTAAACCCTTCTAAATGTTTACATCATACACATTTATAACAACAATTGTATATTTACTTAGCAAAATAATTTTAAAAAGAACGCTGATTGTTGGACACCCTAATATGTGTATGTGTGTGTGTGTGTGTGTGTGTGTGTGTGTGTGTGTGTGTGTGAATGCGTGTGCGTGTGCCTGCATGTATCTCTGTGTTCAGAGGCTGGCAGGTGTTTCCAGATGTCATCGTTTGTAGAGACCAAAGCACTAGAGCACCTCACCAAGTCACCAGTGGAGTTTGTGGAGTATCCTTCACGTCACCATGACAACTACATACCATGGCAACTGCCTCCCCTGCACCTCATACAATCTTTTATATATAATTTTTTTTTATATCATTCCAACAGTTTCTCAGTGATTATCCTTTGAATATCCAAACAGACGTGACTGAAAGCTACTGTTCCTCATTGATTACAGCTGTAATATTACAGTGGACTACTGTGTCCTTCCACATGAGCTGTTACACCATGTTTTTAGCCTGTAAAACCAGACAGATCTGTAAGCTCATGTTTTGTTAGCTGTGGCATATGTGTCTGGCCCCCTCGCATTCGGAGGGATTTCCAGCAGACCTGGCATGGGTTGGGTCCATCACAACCTAACATGAAGCATGTTTGATACAATGACTGTACAGAGGAGCATCCTCAGGGAGCTCTTGAGGCATTTTCATGAAGAACCAAGATTGCTGCAACTGACACTATTGGTTGTAGGTCCATTCAATTGTGTCCAAAGGCATTTCGGTGTCAGTACCAGCTGATTACAGCCCTTGGAAATCAAAGAATCAACAGAGAAGTCCCGACTAATACACATATGCAAATTGGTCTTGCAATGTCAGGCTAGCAAAACCTGATCAATGTCATTGGTTAATGAATTATAGTAAATATGATCAAATGCAACAGAATAGGAATTGCAATTGCCTGTTCTGACATCCAAAGAAATGTCATTAAATCTAATATTATTTTGTGGTGAAGTATCTCATGCCTTAACCTCACCTCTTGACCAGATACAATAAGTCCCAGCTGAGTCGTATCTACCCTAAGGGAACGCGAGTGGATTCCTCTAACTTCATGCCTCAACTCTTCTGGAATGCCGGCTGTCAGCTGGTAGCGCTCAACTACCAGACTATAGGTGAGAGTTTCACCTTTACACTCTTTCACTGTAAATACTCCCCGGTGTCGTGCCAAACCGTGCCCTGAATACGTGAGGCCAAGGTTCCCTTGAGGTCAACCTGAGACCTATATCTATTCTGAGCAGCTGCAAGTTGAAATGGGGGAAATCCAGTGTGCGAAATACCCATCAATATATGGGGGGGGGTCCCCATCTCCCGATTGTTGCGCAATATCGATCTAAATTTTCTCATGCAGTAGGTCTATAGCATACTTAACGCCTATTATCGCACGGCCCCTATTATTGCACAATTTCTGGTTTATCATACGATTGCGAGCAACCAGCAACAGATAAAAGAAAGGATAAAGGTTCTCATACAAGACAGGTATTTAAGCTATAAGTATGCCAAAAATGGGTTCTGTGGGCTACACCTTACTTATCAATATAAAACACTGTAGAACATTTATGTGTCCATTTCAGCATGGAACACTCACCGGCACAACAAAAAAACCTTCAAAGTGGCCGTGTGCGATAATGGGGCTACATGAGTCGACCCCAGTATTATCATAGATCATTTTAACAACGTTCATTGAACTGATCATTAGTGACAATAAAATATATATATATATTTATTTTTTTTCGGCAAAATTTGAGACCCTCCTCAAATTTTGCTTTTTGCTGAGTCTTTCAGGGTGTCATGGGTTAATCGGGGGGCTCGAGCCCCCCTGAGCCCCCCTGTATTTTGCACACTGGGGAAATCTAAAATTTTGTGCAAATTTCAGATTTGATGACTTGTGAAATTGCATGACACAAAGATATAGGTTGTTAGTTGTATGTTTTATTTGAATTTATTTATGAATTTATATATATATATATATATATATATATATATATATATATATATATATATATATATATATATATATATGTAAATAATGTAAAACGATGAAAACAATCTTGATATACTGTAAATAAAGAAATTACATTAGATGATTATATTCTATGGCACAGATCATGTTATTAACTTGGATAAATGTGGCTTTCCATTCATAACCTCCTCATCCATACTTTTGACGGCTTGGATTTGTTTGGCTTGGATAAGTGGATAAGGACAAGTTTGGCTTGGATTCGATGAATATGTATGTTGTTTATTCTGCCTGTTCCAGACCTTTCCATGCAGTTGAATCTCTTCATGTACGAATACAACGGCCGCAGTGGGTACAGACTGAAGCCTGAGTTCATGAGGAGGCCAGACAAACACTTTGACCCTTTCACAGAAAACACAGTGGACGGCATTGTGGCTAACACGCTTTCTGTGAAGGTAACCTCACTCTTATGACTTCTCTTGGCAACACGTTTGGGAGTGGAGATTCAGCAACAAGGCTCCTGCAATTACAGCAAGCAGTGTTCTTTTCATATCATATCTTATCGTGTAGTCCTATAATATAATTCAAATTCAGATTTAAGTCTTTCATCCTGGAATAATCCAAGTATATAACAATACATTTCACAGAACAAAAACCAAACACAAAGGGACATCTTAATCTTTTTTATACAGTGACATCTGTATAATTATGTGTGTCTCAGGTGATCTCAGGCCAGTTTCTCACTGAGCGCAGAGTGGGAGTGTATGTGGAGGTGGAGATGTTTGGACTTCCTGTAGACACCAGGAGAAAAGCACTGAAGACCAAAACCTCTCAGAACAACGCCATCAACCCTGTCTGGGACGAGGAAGCAGTTGTCTTCAAGAAGGTGAGATGGACATGTGGGAGGGCAGGACGTAAGGGGGCAGGAGGGGGAAGGAAGGGAGGAAGAGGAAGGAAGTTCTAGAAAAAAAATCGAAATGAATGTTGAGATTTACCAAGGCTGCTGCAAATAGATATAAGGTTGTTATGGAGACGCCTGCCATATAAATATAAAGACCAAAAATACATTTCAGTTACTTGGTTGCTTAGTTAGTCTGTTCTTTAGTTAGTTTGTCAGTCAGTATGTTTGTTTCTTACATTGTAAATCAATCAGTTACTTAGACTATTAGATTGTTATTTCATGTTGACATTGATCTTTTACAGGTGATTCTCCCTACACTGGCCTCTCTGAGAATCGCTGCTTTTGAAGAGGGAGGAAAGTTCATCGGCCATCGCATTATTCCAGTGTCTGCCATACGACCAGGTCGGTCAGGCCCTTCTGAGGGCATCACATACAGTATGACACGTTTCAGCCTCACAAAAAGATATGTAAGGATAACAGATAGTGGATAATGTTGAACTGAATTATTTAGATATGTAGTTAGTAGATAAGATGACCTGATAACATTCAAGCATAGCTTTTATTTGCACCTTTTATCACCGCTAACATCTTATCTTTTATAGAGATGTAATTCTGTTATATGCATATTTATTTATGTTTACATTTAGGGCATTTAGCAGACGCTTTTATCCAAAGCGAGTACAAAGAGTACATTTGTCATAAGAAGGTGAAACATTTCATTGCTGCTAATACAGTAAGAAAGTTACCAGAACAAGTTTAAAGCATTTCAATTGCTAGATTAACCATTGCTATTATACAACAACTCTGACTGAGTGCCAAGTTACAAAGAGTGATTGAAATGCCAAGATGTACAACAAATAAAAGCATGAGGGTAGCGTTATTTATGGCAGATTTAACTTTAAATTTATATTAGATTTAACTCTAGCCTTGGCTCTGAGGGGCAATGCAATCCTAACTATTGTTACAAACAGGTTGGTCTCCTGAAACAAAACAAATAAACCAATATTTTGAAAATGTCTCACTTGAACATCATTGAGAATTTTTTTGTGATATTTAATTTAATTTGCTGGTTCAATTAGAATGTTGTATGTATTTATTTTATTCAGGTTATCGCTACATTGGTCTGAGAAACGAGAAGAATCAGAATCTGATCCTGCCGGCGGTGTTTGTGCAGATAGAGGTTAAAGATTATGTACCAGACACGTTTGCAGGTACATGTCTCAAATACAAGCGGATACACAGACCCATACAAGACACATGCAGACACACGCACTAATGCATGCACATGCATGCTACCCCAAACACACACAGACACCACACAGCATCACATGCATATGCATACTGCCTTTCTACATCAACATATATTGAAAATGGATTACATTTGCAAATGCCACCTGTAATTGGACTGTATATTGTAATCTGATATGATCGAATATGCATTTCATTGTGTCATCAGCTCTTCACTGGCTGTGTAGTACATCACACCTCATGTAATTCATTGTGTCATCAGCACTTCACTGGCTGTGTAGTACATCACACCTCATGTAATTCATTGTGTCATCAGCTCTTCACTGGCTGTGTAGTACATCACACCTCATGTAATTCATTGTGTCATCAGCTCTTCACTGGCTGTGTAGTACATCACACCTCATGTAATTCATTGTGTCATCAGCACTTCACTGGCTGTGTAGTACATCACACCTCATGTATTTCATTGTGTCATCAGCTCTTCACTGGCTGTGTAGTACATCACACCTCATGTATTTCATTGTGTCATCAGCTCTTCACTGGCTGTGTAGTACATCACACCTCATGTGTTTCTCCATCGCCGCATGTTGACACTGAACCTGTCTGCTCTCCAGATGTGATCGAGGCGCTGTCCAACCCGATCCGCTACGTCAACCTGCTGGAGCAGAGGTCCAAACAGCTGGCTGCCCTGACCCTGGAGGATGGAGAGGAGGATGTTCAAACCGAGGTGCTTCCTGTCTTCATACTTTTCATTTGGTAGCACTGGAACCATTTTTCCCAAGTGCACTCACAAAAGTAATGGTTAAGTCAAGAAGTAAATGTTGGTTGATATCATCCTTTACATTTTTTTTTAAACTTTATTCTATTTATTTTAATTTTCACAAAAATGCCAGTCAGTGGTGTTTCATGGGATAATATGACATATTCTTAAGCTATTCACTGTACACAGTAATATAATGGTACATTTGTCTGAGTTGTTGATATGTAGCACATTCAATAGAAGTAAAGGTAACACTGTTCTTGAATAAAAAGTGTGGTTATATAACTTCAATGCCATTCAATCAAGGGCTGTTGTAAGGAAGGAGGGATTCAGTCAACACTGTTGAAGAATGAAGTCCTTTGACAGATACAAAAAGGATACAAAAATATAAAATGTATTACTAATGTCCAAACATTCAAAGTATACTCAAAGGAAACTCATTGTAATTCAGGTCATGTTATAGTGTATGTTTGAGGCACATCTCCATGTCTAAAGTCCTACTTCACTGTTTAGGAGGAGGCTGAAAGCACCGCAGATCGCAAGAACGACCCACGGCCAACCCCTGTAGAGAATGGCCTTAGCCCCGCCCCCGGACCCACAAGCCAAACCCCCGTCACTCCCACACCAAAGGCAGCTGTAGCCAATCAACAAGCAGCTGCCACAGGTAACACTATTCTGCTTCAGTAGCACTCCTACAACACCAACTCAAACACATACAGAACCAACATCAGCTATCACAGATAGGATTACAATCTTGCATCAATACAATGCAATATTACCCAATGCCTTGGAATCAAACCAGAAACAGCTGCCACAGGTAACACTATTCTGCTTCAATAGCACTCCTACAACACCAAGTCAAACACACACAGAACCAACATCAGCTATCACAGATAGGATTACGATCTTGCATCAGTACAATGCAATATTACCCAATGCCTTGGAATCAAACCAGAAGCACTTCATTTGTCAGAAACTCCACATGCTACTTAGATGCCCATTGACCCAGATCGTGTTCTATCGTTCAGCACCAAGGCCAGTGACTCTTATCTGCTCTCCTCCACTAGGGGGCAGTCTTTCACAACTCAACCTGAGCTCCAAACGTTATCAAATCAATGTCTAGAATTCCTCTTCTTCTAGCTCCTATCCTCCACCTTCTTATCCTCCTCTTCCTCATCTTCCTCCTCCCCATCCTTCTTTCTCTTCTGTTAATAATTATTTTACTAACATTTCCTTTTTGCCCACCATTATGTTTTGATTGTGGCAGTTAGAGGCACAGAGATGTTATATAGTAGCAATGGTTAACCTAGCAATTGAAGTGCTTCAAACTTGTTCTGGTGACTGTTTAAATGTCTAAATGTCTAAATGTCTAATTGATGCTCTTCCATTGTATGTTTCTTCAAACAGAGGCTGCCAAGCCGGTGGCCAAAACAGAAGATCTTGTATTGAGTGTTCTGATAGGTTCGTAATCAATAAATTACTTTATCAATATTCATAAACTATAACAGCACAATACTATACATACTTTATTAATATGTGATTTAAATATTATCCTCTTTGAAATGTCAAAATGACCGAAGGACCACTTGATACTCTGACATCTGCATGTGTGATTGCTTTTAACATTTTGTAAGTACCATTTATATTTTAATCTATCAAAAGTGACCCCTGTGATGATCATTTAAATTCCATAAGAAATATTAATCAAATCAATGAATTATCTTCAAGAGTAAACAAACACAATCAATCAAGACATTGAACATTTCTTATTGAATGTTATTATCCAGTTAGTTGATATTGCGTGCAGCCAGAGGTGTAACAATCAAACCAAAGCATCACCTCACAATAACCAAGTGAACACCTGACACC
>JAXIVH010000004.1:3169103-3171603 GCA_036785325.1 Urophycis tenuis
GTGACTGTGTGTTATTTATTATGTATTTATTTATTTGTTTATTTATTTATTAGCGGCATCTAGTGGCTTGAGATGTGGCTACAGTTCTAGCCATATCATTGCTACATCATAACAAAAATTCCCTGGATGGATTGACTCATGGTTGGGTACGTTTTATTTCTGAGAAACGTTGTGAAGCATTCCAGTTAAGATGTGTTTGTTTAAGGTTTAACAGTCAAATTGTTGGAGGCTGAAAATTAAGAAATATGGTAATGAAAATGCAAATGGAAAAAAAACAACTAAGTTTAAAGTTTCTAGGCCTGGTTTTTGTAAGAACATAGTAAGTAATGTGTTTTCTCAAATCATATGGACTTTCTTGCATTGTTTTTGCCCCCTGGTCTCTAACAAACAAGGACCAAGTTGTTGTTTACACTAACGGCCATTTTGTAAGGACAGACACAGTCGGTCTACTTTGGAACATTGTAGATCATTCTAGACTGGATATCCTCACTAATTTAACTACAATATTTTGTAATTATGTATGGTCCCAATATGTATTTAAAGATGTATGTGGTGTATTATAAATAAAGTCAATTTGTAAATACCACATTTTGAAAACCACCTAGTTCCCCTGTGTGTTTGCTAATGTGCACTGATATTTGTAGGTAAAATATGTTGGTTTTTTTTGCATACAGTGGCTAATATTCTCCAGCAATATGCCTTGTTAAACACAAACCTGTTGAATTAACTGAAACTGAGCATGCTTTATTGTTTATTTCATGTTTTATTTCAAGTTTATTTCTGAATGCTGTTTTGAATTAAAGACATTTAATGCAAACGTGATGATTTATTCTGGGTTCGGTGAACGGATGTGATTTATATGATAGGCTTATCATATATTATATTTCTATTGATATGATTTATTATATATTGTATTTTGAGTCATGGACTAATAGAACAAGTGGAGATGACATGTTTCAGGAGATTAAAGATTTATTCAACAACATTGTCGTCAATAGGGACAGACGTAAAACGTACAGTATCTATTGGATTCAGGTTTGGTCAGATAGCATCCATGTTGGGGCCTCAGATTGTCCACCTTGCCAGCTAATGTTGATGTTGTTTTAAACTGTACATTTCATATGACACACACATACGTTGAGTTCACCAGGACTGCAAGAACTTCACCGCTGGTCATGATGTACGTCAGTGGCGAGCGGTGACCTTTTACTGTGGTCATGCTGAAGTGTCAATACCATGTGCGCCCGTAAGGGCGGTATTTATTTATTAATAAAAAATATAACATGGTTTTTAACTACTATATCAACTCTATTTGACACTCTCACACTCACACTTGCCCCATGTTACCAACAACAATGTGTTGGAATTGACAGTGTATGTAGGCTAAATGAAAGCAGAAATATTCAGCACTGACATGACGCTTGATGCGCCCACACAATGTAACCAGTGTGGTCAATCTAATGACACAATCACATGCCTACAAAGTTACCAACAACATGTTGGTATTTACAGTATTCGGAGCTGGCTGTCGCCCGTGAAGTGGCCTCAAGCCAGGCTCAGCCGCGCTCAAGAGGAGTGAAGAAGAGAGAGGGAAAGCGTCTCAGCGCAGCGAGTGAGGATTTCAGCACCACGGACAGCACAGCAAATTATATGGGCCTAATTCAGTGGTTCTCAAACGTTTTGTGCCCAAGGCACACCAAAGGACAAGTAAAAATCGCAAGGCACACCTATTGTGCAAAATAGCCTTTATAACACGTGTTATCACTCATATCATGTACAATATCTGTAAATGTGCATAGTTATTTACTAATGCCAAATAAAATGTGAAAAAGGCTCATATTACTCATGAAATATTAAAAAAAATAATATTTCAAAAATGAATTTGAAACTTTATCAAATTAGGCTTCATCAAAGCAGCAACACACCCGTTTAAACCAGACAGGTCACAAAGTCAAAAACAAGAAAAGAATTAAAGTATGTAACTAAGGTATTGTATAATTGAACACACTGCCAGATTAATATTTTCAATTATTTTTATTAAAGGGCTTGGGCATTTATAGCTTATTATGACCGCTCGCCCACGATGTACGTTGTTATCTGGCATGTGACAATACACTTGAAACCTTGACACACTATAAGGCCTACTTCAGGCCTTGTTCGCCACATAAGTCCTACAATTATACAGGCCTAACATTATTGTTAAATCTATACATCTCTAATAGCCCAAACGAACTACATTAGTATTATTTTATCTGAAAAACACTGGGTAAGCTTATTAGTCAACGAGTTGGGCTAGTTTCTTTAAAATGCTTGTGTCTCAATCCCCCCTCCCGCCGCTAGGGGTAATACTAGCCTTATAGATCGAGTCACGCACATAGAAGAACAGTAGCTCCTCAGCTTCAGCACCGAAAGACGTTCCCTCCAGTCAGAGCCACTGCGGAACATCGTTCTGTTTTCATTTAGGTCCGGCAGCTTCACCTTGACAACTTAGCCATGGACA
>JAXIVH010000004.1:3179103-3196603 GCA_036785325.1 Urophycis tenuis
AAGATGTGTTGAACACATATGGGATGGATTTGAGAGTTGTTGGCTTTGATTGTCTAATGCAAGGTGATTTTAGAGAATGAATACCAAGTGTGCAATATGCAGCCATCATTACAGAAGTTACATTCTTTAAAAATTCAAAAATTTAAACATTTTCTAAAACAAAGCATTGTATTATGATCACATTTACTTGTGTGTGCTAAACCATGAAAGAGTAAAAAAAGCATTGCGGTTTATATTTTAGGCTCTTTAAAACTGCCAACTTTTATTGTGTTCACACAGAATTTTGCACACTTGGGATTCTCTCAATAACTTTTTAATTAGAGATTGGAAATGGTTTTCAGTGAACACTAAAATGTTCCCATAGTTGTTGAGCATATCTTGACTGATATCTGTGCACTCATAATGATCATCGAGCATTCAAGATCATTATTTCATGAAGTTGATTATAATGGAGTTCAATGCAGAAATTAACTGGTCTGTCCAAACTTTTGGCCTGCACTGTATATATATACTGTATATACATATAAATATAGCGGGGTTTTCTTAACGCCTCGTGCCCAGGAGGTGGCAGTATGTTATTGTCTGTATCAACCATGTCGTCAAATACTTCCTGTGGTCGGTTTCCGGCTTGGGACACGTTCGTCAGTTGTCCAGTTAGTTTTGTGTTCGGTGTAGTTTGTGTTATGAATGCAGATTTTTAAAAAATAAGTTACTCTGTGATTTGAAGATACGTTATTGATTCTTCTTAAAGAAAGACAACAACACCCGCGAATATGCCGCGAATTATGATAAAAGGTGGCGTCTGGCGCAACACTGAGGTAGGTATTTACCTGACTTAGCATGGCGCTAACACTAACGTTTAACCTACCTACTACTACACATTGAACCCTTAACAATTATATGAGCATAAAACCAAATGAAGAGGCGATGAGCTTATATAATAAGTTATTCTTTCTCACACCAAGTATAGATATTATGCAGAAAGGCTGCAGGGAAATTACGTTGGAACAAACATTGTGCAGCCTGCACGAAGCTACAAGTAGCATGTTGTTTATGTATGAACTGCGCGGTGAATGCACAACATATGTATATGATTGCGATGCAAAATGCAATATCATTTTGTCCGTGATAATGGTTGTTGTTGTTATTAGCCTCAAGCCGCTAATATTAGTTGAATTCCCCCCGTGGATTGCCCTAATCAGGAAGATATAAGGGTTATCTGACGTTGTTGTACTGACCGCCTCACGAGTGCACAGGAACTTTGTTGAAAATGTGCAATGACAATAAAAGGAATTAGATTTATTGAATTTGTATTTCTATTTATTGGTGATAAACTGACCAATATTGGACCTCTACGGACAGCTTGTGGCAACTTTTTTGTATTGCCCTGGCTTTGTTCAGCAATATCATATATGAGCAACTTTCTGAAGCGTTCAATCACTCCAGAACGCTTCGACTCAGCGGCTGTAAGGCGATAGTCCTCTTAGTCGCGGCCGTGTGTGAAGTATGCGTGAATGCACAACCGATATGTATGAATGCTGAAAGAATATTTGATACATGATTATACTTTTTTATTAGATACTGTCTCCGGATTGTTATATGTTTAACAATGTCCGTAACCGTGGCTCCCTCACACATACACACCACCAACCTACATACATCAACAAGTATACTATACCGTCAATTTGTGGGTGTCTCCATCCAGGATGAGATCCTCAAGGCAGCGGTGATGAAGTATGGGAAAAACCAGTGGTCCCGTATCGCATCACTGCTGCACCGAAAGTCGGCCAAGCAGTGTAAAGCCAGATGGTGAGTGAGTAGAGGACGTGCATCTTAAAAATAACGATGCAATATTGTCTCTAATAGGACTGTTCCCAGATCCGAAGTCCACCATGTAATACAATGTATAATACTGGCTATATGTGAGGTACAAGTTTGACATAAAGGCAGTAGATATACAGACTAAAAATATAATATTGGACCATTGGTAGAGAAGGAGAAAGACAGTTTTCTCAGTGGATTCTCACTTCCCCACACTGCAGGTATGAGTGGCTGGACCCCAGCATTAAGAAGACCGAGTGGTCCCGAGAAGAAGAGGAGAAGCTGCTGCATTTGGCCAAGCTGATGCCCACCCAGTGGAGAACCATCGCTCCCATCATAGGACGCACTGCTGCCCAGTGCCTGGAGCACTACGAATACCTGCTGTAAGGAACCAAAGCACTCATCACAGGGCTTCTCCCCCCAAAGGGCCTGCATGTGTTCTGATCATGTGTTCTCTGTGTTCTGTGTCAATGATTGAGGTCCTTGTGTTTTTGCATCCAGAGACAAAGCCGCCCAGAGGGATAATGAGGAGGAAGGCGGCGATGACCCCAGGAAACTAAAGCCGGGAGAGATCGACCCAAACCCCGAGACCAAGCCTGCCAGGCCTGACCCTGTGGACATGGATGAAGGTCCGTCCGCCCATAGAACACGTCCTGGGACGAGATTGTAACAGAGATCTGAACTGCACTGTTATGTACCAATGTCAAGCCCATCAGAACATGTCACAGAAACCTTTATGAAAAAGGCGACGGCGTAATAAAACATAAGACGTGCATCATTGTGTTTTACTGGCACATACCTAAAACGTGTGTGTGTGTGTTGTGTGTCTGAACACAGATGAGCTGGAGATGCTCTCAGAAGCCAGAGCCAGGTTGGCTAACACCCAGGGTAAAAAGGCCAAGAGGAAGGCCAGAGAGAAGCAGCTTGAGGAGGCCAGGTAACGACCCCCAGTCCACCACCACATGGTTGTGTGTGTGTGTGTGTGTGTGTTTGTGCAGCCGTACAGTGCTCTCCGATGGCGCGCGTCACCACCAGTCTGCTGCTGTTGTTCCTCCCCCGCCAGGCGTCTGGCTGCGCTTCAGAAGCGCCGGGAGCTGAGGGCCGCAGGCATCGATGTCCAGAAGAAGAGGAAGAAGAAGAGGGGCGTCGACTACAACGCTGAAATCCCCTTCCAGAAGAAGCCCGCTCAGGTGACCCCGACAGCGACCTGTCTAATCACAGTACACACAGCCTGCCCACGGTGACCGACGACAGGTTTCTGTACGCTAAGAAAGAAACCTTGCTGTCCACATGGATGGACATTTATGCCAATTGTTTGTCAGCAGTGAAGCTGGGACTTGATGACCTCATGAATGCTCTTGGGATTTGTAGTTTTTCCTGGTGCTGCGCGGTGCTTTGGAGCTACCATATGAATGGCTCTAACATCTATAGTCCCATGGCTGTAAAACGATGCACACTGAGCTTCTTTTTGAAAGCCACATTGTGTCGATGAAATCAACAAACAAGGGAATATAGTGGAAGAGATCTACCAGGGTCCTGTTCTATCAGCGTTGCATGAGCATTCACTTAACACACTGAACCATGGGCCAGTGAAAGAATTGTATCCACACGGTGGATAAACTTTATTTAATGCTCGAGTGTATGTCATCTCTAGGGCTTTTACGACACCAGCATGGAGGAGTACAATGCGCTGGAGCCCAACTTCAAAAGGCTTCGCCAGCAGCATCTGGAGGGAGAGCTGCGCAAGTCAGTCCCCACACAGATCCACACCTCACTGCACACTGGTTTCACACAGAGGCACACTGTACACTTTACAGACACTCCCTACACTGAACACAGTACACACGTCCCCACTCTGCTTTACACTGTACACTTTACAGACACTCCCCACACTGTACATTGTACACACGTTGTCCCCATTCTGCTTTACACTGTACACTTTACAGACACTCCCCACACTGTACATTGTACACACGCAGTACCCATTCTGCTTTACACTGTACACTTTACAGACACTCCCCACACTGTACATTGTACACAGTACCCACTCTGCTTTACACTGTACACTTTAGAGACACTTCCCACACTGTACATTGTACACACGCAGTACCCCACACAGATCCACATTTTATACATGTTATCCTCACTCAGCTTTACACTGTACACTGTTACACAACATGCATAGCATTTAGCTAGATAAACTGCTGCAATACATCCTATGTGCAACTAAAGACGTGTGTATTTGCATGCAGTGAGCGCGAGGAGCGGGACAGGAAGAAGGACAAGCAGAAGATCAAGAAGAAGAAGGAGAACGACCTGCCGTCGGCCATCATCCAGACCAGCGGCGTGGCAGAGTTCACCAAGAAGCGCTCCAAGCTGGTGCTGCCGGCTCCACAGGTGAGCAGCAGCGCGGTGGAGCTCCTGTAGGACTGTAACATCTGGAGAGTGGCATCATGAACGCATGCTTGATGACGATTGAACGATTGATTGATGATTGTCTTTCATTAGTCTCCCAAAACCTTGGTGATGGTCCTGTTGTTCAGTTTGCCTTTTCTGTGTTTCATTATTAACATATTTTTTTCTTTTTTATTTGATTTAATTTTCTTTAAAAAAAACTCCTGTCTTTGCCAGTTTGATCCCAGTTTGCTAGATTTTTTTTTTTTTTAGCAGACAATGCCTCAGTGACATGTGCTGAATGTAAAGTGCTGGTTATGGAGCTGACCTCCTCTGTGCACCGTGTGTTTTTGTCTGACTGTCTGTCTGTCTGTCTGTGTGTCAGATCAGCGACGCCGAGCTGGAGGAGGTGGTGAAGGTGGGCGTGGCCAGCGAGGTGGCGCGCCAGGCGGCCGAGGAGAGCGAGAGCGGGAACTCTGCGTCCTCGGCGCTGCTCTCCGAGTACAGCCTGACCAACAACATGGGCACGGGCCTGCGGACCCCCCGCACCCCCGCCGCCCAGGACAAGATCATGCAGGTCACACACACGCTTCTGCTCTGAGGACCACCCTCCTCCTGTGTACAGGAGGAGGGTCTATACGTGTATACGTATACACATGTATATTCAGATGCTGTATTCAGATGGTTGTTTCATTTCCTGTCAAATTGGAGTGTATGGCGTGAACACCAGGGGTCCGCTCGATTCTACACACACACACACACAAATCCCCTCATTTCTGCTTCCTGATTGTGTGTGTGTGTGTGTGTGTGTGTGTGTGTGTGTGTGTGTGTGTGTGTGTGTGTGTGTGTGTGTGTGTGTGTGTGTGTGTGTGTGTGTGTGTGTGTGTGTGTGTGTGTGTGTGTGTGTGTGTGTGTGTGTGTGTGTGTGTGTGTGTGTGTGTGTGTCCTGCAGGAGGCCCAGAACCTGATGGCTCTGACCAACATAGACACCCCTCTGAAGGGGGGCCTGAACACACCGCTGCACCAGAGCGACTTCAGCGGCTCCACCCCTCAGAGGCAGCAGGTGCAGACCCCCAACACCGTCATCACCACGCCCTTCAGGTACAGCACGCCTGTGGGGGGTTCTCATGGGACACGGATACTTAGTGTTGCTTTGTGGTTCTTTCAGTAAGGCAGTGTTAGAACGATGCAGTAACTACTTTGGTGCATCCAGTGAGGAGGTTTGAGTTGTACAGTGAGGGAGCAGGAAGTCACTTTGTGTCACGTACCCCCTCACCTGTAGAACCCCAAGCCAAAGCCAGGGGTCAGAGGGCATGACCCCTCAAGCTGGGTCGGCGGGGGGCTTGACCCCCCGCGGGGCGGTGACCCCCGGGACGACGCCCAGCCGCACGCCCCTGAGAGACAAGCTGAACATCAACAGTGAGGAGCAGCTGGCGGACCCTGCCTACGCCAAACACCTGGTAGGAGACCCTGCACCTCCACACGGGCCCGGGCTCTCAGGGGGAGCCAGGACAACTGGCTGTCAGAATCTTGGAGGATAAATCCACATTCTCCCTGGCAAGAAGTGGTTATCATATAGGTGCCATGTTCTGGGGTTAAGGTATTTTACTGTTGTGGTCAGGCTATTTTGTATGATTTTTTTTTAATGATAATGTTCATTTATGTTATAAATGGACACTTGGCGACAGTCTCAGTGGAGATAAGGTGACCACATTGAGATGGCCTGGCCAAACACAGGGGGGCGAGTTATCCTTGGTTCGCTTTCTATTGGGATATCGGGACACCATTTGAATACTTCTGTAGCATGTTGACATGTGCCGTACCGACAGACTTTGAATAGACGGGTTCTAAAAAGATGAATATGTATTCAATGTTCTGGGGTTCTTTTTAATAGCCATGACTAGAAGAGGTAGCGATGTTTTTGTCTGTTGTCAAAAGCTTGAAATGATGTATCCAGGCCAGCCCTACTCGAAATATGCATCAAATATAATGAAAACTTAAAAAGGTGCTGGAGGTTATATTATAAGAATGTGAAAACAGACGACCACTAAGCAGCCGTGTGAAGCTATTAGTGTGAATGTGATTCGAGTGGCCCGATGGATTTCCCTGCACCGAGCGGGGAAGAGACTGATCAGAGTAAAACCGAGCCCTGTGTTCTGCACCGAGCGGGGAAGAGACTGGTCAGAGTAAAACCGAGCCCTGTGTTCTGCACCGAGCGGGGAAGAGACTGGTCAGAGTAAAACCGAGCCCTGTGTTCCGCACCGAGCGGGGAAGAGACTGGTCAGAGTAAAACCGAGCCCTGTGTTCCGCACCGTCTGCCCCCACAGCTGAGGGAGAGTCTGCAGCAGCTGAAGCAGGGCCTGATGTCACTTCCAGTTCCCAAGAACGACTTTGAGATTGTGCTCCCGGAGAACGCAGAGAGTGGGCTGGACGACACGGAGACCCCGACTGGGTTCATCGAGGACGCCAGCGAAGTGGAGCTCCGCAAGCAGGTACGCACTGCATGATGTGTGCTAGAACCACCAGGTGGAGGCATCCAGGTGTGTACAGTGATGCTACTGAGTGGATCTGAATGCCCTGTAATATGGTGTGTGTGTGTGTGTGTGTGCGTGTGCGTGTCAGGCTGTGCGGGATGCAGAGAGGGAGAAGGAGCTGAAGTTGCGTCACACACCAGTGCGCCGGAATCTGCCGAGGCCCACAGAGGTGAGTCATGTACACCACATCATGAACACCACCACAGGCTACATGTGCACGACCACACGCTACAGGGACACGTGGAGGCCGACATCCTGCAATGCATTTTAATCGGCGAATAGCAACTCTGTTCGTCCTCCTACAAAAATAGCAATAGTCTGCTTCTTGAATGAGCTCATGAACACCTTATAGTAATGTAGTTTTCTTTTGAGAATGCTCTGAATGCTCCTTGTGGTGTCCAAACTAGTGTGGATAGAAAAACATTGGATTGGCTGATGAACAAGTTAGGGATTTGTTCACGACAGATAAAAACCCTGTGTTATGAAATGGTTATTTAATTATGTCTCTTCTGCTGACACAGGTCAATGAGTCGGTGCTTAGGCCCGCCTCCGTAGAGACGCTCTCTGATCTCCAATTGGCCGAGGAGCTGATCAAACAAGAGATGATCACCATGCTGCACTTTGACTGCCTGCACCATCCGTCGACAAACTCCGCCAGCCAACTGCAGCGCAGCAAGTCCCGGGGGCCCGCCTCCACGTCCAACAACGCCTCTCACATCGCATACCTGGAGTCCAACAGCTACCAGCCAATCAGCACTGAGGAGATGGAGCAGGTGACTGGCCGTGCCAACTCGACATCCATTTGGACTCTGCTGCATCTGTCCACACACACCATCATTATGCTTGTCTTAATGGTCGTCTTGAAATGAAGCCTTTTCAGTGTTTGATTGAATTTCATTTGGGATATATCGATTTAGTCTCAAATTGTTTGCATGATTATGACTTATCACGATATGTCATATATTGTGTTTACAAATGTTCACTTATTACTGAGTTACTGCGGGGCCATGCTGCTGAGACTGGACGAGGTGTGTGTGTGTTTGTAGGCTTCAGGTCTCCTGGTAGCAGAGATGGACGTGGTGAAGGCAGGAATGAGCCACGGAGACCTCAGCATGGAGGCCTACAGCCAAGTGTGGGAGGAGTGTTACGGCCAGGTGAACAGGGCTGCTCTAGATCAAGCACCTCCCACATTTCTATCAGTGGACGTTGTGTTGACGCACCCATACTGTTTGTACATCCTCACGTTTAAGGCTGGGTTTGTCGGTCACAATCAAGGTATGTCGTTGTGCCTTATTTTCCAGTATGACACTAATCCATCAGCTTCTGTCCCCACTACGTGTGCAGGTGCTGTACCTCCCAGGCCAGAACAGGTACACCAGAGCTAACCTGGCCTCCAAGAAGGACCGCATTGAGAGCCTGGAGAAGAAGTTAGAGGTGACCCACATTTCTGACGCCAAACCAAACTCGTCTGTTTCGTGTGAAGGAAGTTCAGTTGTCCTGCACAGACTTTTGGCACGAGAATGCGCTTCCCTTTCAGACAAATCCAGTCTGTAAAGGAAGTGCGCTTCTTCAGCGGCCACAAAACAATCATAATTGTAATGTTCCTGAATGCTAGCAAACGAGAGTGGGGGTATTTTGGTGTTCCTCCTGCACTCTGTCTCAAGAAATGAAACACAGGTGTGAGAGGTGTTAATCCTGGCTGCTCCTGTGGATTCTGTTTTTTTGTTGACAGGTTAACCGGGGTCACATGACGGCAGAGGCCCGCAGGGCAGCAAAGCTGGAGAAGAAACTCAAAGTGCTGCTGGGAGGCTTCCAGTCCAGAGCACTGGGGCTGCTGAAACAGCACAATGAGCTCTGGGAGCAGGTACCCCCCAGGTTCTATTATACAACCAGGCACACTGGGTTCTGAACAAGCCAGCACAGAAGGGCCCAATACGGTCTGTGTGTGTGTGAGTGTTGACGTTATTCTGTGTGTGTCCACCAGGTGGAGCAGGCAGCCACTGAGCTGCAGACCTTCACACAGCTGAAGAAGCAGGAAGATTTGGCTATACCCAGGAGACAAGAGGTGAGGACAAACACAAAACATGCATGCATTTCTATACACGCGCTCTACATTTTAAAGTGTTACAGCGTTTTTGATTAAATTTGGATGTTGACTCCAATGGTGGCAGACCTGATCCATGTATTTGTGTGTGTGTGTGTGTGTGTCTCTCTCTGTCTCAGGGCCTGCGGGAGGATGTGGAGAGGCAGATGGAGAGAGAGCGGGAGCTGCAGCACAGATATGGAGAACTCCTCATGGAGAGAGAGACGGTGCTCAGTAATGCCCAGAAGTACTGAGTCTGCTCCCACATTTGTAGTTCTGCACACACAGTACACACACAAGCAGCGTGCTCGACACGTAACCATTGCATCGAGGGGCTTCTCCCACGCAGTTCGGGCCGCCATCAGATTTAGAACATGCTTTTACATTAACACACATTCCAGGACTGGTCATAAAGGCTGTCACTCAGGCGCCACCGTTGTGCTTGTTTGAGTTAACAGTTGTAGAGCATCGATGTTGACAGTGTTGGTCCACAGCTGATGATGCAACAGTGGCCTTGATGCAGCTTAGACATGCTTACTGCTCATCCAACTTAAAAGGTGAAAACGGTGACATTTCGTGCTTCAAGTTGCTGCACCTTTAACAAGTATATTTTGAGGAACCTGACACTGATCACAGTAGCTTGATTGATTAGAACCTTTTTTGTTGCAGCTAATGTAATTGTCGAGTGATATCCCAGGCATTGTGAGCATGCTCAGTCGAGGTATTGGATTCTGTATTAGTGAACAATAAAGTTACTTTTTGAACAAAATTGGTCCCGATCTGTGTCTGAATGTTGAGTTGCAATGTCATGAATTATGAATACAATGTTTGCCAAAAATCATTTCACTATATGTGAAGTAACATTTAGCCAATTGTATTTGTATGAATAGACAGACGAATAATTCACTTAAATTTTATTTCAAAGTACAAACAAAAGGAAAGGACAGGAAGCAGAAGATTGAACTGAAAGTTGAACTGGAGGGCTGAACCTCAGCAGGCCAGGAACAACAGCCCACTGCGACGGTACGCATTCTGGGGGACAAAGGTTTCACTTGGTTAGTCTACACATTATCAATTAACATAACTAAAGTAGTTTATGTAATAAAATAAAATTCATATATATATTTACTTTATCATTGAAAAAAACATGTAGGTAGGATGAAAAAGTACAAAAGGTATTTCCACTCTTGCTTCCAAAGACCTCGGCATCAGCATTGCCATTCGTTCCCTATGGCCGTGGCTCTCAAACTCTTCACTAATGAACCCTAGGAAATGATTCCAGCCAAGTACCCCGTTCACCTGCACCAAACATTTTGGGCTGCGGAAAATGTATATGAATAATATCTGCATGTTATTTGGTTAACATGAACATTAAATGGGCGGTGCAATTAGTTTACTTGGGTTTGTGCTTCACTTGACTCATTTGTCATTGATTGAAGAGATTTCCTAATTGGTATTTCCTCAGTATGTGTACATCAGATTCACTTCATTGTCGTTGAGGTGGTATTCAGATTCACATCTCCGGATGCACCTTGACTTTTGGATCCCGGGATGTTTCGGGTCTTTCAACAGACACCCTCTCCCAAGGCCACCCAGCTGGAATGGATCAAGTCCCAGCTTGTGTCCGGGTAGCACTACCTCACCCACGACTCTCCTGCAGTGTGTCGGGTCAGCCAGCCCTCTGCTCCATGCTTCCCTGGGCTCAAACCTCGCTGGCCAGCCACTGCTCCAACAGCATGGCGCGTCGCGCTCTCTTCCTCTCGTTGGCTTCCTTGACGCGGTCCCCCAAGAGGCCGTGAGATCACCTGCTTTGAGGCTTCAGAGAGCAGAACCTGGGAGAGCAGCCCAGCAACATTTTCTGGGGCCCCAGGTTGACCTGAAGCTCCCAGTATTGTGCTGTAGGCTGCAGCACGAGGTCCTGGTAGCTGCTGCTGGCCTTTGATGAGCTCTGATGAAATGTATGGTTTTCTACACTGAGCGGATGCGCTTGGAGTGGTTTGATGCAGACGGTGTCGGCGATGACGTTGAGGACTCGGTCATGACGGCAACAGTAGTGTCCGTCCCCCCAGCGCCCAAGCAGCAGCTGAGAATTGTCTCCGGGACCCCTCTCTACTGGCACAGAGGGCACGCTGGTGTCTCCACCTTCCCCCAGATGTGTACGTTGGCTGGATTGGGTAGAATATCATACACAGCCTGGATCAGGAACTTGATGAGATTGGACTCTCACTTCCCAAAGCTCAGCCTGTGACAACCTTCGCTCCACCGCTTGCTGCCATCTTGTCCAGCCTCCCTGCTGTCCCGTTGCAGCTCCTTGGCTGGCCCGCACCTCCTCCAGTTCCCCAGGAGGAAGTCTGTCAGACACCTCCAGGCCATCCTCCAGAGTACACTTTGAAGAAACACTGCTCTTTGGGTTGGTTTCAGCGCTGTGCGAGGCTGACCTCTGCCCTCACTGCATCACTTCAGCCCATTTTCTACTATGTTTTTTTTTTAGCAGCCCAGCCTAGTGCCTGGACAGGTATTCTCTCACCATCACCTGTCTCTCTCTCTCTGAAAAGGTGCTCATCATGGACATGGGGCTTAAGGTACAATTTCAGAGCTATAACTGAAGTGTCATCCATCAGCTATTTGGTTGAGTTTCAAAATTCTTCTTAAAAAAAAAAAAGAGTAATTCTTCTTAAATGTTGTTCGCTTCCACCATCTCTTTACAACTCTTAATTCTTACCTACAGCAGCAAGCAAGTTTAGCAGTAACTAAAATGAAATGGCAGCAAGTAAATACAGTACATCATCATACAGCCATCTGTCCTCATGCAGACATGAAGCAGGACAGTATATGATCTGGTGGTGTTTCTACATACGGTGGGCCTGTAGTTGTATCTCCTGATGGCCTCCCGTATGTGAGACGGCTGGATGGCCCCGCTGTGCTGCTCTACTGCTGCAGGACAGCTCTGAAACACAACCGACGGCTGGTCAGCAGCGACCGGGCCCCCTTACTGGGTTTACTAGTGGCACCCCGGGGCGCACTACAACACCTTGGGGCGCAAACGCACCAGTTAATGAATGGCAAACTAATGCATGTGTTTATCTGAATATATATGACAAGTGACAACTACAACATTACAACATCTAGTTGGAAAAGGTTAGCCGTTGTTATCCAATCCTTTTCACAGAGATGCAATCGGCTCACAATGTAAAAGTGTTTTCCCTCTCCCTCCCTCTGCTCATTTGTACTGGAGTTGAACTGTGTTGCCATTGCCAACAGGCAGCTTGTGGACTGGGAGGATTCGCTCTGCAGCTCACCTTCTTACGCTTCCTGAGTCTGGCTCGGCCGTCCAGGCTGCCGTTGCCTTGGAGAAGGGGCTTAGAGGAATGGGAGGAGCCTGGCGTGGAGGGGGGCGTGGCATCGGGAGAGTCTGGGTCTTTCTTCACCTTGGGGAGACACAGAGGAACAGTCAGAGTGGGTTTAATAATTGGGTTATCAAGACAGATGGCTATATGGGCAAGATGGAGCAAGATGGAACCAGATAAAACTGTTCTGAGTGTGCTATACCTCTGAATGTGTGTTGTAGTGGATGTAACTGGAAGAGATCACATGGCTGACTGGATCGTTCTTTGACTCCATTTCCTGTTTAACTAACAAAGACAGATCCACAATCTAGTGCACACGCACACGCGCGCACACACACACACACACACACACACACACACACACACACAAATAGATGAAGACACTTAGATTACTAACTGTATGTATTCATCCAAGTGACAAACAGTGTGCCAATTGTGGAGATGAACATGAGTGCATGGACGGTAACACTTGGCTGAGGTTACCTGGGCAACTGTTTCATAGGCGAGGTACGACAGTATCTCCATGGCGATGCTGTTGGGTTTGACTTCCAGGTTGCTGCAGTCCAGCCAGTCACGGAACTTTGAGGCTTTCTTAGCTTGAGATGCACACACGTGCACAGAGAACAGAAGCCAATACACACACACAGATTAATAAACAAAAGCTTTAGCAAATGCAACACGCACATAACAAGCATAAACATTGAACAGTGAATATATTGTGTCCTTGTATAGCCTTGTCATGGTCTCATATTGTGCCAAAGGATCCTACCAAAGCTGAGCTGTCGGCTCTCACAGAACTCAGAGTACTGGGATTGATCCATGGTCCGGGTCTGACGCTCCAAGCGCTGAATGGATGGACGGACACACACACACGGACACACACACACAAAGGGGAATTCAGCGAGGCAGCACTAGGCACCACAGACACTCCCACAACTCTACTAGTTTCTAGAGCCCCTCCCTCCTCCGTGCTTTGTCTCTGACTGTGGACGCTGGAACAGAAATAAGGACACTTAAAATCTAATAGGCTCAAGAACTGACCTCCATCCTTTCCAGTTTCACAGGGTCTACTACTTCCTGTTTCTCAGCCAATGACAGGAGCTCCCCAGTCTGATCCATCCACATCAGGAAGTCCTGAGCCAATCGCTGCCTCCGCTGATTAGTTCCTGCAGCACCCCCTCCAGACTTGTCTACGGGAGAATGTGAAATATAGAAACTGTCAAAACTTTGCAAGAATGGTTACAGTATTTGTATTTTCTACAATTATTATATTCACATTTATGGTCTATGTGCATAAGGCCACCTCAAGTTTGACCTGTTGATTAACTGTGCTTATCAATACGCAGTCTTTCATTGGATCATCCAAGGTAGTTTGACAAATTATATTAAATATATATTAAAATGTCTTTCACAATTTGGGGGGATTGTCTTAAAGGATGCCGCTTGTTTCTGGAACATGTACCTGTTTCTTGTGGTATCTCTTCTTCCTCCAAAGATTTGATGAGTTTTGATTTATAATCTCTGAACTGAAGATACTTCAATAACCTAGACAGCTTCCGCTGATTTGAGACAGGGGGAGAGCGGAGCAGAGACAGATCAGACCGAGAACCAGGAAGAGAATGGTCACGTTTCAACACAGAGCTGTCAACAAAGACCAGGGGACACAAAAGGGTGTCAGCTCACTGTCAGCGGGTTACCTTGTCTCTCCTCATCAGGAACAAAATGTCTTCTGCCGAGATCACTCTGGAGCCCCGGAGAACGGCCCCTTCACACGCCTGCTGCAACTGCCCAGCAAATGAAATCGTACCGATTAGCATTCAAGCAATATACCCAATGTCGACATCAATTGGCTCCATGGACCCAAAGTTTACAAAGCTAACTTGGCTCGCTGTAGTGGGCCAGGCACACTGGGTGCAGGGCCAAAGCATTTATAGTAGACTAGACAAGCTCCTGAGAACACATCCCCCAGCAGTAGGCAAGATACACACACACACACACAGACACACAGACACACAGACACACACACACACACACACACACACACACACACACACACACACATTTTGTATTCAACAACAATACATCATTATCTTCTAACGGTTAGAAATATCAATTATGTGTGGATGATTGTACATGGTGTGCATTATTGTATCAATGGAAACACTTGACTATAGAGTTTACAACATTTAATTATGTTTTCTGTGGTTCCTTTCACACCAGGATAAAATAGAATATTGGATTCAGAATTTCTTTCTACAGAGCTTGAACCTTAAGATCCACTCAAAAGAGCACAGCTCACGCAATATTGGCTTCAAAAGATCTGAATGAGGCCGTAATTATAACCTCCTACCGTGGTGACATCATTTTTGGCTCGGGCACGAAGCACACGGCAATAAATATGGGTCACAATGACCGGTTTATTTAGGGGTGTGTGTGTGTGTGTGTGTGTGTGTGTGTGTGTGTGTGTGTGTGTGTCTTACCATCGTGATGAGCTGTGTGTGTACAATGTCCTCTACCAGAGCAGCTGTCTCATAGAGTGGTTTCCGAGCATCTCCCAGTGCAAACCTAACACACACACACACACACACACACACACACACACACACACACACACACACACACACACACACACACACACACACACACACACACACACACACACACACACACACACACACACACACACACACACACACAAACTTAACTTTTATGGAATATAATCTTTGTAGATGCAAATATCTGAAAACTATTCCAATTACCAAATGGGGGTAGTTGTAATATTTGTCATATGGTAATATTTTTGATCTGATTCTAAGAGCTCGCATATAATTTTATCTTAATTTAGGTATATCTATTTTTTGTTTATTGTTTATACTCAGGTTTTTTATTGCACTCCTCTATCCCCTTGTACTGCTGGTCAATGTGAATTTCTCCGAAGGGGGATTAATGAAGGAATATCTTATCTTATCTTATCTCAATATTACTACCACTACTAACAATATGGTAACAATATGGTACCATTACTACTTAAAGAAATGTAAAACTATAAGGTGCTTTTACTTCACAGTTAACGGTGTTTAAACAAAATTAAATAATATATACATAAAAACAAATCCAAAAAACTATTTCACAATGTGTGTTATGCATCTGGCATGTAGAAAATAGATGGTGTCCATTGACAATAACAAAGTAAGGATCATGGTTCATGCAAAGACACCAACATTCAAGTCATAATCTATCACATCTCTACCCCCTCTCCCTCTTTCTCTATCCCTTCCTCTCTCCCAAACACACACACACATACACACACACCATCTCTTTCTAAAACAGGCAAAAATTTGGTCAGGCCACAATTTGCATGAAGAGAAGCCACTTCCATGATGGCAGAAAGAGCAACCTCAGCCCACATCCTGCCCTCTTTCCCTCTCCGAGTCCTTCTCTCCCCTTCACCCTTTTCTCTCACCACCCATTATCTTCCCCGTTTCAGTTTCTAACCACCCACACCCGCACACACACCCTCTCTGGACCTGTGAGCTGGGGGTGGGTTGGGCCTGGGCTGGGCCGGTGGAGGCTGGGTTTACAGGTCTGTGTGAGACGAGAGCGTTGGGTTTTTTTGGGGTTTAGTTGGGTTTGAGTCTTTCTGACCACCAAGGCCACCACCGAAGACCACGCCACAGCCTCAACCACACAACTAGTGCCAGCCCGCGGTGAGTACCCCGAAAACCACACACACACACAGACACACACACACATACCTGGACACAACTTTGTGAATCCAGAGTTTATTTTGATGACCCAGACTGTCATCTTTGTGTTGGACGCAGTGATTGCTTTGACGATGTTGTCATGTTCTGATTGTATTTTATCGTTCCCTCTATTCTGATTGAATATTTGTAAAGACGAGGCTAAAATATCATCAAAGAATTGTTATTGGAGAGCCACATTTGTGTGTTAATATCAAAAGTTGCGTACTACAGTAGTATACAACCATGGAAAAAATCGTAATAACTTTACTGGCTTAGAATCATGGTATAATTAATTTGCAAACCCTAGTTATTATTTTCATTCTCAAAATGCTTTTATTTTATGCACTATTTCACTGTCAATCCCTTGAAAATCTCAGTTTCAATTTATTTTATTTTAGTTATGATCAGAATTGAACAAAAATCAGTATTTACAATTTGCATTGCAACACATTTGGAATTTCCCAATGTGATTCACAACATTATGGTCTTTTTTTCTTTCAGTCCAGCCTGTTAGCATGGCCTCAAACAGCCTATTCGATAGTACCAGTCCAACACAGTACTGGGGTAAGTCTCTGGGTCTCTCTTCCACTGTGACTGGGCACTCTATCCCACTTCACTTCTAGAATGTAAGAGTGTGAAACTTGATCTAATTTACCTCATGACAACCTCAAGTAGTGCATAGAGTATGTTTGCATGTGTGTGTGTGTGTGTGTGCGCGTGTCATACATCATGCTCTGAAGCTCTGCGATGAAGCTGGTTCTGGAAAGGGGGCGGTCTTTAAAACTGGAGGTGGCGGAGCCAGCCATGGGACTGCTCATAGCCACTCCCACCTGGAGACAAAAATCACAACAAATGAAAGAACGGTAGCATATTTGCATGACAACAGAATCCAAAGGCTGCTGGTTGTTATCCGTTTAAAGAGAACATCAGAGTGGACGTTAGACAGGACTCAACTAAAACTGCCTGTCTGATGCACATCTGAAGCTGTGGTATTCAAAGGCGAGGACAAAGTAAGTACTGAGTGGAACCAGGCAGGACACAGCAGTTAGAACATACAATATACATAAGGAGAAGGACACTGAACAGAGAACATGGGGAATCAAACAAAACCCATGTTGGTTAATCCCAAACAACATTCAAACACAGTGGACATAACATTGTTCAGTAACTACTGCCAAACATGTAGGCCTACATACGTCTTGTGACAAACTAAGTCCAGATGGTGTAGCCTGGAAGGAAATCCTACAACCGCAACTTGTTCATTTAGGATTACAGCCAATTTACGATTTTCACTAATTTACAGAATAATATACATAGTTGATGTCACTGTTTGACATACTTTTGGTAATTTTGTTAATAAAACAGAAAAAAAAAACGAATGACATGAGTATGTTAACGAGATAGAAAAAAAGAGACACACACACGCGCGCGCGCACACACACACACACACACACACACACACACACACACACACACACACACACACACACACACACACACACACACACACACACACACACACACACACACACACACACACACACACACACACACACACAGGTGGTCTAACCACCA
>JAXIVH010000004.1:3204103-3206603 GCA_036785325.1 Urophycis tenuis
CACCGCCCGGACACCGGTCCGGCCTGGCGAGACCCGGAGGAACAGGGACGTTTCGAGGCCCTCGGCCTTCGCTGGTGAAGGCCGACCCGGACCATGCCTCCTCACCACCTGTTGGGCGCATCAGGAGGCTGGAGGTCCCACCATCCCGGCTCGGGTGGGCGACCAGGACACTCAGGCACTCATTGACACGGGGAGTGTTGTCACCCTCCTACGGCCTGACCTAGCCGTCGGCAGTCCAGGGGAGCCTATTGAGGTGGCCTGCATACATGGGGACACTCGCACGTATGCCACGTGCCAGGTGGTGGTACGGACCCCCCGAGGGGCCTTCACAGTAAGGGCAGGGATCGTACCCAACCTTCCCGTGCCCCTACTGATCGGGAGAGACTGCCCCATCTTCAGCCGGCTTTGGAACGCCGAACCAGGTTCCAGGCCGCCACGACCCCAGCCGAGGCAACGTGGCCGACGCGTTCGACACGCCTACGGAGCTCGGGCGGCCCACTCCTCCCCAGCCGAGACGTCGGAAGAGGGAGACGGCAGCGGGGGAGACGGTCCTACACCACCAGGCACCCCAGCCCGCCCGATCGGTGGGGCTCCCCGGCCGGACCAATCAGGAACCCCAGACACCATGACGGCGTCTGAGAAGTCCGCCGTTCTAGGGGAAACGGAGAGTTCCCCCCTTACGGAGCTCTCTGATTTTCCTCCTACCGGGAGGGGAGGGGACCGGTCCGGACGGTTTGCCACCGCCCAACTACAGGACGACAACCTGAAACACGCCTGGAGTCACGTCCTCTCCCACGAAGGCCAGGCCAGGGAATCAGTGAGTACCCTACCTCACCCACATTTCGGCACCAGGTCGGGCTTACTATACCGGGTAATGGAGAGGGAGGGAGCAGTCACGGAGCAACTGGTAGTACCTCGACAGTATGTCAGTAAGGTCCTCTTCATGGCACACACTCACCTCTTAGGGGCCCACCTAGGCATGGACAAAACTAGAGATAGAATCCTAGACCGGTTCTACTGGCCAGGGATAAAGAAAGACGTTACTGAGTATTGTCAGGCGTGCCCGGAGTGCCAGCGCACGGCCCCGAAACCCTCCACCCGGAGTCCGTTGATCCCGATGCCCATTATAGAGGTACCGTTTGACCGGCTGGCTCTAGACATTGTGGGGCCTCTCCCTAAGACCAGCCGGGGTCACCGGTATATCCTGGTCCTGGTAGACTATGCGACCCGCTACCCTGAAGCCCTGCCCCTCCGTGCCGCCACCGCTAAGGCAGTAGCCCGGGAGCTAATGCTGCTTTTTAGCCGGGTGGGGATAGCAAAAGAGATTTTAACGGACCAGGGGTCATGTTTTATGTCACGTGTTTTAAAGCAACTGCTTAGTCTCCTGCAGGTGAAGCAGCTGAGGACATCGGTATATCACCCCCAGACGGACGGGCTCGTTGAGAGGTTCAACAAAACCCTTAAACAGATGCTAAAGAAGGCCATGGAGGTTGATGGGAAGAACTGGGACCAGCTCCTCCCCCATGTCCTCTTCGCGGTTCGTGAGGTACCCCAGGCCTCCACCGGGTTCTCCCCTTTTGAACTGTTATACGGACGACGGCCAAGGGGACTACTGGACCTAGCAAAAGAGGCTTGGGAGAGCCAACCCTCCCCACATCGTACCCTGGTGGACCACGTCGAACAGGTACGGGAGAGAATGGCTCAGGTCTGGCCCATAGTCCGGGAACACCTACGCCACGCACAGCAGGCCCAGGCCCGGACCTACAACCGGGGGGCACAGCTGCGCCTCTTCCAGCCGGGTGAGTTGGTCCTGGTCCTCATTCCGACAGCGGAATGCAAGTTTCTGGCCAAGTGGCAGGGACCGTACGAGGTGGTTGAACGTGTGGGGGAGGTGAACTACCGGGTGCGGCAGCCGGGGAGGCGTAAACCCACCCAGGTGTACCACGTTAACCTCCTAAAACCATGGAGGGTCGGGACAACCCCACCCAGTCCGGCTCCCTTGGTCCTGGCTGCCCGGCAAGCTGTACCGGACGTCCCGATGGGAGACGACCTCAGCCCTGCCCAGAAACAGGACCTCCGCGACGTTGTGTTGCAGCACCAGGACGTGTTTTCAGAGGTACCAGGGAGAACAACGGTCGCTCAACACGACATCCGAACAGCAGCAGGCGTCACGGTGCGCGTACCACCGTACCGGGTCCCAGAAGCCCGTCGGGTCGCCATACGAGCAGAGGTCGCCAAGATGCTCCAGCTCCGGGTGATCGAGGAGTCCCACAGCGCCTGGGCCAGCCCAGTCGTCCTGGTCCAGAAGCCCGATGGCTCCTTTAGATTCTGTAACGACTTCAGGAGACTGAACGAGGTCTCGGAATTCGATGCCTACCCCATGCCTCGGGTAGATGAACTAATAGAGCGGCTCGGGCCTGCTCGCTACCTCACCACCCTCGACCTCACCAAGGGTTATTGGCAGGTCCCCCTCACCAAAACCGCCCGGGAGAAGACGGCG
>JAXIVH010000004.1:3214103-3221603 GCA_036785325.1 Urophycis tenuis
CAGACCTCTTGGGCTCCTGCTGCCCAAGATCTACTCAGCTGTTGACAGCTTAGAAGACCGGGCCCAATCAGAGACGTCTTCATTTTGAGTACGAACCGTGATCAACAACAACAGTGCATGAGATTTAAGAATGCAGCCAACGGTTTGGGAGGGACTAAACAGAGAAGGTGGAGATTGTAGAAGGAGATACCGGTCTGGGTGATCAAACCATCTTCAATAGTCTCTCCAAGCTTCACTGAAACATAGGTCATCAATGACATTCAGTGAAAATGACTTCCTTGTACCTAATCTGTTGGAGAGCATTTAGCATGCCTGCCTGCAACGTATGTGAACTACTGCAATATAGCACTTTGTCTTTGTGACTGTATGGCGATTCAGTGTCATGGTGTATAACTCTGTACTGATTGATTGCACATTCAATCGCCCATTAGTTGCAACAGACCAAAGGGCAAAATTAGCTACTAAAATCTCTCCAGCAGAATTGGGATGTAATTTTGTCAAATGACATTGTTAACCGTGAACGTTTTAGTGAAAACAGGAGAAACTGTAACGATATTTGAATCTCACAGACCGGTTTTTAAGTGTAGGTATTAGGTATGAGATGGTTACAGCTAGGTAGGTTACATATGGTTGAGTAATGTTTTAGGTTAGAGATCGTTAAGTTTGAATAAGGTGTGTTCTTGCCATGTTTTCTGATTGAAGCATTACAGAGCAAGTGGAGGGCTACGGAAACAGCTCAGCAAAGATACAACGACACAAGCATGACCTGCACACATTCTGTCTAATCTGCTGGAATATTCTAGATTGAGGCTTGTCACCATATGTATTTTCAGTGAAAGGGCTTCCTCTTCAAGGAAATTAGTATAGCGATGTCAACCCTCTTCCACATGCTGGAAGACCAGCACCACCTCCACCATCACCATTACCCCCACCACCACCAGCACCACCTCCACCATCACCATTACCCCCACCACCAGCAGCACCACCTCCACCATCACCACCACCATTACCCCCACCACCACCACCACCACCAGCACCATCACCACCATAATTACCCCCACCACCACCACCACCACCTCCACCATCACCATTACCCCCACCACCACCAGCACCACCTCCACCATCACCACCACCACCAGCACCACCAGCACCATCACCACCACCACCACCAGCACCACCACCATTACCCCCACCACCAGCAGCACCACCTCCACCATCACCATTACTCCCACCACCACCAGCACCACCTCCACCATCACCACCACCATTACCCCCACCACCACCAGCACAACCTCCACCATCACCATCAACCCCATCATCATCACCACCACCACCAGCCCCACCCCCATCACAACACTACCAGAGTTGGTGTGTTTTTGCAGGTTGGTGTCAGAGGAGGTGTTAAGAGCAAATGCCTCTACCCTGGTGTCTGCTCTAACACCAGATAATAAGTGCTCCTAATATAGCCTGAACTGATCAGCCTGTTTATATCAAAATGTGTGCGTGTGTGTAAGCTCGCACACGTGTTAATCTGTGTGTGTGTGTGTGTGTGTGTGTGTGTGTGTGTGTGTGTGTGTGTGTGTGTGTGTGTGTGTGTGTGTGTGTGTGTGTGTGTGTGTCTGTGTGTGTGTGTGTGTGTGTGTGTGTGTGTGTGTGTGTCTGTGTGTGTGTGTGTGTGTGTGTGTGTGTGTGTGTCTGTGTGTGTGTGTGTGTGTGTGCATATGTGTGAGATAGAGGCTGAGTAGGAGTGTTTTGCTTGTAATGTGTGTGTGTGCACTGATGAAGGGAAGGTATGTTATCAGCTCAAATGTACCTAATAATAATTCAAGAGGTGCGAGACACACACACACACACACACACACACACACACACACACATGCGCGCACATACATCATATGTTCCTGACATTCCTGACACAGCATGAGAGTGAGAGAATACACAGTGAGTACTCAGTTCTCTGACAGGAATCAGAATCTGCTGACACCCCTCTATAGCCACCTTGCACTCTTGTTTCGTTCATCCAGTCATGTTTGTGATGCTCTCTCTCTGTCTCTCTCTGTCTCTCCACCGCTGTGTCTCATCTGCTTTCTTGCCATACCTTCACAACCATACAACCAGACATGTGGCTGTACACATTGTTGTTCACGGTTGTGCTTCCTGCAAAGGAAAAGGTTGATTGATGATTAAATTAGAATACAGTGTGGAACACCCACAGTGGGACTCATTCATAATGCTCTTAATGGCTTGCTCAGCACTGGCACTGTCAAGGACTATGTCTAAACAATCCATATGAGCCACTGGGCTGTTTTTCAGCCCAGTGGCTCATATTGTTTTCAGGGCAATGATCACAAATTCAAGACCCACTAACTTAAAGTATATGATGAAGAAGTAAAAATAAAGGCAATTGTTACTGTTTGTCAAATATGTTTTAAAATAGTGTAAGAACTATGATAAACAATAATAAAGCAAATCATAAACAGTACCATGTTCTATTAGATTATGTCAGGATTATTTATTACATTTCACAGACATTTCCATCACTCCTGCCTCAAAGCTCACCTCCAAAATACATTTTAACCTCAAGATTCTAGAAAGTTGATTTTATTTTATTACAAAGATCCCCCAAAACACAACAACTCTCGCTATCCATACTGCAGAACCCATTCAGTCACATCAAGGACAGGATTTCCTTCTGCTTAAATTATTAAACTGAGGATCTTGTATTCCCAGAACCAATCCCAGTAACATTGGTGTATTGTATTTCTGACTCACAAACAACACAAAGGTAAACAATGAACTCATTTTACTACTCACATATTCGAAACACTGCAAAGTCGATGCTGGGTTTTAGGGTTTTATTTCTTAACCTCATCTTTTCATTTACTTACATTGGTTTGCCTGTTTTTACTTCTACATATAGTATAGTAATGGTTGGAGTGTCTGTCACATGGTCTACATCCAGTCAGACGTGTGTGACGTCTGACTGGGCAGCCTCACCTTGCCCAGTCAGACGGCCTGGTCTCTGGGACAGGGCGGGGCACACCTGCACACATGTGGATTGGGCACACAGGGTAAAGGGTAAAGGGTAAAGGGTAAAGGGGAATTCAGAAGACGCTTTCGTCCAAAGCGACTTACAATCAGTACATTTGTGGGGTTTGACATGCGGACAGTCGGAGGAGGAGGGGGATCAAGGGGATCGAACCTGCGACCCTGCAGTTAGTGGATGACCCGCTCTGTCCACCCACTCTACCCACTGAGCTATACCACCCCGGGGCACACAGGTGGCCACAGGGCACTGGTGCACACATGACAATGCAGCCATCACCTGCCAACCCGCCATTACATCTTTTCAACAACTACCTGTTTCCCGGAGTCAGAGGAGGCCCGGCAAAACCACCCCGGGGTGTCTGGAAGGAGCAGCTACTACAAGGGCAATCTGCAGTATGTCCATGCCCTATGCTTTAACCCCTATGCACTATGTTAATGGTAGACATACTGTACAATAAATGTACACAAGCTTATTAGATACACATGGTGCCACACAGAAGCACATGCATGCACACATATTCACAGACATGCACATATACACATATACACATACACACACACACACACACACACACACACACACACACACACACACACACACACACACACTCACACACACAAACACACACACACACACACACACACACACACACACACACACACACACAGATATGGGGACAAACAAAATACTGTGCCGGCAGCCAAATTATTAATAGCATAACATGTTTGCCCAAAAGTAAAAAAGAATGTCCCTGAAGTTTTCCCCTCTAATAAACAAGGCTGAGATTCTGGCCCAGCTGCCTGGGGAGTCTCTGGTGGTCTGAGAGTCTGGTGGTCTGAGAGTCGCTTGTCTGAGGCTGCAGCGTGCCTCCATCACCCACAGCACATGGTTTGTCTCCAACCACAGGAGCAACGGTGCAGACGTAACCACAATATAATCCTTATTCCATTTTAATAATCCATGTAAAACAAACCTTGGAGTGTGTGTGTGTGTGTGGGGGGGGGGGGGCTACAAGGCCCTCCTTCTGAATGTTCTCAGTAACTGTTTCATGGCAACACGTTTCTCCCACTCTGGAACAACAGAGTGAAGGAATAGGAGCACAGCGAAGAGAGGAGCGGAGAGGAGACAGACAGAGATGTCAGCCAGAGGGAATGCGACGGAGGACTCAGGGTTCGAACCAGCAGGAACGCGTGCAGGAAACCACGTTTGATTGTGCCTCAAACAGGAAGTTCTACAGTAAGTGTTCTCACTTCACTCCACCCCTCCAGACCCTGGGGGGGGGGGGGGGCGTGGCTCAGAGAGGGGACTGACAACACCTGCCGCTAACTCACCTGTCTTCCATCTGGGACACGCTCTTCCAGAGAGAGAGAGAGAGAGAGAGAGAGAGAGAGAGAGAGAGAGAGAACACATCTGAAAGAAAACTATTAAGATAATTCAATATTTATTTCTCTACCCACAGGGATGGAACAATACCGGAATTATCAATAAATCGGAGAGAGAAAGAAAATAAATGGATAAAAGAAAATTAATTACACATAATAATTCACAAAAAATACCGGAGTGTGTGAAAGAGAGAGAAAGCGAAAGAGAGAGAGAGACGCAGAAACACAGTGGACGGGGCGAACAAAGAGACTCCCCTGGAAGGAATGCAGGCCTGCAGCCTGCTGCCATTGTATGCCAATACAATATCTGTCTTCCTCTAGAGTCTAAAAGCAAGACATACACACACACATTAAGAAGGAAAGAACAACACAACCACTCACATCCAGGCAAACACACAGAGGACCTAAACAGGCAGGCAGCAAGGCAGACATTTGACTTCCTGTGTAGAGAGAGGGAGAGAGAGAGAGGGGACAGGGAAAATAGGAGGAGGAAGAGGAGGAGAGCAGGACAGGGGCCGACATAAAGAGTCGAAAGAGGCCAGGCTCATTTGGTTCTGGGCTTTGCTGAACTAAACTCTGACTGACTTGCTGTCTATTTGATGCTGTTTCACTAACTCTTTGTGTTGGACGCTAGCTGACCGATGTCCGCTGAAAGGTTGACTGATAGACCACTGCATGTGTTTGACTGATTAGAAATTGAAAAGGATTTTGACACCTGTCTGTTGGCACATCTGGCGCACTCATCTGTCATTCTGCCTTTAAAACAGTACGTCTTCGACTGTTGAACTTTGTTTCTTTCTTTTTTTTTTTTTACCTCCATCTGTCTGTGGGCTCTGAAAACATCTCTGAGTGACTGCTTCTCCTCCCTGGTCTTCTGGTTCAGAGTAGCTTGGATTGTGAGCTTGCTGTGTGATGAACACACACTCTTCAGGACACTTCTAGGAGAACCGTTGTCCATTGGACCGAACGGCAGCGGAGCTCTGGCCTGACAGGACTCAGCTTTATTAGAAACTTTTTTTTGGTAGATTTAAAAGAAAATACTGGACGCACAAAAACACACACACACACACACACACACACACACACACACACACACACACACACACACACACACACACACACACACACACACACAGACAAAAGCACACACTGTTTCATTCTCACAACTGGGAGATGCTTGGTATGAACACAAATACAGGCACATAGCGCTTTGCTGCTGGATAGCCACTGCCTTGCTCAACGACAGAGTCAGTCTACATCTGATTTGGTCTGGATTAATTTCATTGGACCGGCTGCTTGCTAAATTCCTCTACATCTATACAGGTAACCTTTGTGCATGTGTGTGTGTGTGTGTGTGTGTGTGTGTGTGTGTGTGTGTGCGTGTGTGTGTGTGTGTGTGTGTGTGTGTGTGTGTGTGTGTGTGTGTGTGTGTGTGTGTGTGTGTGTGTGTGTGTGTGTGTAAGAGAGGGAAAGAGTTGCCATTTACAATTGTTCCTTGTGTTTCCTGCCTTGTTAAGAACATAAATGCGCATGCATACATAATCTCACACTCGCATAATAAAACGTACACAACTAAATATACAAACACATACCAGAGTCAACGTAAAAAGTAGTGAAGTTAATGTCAATAATTCTACAATCTACGTATTTACTAACTTTTGTATGATAAAAAAAGGATATTATACAATTCACACCCACTTTCACTCACAGCCACACCCACCCACCCCCACACACACACACACACACACACACACACACACACACACACAGGTTGCAGTTCCTTTTTGATCCATAATAATCCATAATCTATTAATAATAATCAGTAATTAATTAATTAGGTTTCTTCTTTCAAAATGGTTATTGTAGTGTCTTGTTATTGAAGTGAGCTTCTATGTCACCCACAACACTCCAACTTTCTGTAAGTCCAGAAGAATGGCAGGTAGCCCGGACGTCTGGTAAATACATTTCTCTTGGGAATAAAGACTGTGTGTGTGTGTGCTGTGAGTTTCTCTGGTACTTGGTTGGAATATCATTGTTCTTCAAATAGATTGTTTAGCCAGAGGCTGTAGTCATGACACAGGATGGCTGCTCGGTTGTGACAGACTCTCCAGTTTATGGTGTGTTGCTTTTCTGTTTTCATATTGTTTTTCTGCTCAACGTTGCCCAGTTGTAACAAAAAAAACAAAAAAAACAAAAATAAACTATGTAACATATTGCGTTGTTTAATTTATTAGTCATGTCTATTGGGTACATAAACTATTAGAGACATGATTTTACGACAGCTATTTTATATCATAATTTACAACATTTGGAGACATATACAGTAGATGCATTTATGATTGATGATTTCGCAACAGCTATTTTTTTTATTATAGTTTAGAACATTTGAAAATATACCGATGTTTTTACGCATACATAGAGATGCTATCCATATATACAAACATACGCAAACACAGACAGTCAGATTGTGAGGTATGTAACTGTGTTATTTTGGTGGTCGTGTTTACTCTTGAGTCTTGATTTCCTTCCCCAGAGAGAGACAGAGGGCGCGTGGGAACTCGGAGTCGGAATAAACCCAAACGCTGGCACAGACATTTTATTAAGGAGGCCCAAAAGGTTATACACATTAAGATTGCAACCCCACCCACTTCCCATACACACATGTACACACTCACGCACGCACATACACGGACACACACAAATTGGCCAGAGTCCAAGCATAGGAAACAAAGTCAAATAGCTATTTTATCTTTGTGTCATGATCAAAATATCCCAAACAAGTTCCTAAAAATAACCTATGTGATCATTGAGATAACCCGTTTTTTTCAACAGGTTACAACCCAAACATCGCTGTGTTGCACTGGGCTGTGATTGGTCATGGCAGACTGGAGCCTTCTGGGAAATTTTCTTGAAGAAGTACAGGAACATTCTACCTCTGTTGGCAAGGTAACACAAATGGTGTAGCACACGCACACACACACACGGCCACACATACACACGCACACACACACACACGCACGCACACACACACACACACACACACACGCACACACACACGCACACAGACAC
>JAXIVH010000004.1:3229103-3258321 GCA_036785325.1 Urophycis tenuis
AAAAAGACAAACCTTTGGGCGCTATCCCAGCGTTGTTGACCAGGATGTCCACACCTCCGTACTTCTCTTTAAAGTATGTTGCTGCCGCCGTGATGCTGCTGAGGTCATTAATGTCCAGCTGGTGGAACATGGGTTTGAGTCCCTCTGACTCCAACGTCTCCACGGCTTCCTTCCCACGTCCACTAGAACCATATGAACATGCTTCAATCTTAACTCATTCATTGACCACATTTGGTGAAATTCTAAGAGTCAGGGCAAATCCACTTAGATTTTTCAAATCCAACACTTTTGGGTTGTTTTGAAAGTCATGATTTTTCATGACTGTTAAATTATGTTAAACTCATCTGTCAAATTCACGACTGTTAAAAGAAGTACATTCTCTATATCCAACTGCAGTCACCTATGTAATATCAGATGTTTTAGGACCCAATGGGGCAAAAGAAAGTATTCCCAATAACTTAATTGTCATTTTGGCACATATCTACAATACTGTTGAACAATTCTCTTCACCTCTGTTGTAATTAAAATACCTGGATAAGTATATTTAATGTTGTTTTTCTCACAAATACAACAAGGTAACTTAACATATTATGCAGTTGTGCCTCAATTGGTGGACTTACACATATACAAAATGCATATAAGTAACTTATAACAAGATACAAATAAAGATGTAATGACAAAACATGAATTACAAGCATTGTAAGTAAGTAGCGTTGTCCTACATGTCTCTGGAAGTGATGTAGACCACTCCCTGAAACTGCTGACACAGCGCCTTGACGATGGCCAGACCAAGCCCCTTGTTACTGCCCGTTACCACGGCAACCTTTGAAGACATGTCTGCAGGAACAGTGAGGAAGAGAAGAGAACATGGAGGTCTGAGTTGAGGTTATATAGGTGAAGGAACATACTGTTATTTAAATGAAGTCTTATTTAAATATAACTGTTGTTTTAATCAGGAGGAGCGAGTTCTTCTGGCATATTCTCAGTTCATCAACATGAAAGATTAACATAATGCAAATATATTAGTGTGGTTACAATACTCCAGAATTTCACAGAACATCACAAACAGTTACTTTAAAATGAATGCACAGTATCAGTACTGGACTTACAAAGGCTACATACTTAATGAGGTTTTGTCACAGACTGAACCTGTCATTTTTAAGATTTCAAATCACTGATTGGGGGGGGGGGCAGAAGGCCTTCAGCACAGTCTGACACAGACCCTCCAGATAGAGGGGTCCCTAGATAACACGCCTTAAAACTAAAGAATCTCTGGGCTAAAAAATAAGCATTTACCACCACAGCCTCCATGGACAGGTGACGTTGACGGTGGAAAAAGTCAAACCAATGGTAAGAAACTAAGTAAAGCTGTTTATCTTCTGATCCAGTGTAGTACAACAGGATTCCCAGGGCCTAGTCCCACAACAAGGACAAATGTTGATTTTCGTAAGACAGTTGGACGAGCAGCCGAACCAGAGCAAATGATTTTTGCCATTTAGAAACAATTGAATAAAACTGGTTTTATAAATACAAACCACGAGGTCTGCATGAAGCCAGTGTGTGTCTGGGCCACCCAAACGTGACCCCGGCACACCTCAAATGTTCCGTTCACAATTGACACAATGTTAACTAAAGCCCAAAGCATATTTTAACCTGCGGTTTTTGATTGTCAATACGTGATCACGTTACTGTTGAGAGCACTGAAAAAGGCTATAGGCTACACAGTCAGTGGTGTTTACACTTCCAGCTGAGCCTCCACGTCATTTGCATCACACGTGTCCTGTTTGCGCCCTTCATTTTCTCTGGGGTGAGGCCACCCACAATCTCACACCATAATGAACATTTCTGGCTACGCCCCTGGCATGAAGCACTTGGAACACATTCGTTGAGCGCTGCCTGCAGCACTCACCTAATCAGGCCTAATGACGGCTGAACGCTGCCTGCAAATTTGATCCTCATGTACATTTTTTACTGTGTGAATTTATGTAAATTGTTGCTACTGCAATACAAGAATTTCCCCCATGGGGGGATCAATAAAAGTCTATCTCATCTCATCTCTCATCTCATTTACTGACTCATGTTTATTGTTTGGACATATATATATTATTTTCGTGTATTTTCCATTGTTCCTAGTGCAATGAATACAATGCAAATGGGGATAGAAAAGGAAATGCACATTTTATTAGAAGCATTAACATGATTTAAAATACAGTCTGTTGCTAAATTAATGGTTAGTGCTGGAATTCATGGTTAGTGTTGCACAAACTCAATTTAAAACAACATGCTGTAACAAACCATAACTTTATTTAAGGCATTGAAAACAACTTTGCCATCATTGTCTTACTGTTGGAACATAAGGGGCGGCAGTAGCTCAGTGGGTAGAGTGGGTGGACAGAGCGGGTCGTCCACTAACCGTAGGGTTGGTGGTTCAATCCCCTTGATTCCCCCCACCTCCACTTGTCGAACCCCACAAATGTACTGATTGTAAGTTGCTTTGGACAAAAGTGTCTGCTAAATGCCCCCTTTATCTTATAAGAATCAGATTTGAAAATGTTTATTTTTTTGTTACTTTTTATGAAAGAAAATCCAAATTAAATATATTAAGTGAAATATTAATGTCTACTTTAATTAAGCAATGCTGATACTTTCAGACGAACACAGACACTTTTCTGGGTCCTTATCACCACGGCTGCACTTGTTTGTCAGAGACAAACCGTCCATGGGGCTCAGTGGCATCAGGGGGAAGCAGAGCCAGGTAGACTGGAGTTTCAGCGCCCTCTTCTGGTGACTTGGGGGCTTCGGCGCAAGTCATGTCTGTACGCACCCAGCCTGGGCAACAGGCATTCAGCAAGATCTAGAGTGATGAACACAAACCCAACATGTAACACATGTTAGCAAAGTATTATTTCCTATTAACAATTTCCTATTATTGACAATTCATGGCACAGGCAAACGCAAACTTCACAGGCTGTAAACGGTCGTACTCTGCTGGGATTTTGTGAAGTTTGACAGGTGTTTACAGGGCTGGATCTGCGACCCGATATAGATAGTAGGAGGAGGTACAATATAGCTGTAATATAGTAACCTTGTCTCCTTGTCTCTCCTTGGACAGTTGACGGCCCTGGATCATGGACAGTGCCTGGAGGTGACACACACACACACACACACACACACACACACACACACACACACACACACACACACACACATACACATACACATACACTTAGTCTGTGTAGTATGTTCAATCAAGACAGTGTTTCAGGGTTAGCTGTAAATGCACACATTAAAAAAACGTAAGGGGGCCTGGAATCAGGGCCCCTGATTCCAGGCCCACGGCTTCCTTCCCACGTCCACTAGAACCATATAAACATGCTTCAAACATGCTTTTGATCCTGAATCCTGATTCCAGGCCCAATCGGGATTATCAATTGATTGCAGAGAAACTGATCAATCTTACAGTCAAACCGGTCTTGGACACTCCGTACGCATCGTCAGCAGGCCAGCCTCCTTGCTTGTGCTGGTCTCTCTTGGTCTCCTCGATGTATCGCTCCATCAGTCCAACCAGCTCCTCCTCTGATAGGTCCTCGCTACGGAAACGCTCCTGGAGGGCGGGGCTACAATGATCCAAAGCCCTGGAGCCATAAATACTGGAGACGTTCACCACACGACCTGCATACACACACACACGCACGCACGCACACACACACACACACGCACACACACACACACACACACACACACGCACACGCACACGCACACGCACACACGCACGCACACACACACACACACACACACACACAGACTTAACAGGAAAAGCAAATGCTGTGCTTTCCAAGATGGAAAAAACCCACAGATTATCAATGGTAATCTATCACACCCAAAGGCTTCACATGCTCAAGCAGTAAACTATTGATTTTGTATGCATTATGTGGTTTTGTGGCTGTACCTCCAGGTTTAATAAGTGGTAGGAAGTTAGTCAGCATGTCTCTGGTGGCAAAGAAGTTGGTCTTGAGAGTCACCTCAGCCTTGATGGCAATCGGCATTGGGTCTGCTCCGGTGACAAATACACAGTTAAATACATGGATAAAAGTGTTGCATCTGCTTCTATGATGACACAAGATGTAAATATAGTCAAATACAGAGACTCACAGTGGTGTGTCGTATTTTGGGTTGTTCAGTGTAAAAATACAACTCAGAAATATTTTCCAATCATTCACATTCAGATTCAATGTACTTTAATCATCTCAAACTAAATGTTTTGTCACAATTGCTCTGCTCAGGACAGAAAATGATAAAGCAATCATGCAATTTAAAGAAGACAATGCATATACATATGCAATAATGTCCAAAAAGACAAACCTTTGGGCGCTATCCCAGCATTGTTGACCAGGATGTCCACACCTCCGTACTTCTCTTTAAAGTATGTTGCTGCCGCCGTGATGCTGCTGAGGTCATTAATGTCCAGCTGGTGGAACATGGGTTTGAGTCCCTCTGACTCCAACGTCTCCACGGCTTCCTTCCCACGTCCACTAGAACCATACGAACATGCTTCAATCTTAACTCATTCATTGACCAAGTTTGGTGAAATTCTAGGAGTCAAGGCAAATCCACTTTTTCAAATCCAACACTTTTGGGTTGTTTTTGAAAGTCATGATTTTTCATGACTGTTGAATTCTGTTAAACTCATCTGTTAAATTCACGACTGATAAAAGAAGTAAATTGTCTATATCCAACTGCAGTCACCTATGTAATATCAAATGTTTTAGGACCCAATGGGGCAAAAGAAAGGATTGCCAATAACTTAATTGTCATTTTGGTACATATCTACAATACTGTTGAACATATCTCTTGACCTCTGTTGTAACTAAAATACCTGGATAAGTATATTCCATGTTGTTTTTCTCACAAATACAACAAGGTTACTTAACATATTATGCATTTTGTATATGTGTAAATCAATTGGTGGATTTACACATATACAAAATGCATATAAGTAACTTATAACAAGATACAAATAAAGATGTAATGACAAAACATGAATTACAAGCATTGTAAGTAAGTAGCGTTGTCCTACATGTCTCTGGAAGTGATGTAGACCATTCCCTGAAACTGCTGACACAGCGCCTTGACGATGGCCAGGCCAATCCCCTTGTTACTGCCCGTTACCACGGCAACCTTTGAAGACATGTCTGCAGGAACAGTGAGGAGGAGAAGATACCATGGAAGTCTGAGTTGAGGTTATATAGGTGAAGGAACATACCGTGATTTAAATTAAGTTTTATTTAAATAAAACTGTTGTTTCACTGTTGTTTCTGTATTCAGGATGAGCAGGTTCTTCTGGTATATTCTTGGTTCATCAACATGACAGCATGACGTAATACGCGTATGTTACAGATGGCTGGTGGACGCAGACCTCTGCCAGATCACTCTGACAACGTCAGAAATTAACCACCACTGGTCTTGGCGAGGATCATCATGAGGTTGACCCCAAAGTTCTGGGCACCCGCGATATGTAGGGCACTTCAACAGAGCATGTACTGATGAGCCCACAAGCACACATTTACGTTTACATTACATTTACATTCGCCTCGCAGAGGACTGCTCTTCTCCCTGTTTGTCCAAGTTGAATTTGTATGCCGCCGCTGACAAGCTTGCTATTCTGATCACTCCCCAGTGTGTGATTGGTTCTTCACGTTACCTACCACTCCCGTTTCCCCATCAACGATTGACCACTCAGCAGAATTCTGGTTGCTGAGATGCACACAATGGCTGTGGAGGAAAACCTCCACCAGATGACCTGCTACCAGCATGTAAGACAGACTGAAGACTATGGCGACGTGCATCGGCTTCCAGAGTAATGAGGTGAATTGTTCCAACAACAAAGATGGCTGTCCTCAGATCCAGTATACACTATATTGTGGGATTATAACAAAGTGGAGCCGATTGGGAACAACAGCAACTCAGCCACGAAGTGGTAGGCCACGTAAAATGATGGAGCGGGGTCAGCGGATGCTGAGGCACATAGTGCGCAGAGGTCGCAAACTTTCTGCAGTCACTCGCTACAGACCTCCAAACTTCATGTGGCCTTCAGATTAGCTCAAGAACAGTGCGTACAGAGCTTCATGGAATGGGTTCCCATGGCCGAGTAGCTGCATTGAAGCCATACATCACCGAGTGAAATGCAAAGCGTTGGATGCAGTGGTGTGAAGCACGCCACCACTGGACTCAGAGCAGTGGAGACGCGTTCTCTGGAGAGACGAATCGCACTTCAACATCTGGTGATCTGATGGACGAGTCTGGGTTTGGCGGTTGCTAGGAGAACGGTACTTGTCTGACTGCATTGTGCCAATTGTAAAGTTTGGTGGAGGGGGGATTATGGTGTGGGGTTGTTTTTCAGGAGCTGGGCTTGGCCCCTTAGTTCCAGTGAAAGGAACTCTGAATGCTTCAGGGATACCAAGAGCTTTTGGACAATTCCATGCTCCCAACTTTGTGGGCAAAGTTTGGGGATGGCCCCTCCCTGTTCCAACATGACTGTGCACCAGTGCACATAGCAAGGTCCATAAAGACATGGATGAGAGTTTGGTGCGGATGATCTTGACTGCACAGAGTCCTGACCTCAACCCGATAGAACACCTTTGGGATGAATTAGAGTGGGGACTGAGAGCCAGGCCTTCTTGTCCAACATCAATGTGTGACCTCACAAATGCGCTTCTGGAAGAAAAGTCCCAGGAACACACGTCTAAACTTTGTGGAGTGTTTCCAGAAGAGCTGAAGCTGTTATAACTGCAAAGGGTCGACCAAGTTCATATTAAACGCTATGGATTAAGAATGGGATGTCAGTTAAGTTCATATGCAAATGAAGGCACGTGAGCCAATACGTTTGGCAATATAGTGTAGTACAACAGGATTCCCAGGGCCTAGACCCAGGACACGGAAAAAGTGTTGATTTTGTAAAACCAGTTGAACAAGCAGCAAAACCAGAGCAGATGATTAGCCGTTTAGAAACAGCTGAAGAAAAATGTGTTACTAGTAGACACAGATGAAGCCTTCTGGTTTTATAAATACAAACCACAAGGTCTGCATGAAGCACTTGGAACACATTGTTGAACGCTGCTCTTCATGTTAAGCTATTCATTCATAAATTATCCAAAAGACTATCACCCGAGGTCTTTAGATTTACTGACTCATTTCATTTTTGGACCCACATATCTTTTTAATTTTCTGTGTATTTTTCATTGTTTCTCATGCAATGAATACAATGCAAATGATAGAAAAGGAAATGCAGATTTTATTAGAAGCATTAACATTTAAAATATGTTGCTGAATTAACGGTTAGTGTTGGACTTCATGGTTAGTGTTGCACAAATTCAATCAAACAAAACATATGCTGTAACAAACCATTACCTTCTTTAAGGCATTGGAAACAACTTAGTTAGCATAATTTTATTATTGTTGTTACATAAGAATCAAATTTGAAAATGTTGGAGATGTCATTTTTTTAAACTTTTTATTTAAAAAATCCAAATTAAATATATTAAGTGAAATATTAATGTATACTTTTATTAAGCAATGCTGATACTTTCAGACGAACACTTTTCTGGGTCCTTTTCACCACGGCTGCACTTCTTTGTCAGAGACAAACCGTCCATGGGGCTCAGTGGCATCAGGGGGAAGCAGAGCCAGGTAGACTGGAGTTTCAGCGCCCTCTTCTGGTGACTTGGGGGCTTTGGGGCCAGCCATGTCTGTACGCACCCAGCCTGGGCAACAGGCATTCAGCAAGATCTAGAGTGGTGAAAGCAAACCCAACATGTAACACATGTTAGCAGAGTATTATATGCAACCCCCCCCCCAAGGCGATTTGTTAGGAACAATTTATGCAGGGCCGGCCCGAGGCATAAGCAAACTAAGCGGCCGCTTAGTTTGCTTATTATTTGCTTATTGTTTTGTCATTATTTGAGCAAATAATTTATTTAATATTTTTAGTGACTGCTTTAAGAAGTTGAAAACGAAAGTTAAAAGTTTTAAAAACATAAGTGGAATACTGAGGCACTTTAATTATTTAGTATCTATTTATTTTTGTATTTGATTTAAATAAGACCATTTATTTTTGATTACATTATTTACATTTATATTGTCTATTTTGGTTTTATTTTGTCGTTTAGATTTAGATTTAGATTTTGTCGTTAGTCGTTTAGATTGCACATTGAATGCCCATTTGCAGATCTGTTCCAAGCTTTAACAAAAAAACAAGTCATTAAAATGGTTTACTTGTTTACAACAAATGCTGCTGTTGTATTTTATTATTTTTCAATTCAAGTTCAGTAAACCACACTTGGAGTTTCACTTCAAATATGAGAGTTAAAAATAAATGTGTGACTTTTTACCCTCTAAGGTTAAAAAGACACTGGTTTGGGGTAAATAACTACTACATTAATACAAGGGTGGATTACTCTCTTAATGGGGCCCCAGATCAAATACAGAATGTGTTATGTCTTAATAGGACATAACACATGTCCTATTAATGTGGACATGTGTTATTCATACAAAATGGGTTATGGGTTGATGTCTGAATGGGGCCCCTCAGGTAAATATCCCTGGATATGTGATGTGATATATCTGAAAGCCCTCTAAATCATGAAATTCTGCTTATGACACAATGTTTGTGTGGAACCCTGAATGTATGTAATCAATTATGGACTTAACTTTGAATCTAAAATATAGGCCAGGCCTTTAAAGAAGGCTTATGGTTTGGGGGCAGCTAAACCCAGTGCTGTATCTGTTCGCCTGTGCAGGCTCTGCAAGTCAGGTTATAGGCTATGAATCTGAACAAATTAAGGTATTGCCCATCTCCAGCTGGCCATCCCTAAGATGAACCAGAATACAGGAAATCACATCTACTAAATTCACAATTTTCTGGTGACTCCACCGTGGTGGGAGGGGGGCCCCAAAAGGTTTGAATGAAATTCTATTTAGGGCCCCCAAAAGGCTAGGGCCGGCCCTGAATTTATAGCACAGGTGAATACAAGTTTGCAGGCGTTTACATGGCCGAAAATCTTTTTGTCATGCAGTGTATGGAAGGCTTTAAGGTCTCAGAGTAAAGGTACACTTGGCAGTGGCATATAGAAAATAACTGTATATGTTATGTACTTTTTACTAATATGCCAAAATGACTACAGATATGGATATAGCTATAATATAGTAACCTTTTCTCCTTGTCTCTCCTTGGACAGTCTACGAGCCAGGATCATGGACAGTGCCTGGAGGTGACACACACACACACACACACACACACACACACACACACACACACACACACACACACACACACACACACACACACACACACACACACACACACACACTTAGTCTGTGTAGTATGTTCAATCAAGACAGTGTTTCAGGGTTAGCTGTAAATGCACGCATTTGAAAACCATGAGGGCGCCTGGAAACTATCCAGAAGGACCCAATCAGGATTATCGATTGATTGCAGACAAACGGATTGATCTTACAGTCAAACCGGTCTTTGACACTCCGTACGCAGTGTTAGCAGGCCAGCCCCCTTGCTTGTGCTCGTCTTTCTTGGTCTCCTCGACGAATCGCTCCATCAGTCCAACCAGCTCCTCCTCTGATAGGTCCTCGCTACGGAAACGCTCCTGGAGGGCGGGGCTGCATTGATTCAAAGCACGGGATCCAACAAAACTGGAGACGTTCACCACACGACCTGCATACACACACGCACACGCACACGCACACACACACACACACACACACACACACACACAATAAATGCCCTCTCACTACAACTGTCTGAATTCATCAGACAAATGCTGTGCTTTTCAATACAGGAAAAATAAAACCTACAGATTATCAATGGTAATCTATCACACCCAAAGCCTTCACATAGTTCAAACAGTGAACTATTGATTTTGTATGCATTATGTGGTTTTGTGGCTGTACCTCCAGGTTTAATAAGTGGTAGGAAGTTAGTCAGCATGTCTCTGGTGGCAAAGAAGTTGGTCTTGAGAGTCACCTCAGCCTGGATGGCAAAGGGTGTTGTATCTGCTCCTATTATAATGAGATTTAAACAGAGTAAAATATAAAGACAGACAGTGTCTGCTCCTCGCAAGACTAACAATGTGCTGCCTGCTTCTGCCTCTGTAGGACACAATTTAGATGTTATACTAATCAGGCCAATCAGGGCGTCTCTTCCCTGATTGGTTCAGGGGATCCATCTCCCCTGTCAATCACAGTTGTATGAATAAGACACAAGTAAAAGGTGGATAGCTGTAGGGAGGGATGTTTCACTTGGTTCTTTCTGAACTCCAGAATGATACCTGCAGCAGCTTTAAGTAACAACATAACAAAAGGGTAAAGGGGCATTTAGCAGACGATTTTGTTCAAAGCGACTTACAATCTGTACATTTGTGGGGTTCGGCATGTGGACAGTTAGAGGAGGAGGGGGATCAAGGGGATTGAACCGCCGACTCTACAGTTAGTGGACGACCCGCTCTGTCCACACCATACCCCATCAGTGAGATTCAGATTACTTTATTAATCAATTATCACTTGCTCTGCTCAAGACAGAAAATAATAACGCAACGGGCAAAAAAGACAAACAGCAGTACCTTTGAACGCTATCCCAGCATTGTTGACCAGGATGTCCACACCTCCGTACTTCTCTTTAAAGTATGTTGCTGCCGCCGTGATGCTGCTGAGGTCATTAATGTCCAGCTGGTGGAACATGGGTTTGAGTCCCTCTGACTCCAACGTCTCCACGGCTTCCTTCCCACGTCCACTAGAACCATATGAAAGTCGACATCGTTGGCATTCAGTCATTCATTGACCAAATTGGGATTTTTCCAATATGGATGCTATTTTGGGAGTGGATTTTTTAACACCTATGTAAATCAGATGGTTTAGGCCCCAACATGACATATAAAGGATCATTATTGTCATTAACACTACATGACAATGTATGACATTGCAATTTTGTCATAGCAAAAATATTGTTGAATAGATTGTCTATTGTATATTGTGAATATACTGTATGTATGATATTTGTATTGTGTAACTGAAAAGACCTGGGTAAGAATGTTTTTTTTTCATTCTCACTATCACACTGTGGTAACTAACTGTATTATGGTTTCTTATCACATGCTGAACTTACTAATATTCATACTATATATATATATATATATATATATATATATATATATTTATATACATCAGTATGTAACAAATAAATATGTAATTATACAACGTTATGTTACAAGCATTGCAATAAGTAGCACATAGCTGTCCTACATGTCTCTGGAAGTGATGTAGACCATTCCCTGAAACTGCTGACACAGCGCCTTGACGATGGCCAGACCAATCCCCTTGTTACTGCCCGTTACCACGGCAACCTTAGACATGTCTGCGGGAACAGTGAGGAAGAGAAGAGAACATGTTAAATCTGTGACCCGTGTTCAAGGAATAGGCTCTATAGGCCGCAGTCTCTTGGCTCACCACTAGGGAGGGGCATCGGGGAGGCTAAACGGTTTGATTTTCTACATGTATTACATGAATACATATCTAGCTATAAAGGTTACACTTGTACCTGCGTTCTACATGATGCCATGATAGATTAAAATGTGCATGCTATTTTATTTTTTTGTAAATAGTAATTTGGAGAATCACAGTTATGTTTAAAAAGTATGATCTAGATGAACCCAGTCAACCCGGGCCATGAATGTAGAGGAGAGCAGATAAGAGAAAATCTACCCTGTCACCAATCACTTTGTTGGACTAAGGAGATTGCATCTCTTGTATGTATTCACATGTAATGTAGGCTACACCTACAATGTGGGTGGGTGTGTCATGTGGTGGTATGCGGATCGTTCCTGTTTTTCTTTGGCATGTTTCCTTAATTCTGAAAAATTATACTGCCATTTTTGAGAGGATCTTTCGGTCTTTATTGGTCATTCTCAGTATTTTTTTGATATAGGAATGACATTTTTTTCTGTCTTTGACCCATCCTATGGTACATAGGAGCAGTGGGCTGCTGTGTTCATTTGACCCATCCTATGGTACATAGGAGCAGTGGGGCTGCTGTGTTCATTTGACCCATCCTATGGTACATAGGAGCAGTGGGCTGCTGTGTTCATTTGACCCATCCTATGGTACATAGGAGCAGTGGGGCTGCTGTGTTCATTTGACCCATCCTATGGTACATAGGAGCAGTGGGGCTGCTGTGTTCATTTGACCCATCCTATGGTACATAGGAGCAGTGGGCTGCTGTGTTCATTTGACCCATCCTATGGTACATAGGAGCAGTGGGCTGCTGTGTTCATTTGACCCATCCTATGGTACATAGGAGCAGTGGGGCTGCTGTGTTCATTTGACCCATCCTATGGTACATAGGAGCAGTGGGGCTGCTGTGTTCATTTGACCCATCCTATGGTACATAGGAGCAGTGGGCTGCTGTGTTCATTTGACCCATCCTATGGTACATAGGAGCAGTGGGCTGCTGTGTTCATTTGACCCATCCTATGGTACATAGGAGCAGTGGGGCTGCTGTGTTCATTTGACCCATCCTATGGTACATAGGAGCAGTGGGGCTGCTGTGTTCATTTGACCCATCCTATGGTACATAGGAGCAGTGGGGCTGCTGTGTTCATTTGACCCATCCTATGGTACATAGGAGCAGTGGGCTGCTGTGTTCATTTGACCCATCCTATGGTACATAGGAGCAGTGGACTTCTGTGTTCATTTGACCCATCCTATGGTACATAGGAGCAGTGGGTTGCTGTGTTCATTTGACCCATCCTATGGTACATAGGAGCAGTGGGCTGCTGTGTTCATTTGACCCGTTCTATGGTACATAGGAGCAGTGGGCTGCTGTGTTCATTTGACCCATCCTGTGGTACATAGGAGCAGTGGGCTGCTGTGTTCATTTGACCCATCCTATGGTACATAGGAGCAGTGGGCTGCTGTGTTCATTTGACCCATCCTATGGTACATAGGAGCAGTGGGCTGCTGTGTTCATTTGACCCATCCTATGGTACATAGGAGCAGTGGGCTGCTGTGTTCATTTGACCCAAAAGTTTTGGGTCAAAGTTTGAACCGTTGGCTCGGAGTGAAACACCCTTTGGACACCATTCTGGCGTTTTTATTTATATTTATTTAGTAAATATATAGATATTTAAATATTTAGTTTATTTAAAACTGATCAAATAGTCCCACAATGTTTGTACTCTGGGGCCAGAAGACTTCTTAGCATTTATGAAAGATAAGATCACGATGAAAGATTAACGTAATACAAAGACACACGTTGAACACGCCCCTGCATGTGACACAATGGGTGGAACAGAAACAGATATTAAGTTAAACGTGCTTAGTCATGGTGACAGTCACTGTATTGCGGCCAGTAACTAGTTTAACTACGATGAACTAACCTGTGTCCATACTCAACTGGCATGCAGTGAAGCACATGTTGTAACTCCGTTAACCCTTCATTTTGATACCTGCTACACATTGGCACATAATTCGTCATAGAAGTGCAGAGTATACGACGTGAATGTGTGCAGAATAGAACGTGCACTTTGTAACACTTAAGACTATACTCTCAATTGCTTGACTGTAAAAATATGCACGTCTCAATAAAACCTTGCTATGGATTCCAGCCTAAAACATTGACATACAATATCAATGCATTCTAGACTAATGCACATAAACGGATCAAACTTGACGCAAACTTACTATTGAAATCGTTTTTCTCAGACTTTGGAACCATGTTTTCCCATTTCAGGTTCATTGAAACATACAATGTAGACACTACGCTTTACAGAAGCTATTACTAACTATGTAACTAAAATATGTTTGCACTTACTTGGAATGTAGACTTGAAGCAACGTGCCTGTGAAGCTGTGAAGAAGACGTGCACTCACTGAGGTTTGTGTTCTTCTGATTATCGAACATCTGAGAAGGGCGAGAAGCGCTGCGCAGAGTAACCAATGGCTTTTCCTGGTCAGTTGTTACTTCTGCGCAACAATTACGCGCACACCCGGAAAAACACATACTCCACATGGTGTTGTTGAACATAGATATCTATGGGTTTTGGTCGGTAGGATCGTTCAGTACTCCCTGCCCATTCTTGAATTAGTTGTATGAGGTGTAGAGGAATGTGTCTTAAACGTGAGTGCCGGTGTTATAGTCGGGGCTATGTGACAAAGTCATTTCAGCCTTTCTTGAGTTTTTGCCGAGGTTATTCGTTCCACGTTTGTCAATAATGTAATGTCATGAGTTTGTATGTCACATTACAGCCTGATTTTGTTAAAATATACTATATTACTAGGCCTACTATTAAGATATTAGGCACATGTACATACAGTATGTTTGAGATACCTTTCAATGTCATTAATTATCAGGTAGGGGTGATTCTGCTCAAGGATGCCTACAGGTAGGCTACATTGGTAAAGCTAATATTGGGTTTCGAACCCAGAGCCTTTAAATGTGGCTGGGCTTAAACTGACTAGATTGTCATACCCCATGCGGCATACAATGCAACGCATGTAGAAAATATTCGCCTGCCTGATAACAACCTCAACCGTGGACAGCTACCTCGGGCCGTACATCAACAGGTACACACCCACTCACCAAAGCTCCTTTTACACAGTCAGTCTTACCATGGTCTTACCCTGCAAAGTTCTGGTGGAGTTCCTGTATGGGGGTCATGTGTGATTGGAGAACAGCGATCGATATTGCGGCTGGCATCTTACGTGTGGTGACGGTGTCACCACGCTTGTGTAGTGTTCAGTGTACCCCTATTTTATTTGTTAGTCTTATTATTTAATTCAAATTAGATACACAAACAAATGTAGTTAATTTGTTTATTTTTGAGATGGAGGATGTGACTAGGTTGGGGCGTCGTGGCTACAGAGCTGGACGAACAAGAAGAAAGCGGAGACGGCAGAATACCAGTCAATCAGGTTAGAGCTTTACGTTTATTAATTACTAATTACCATTCATACACTGTTTCACATTGTGTTCATTTGAAATTACATTCATTTGTCTCCCATTTATTTGCCCAGTATCCCTATCACACCACCCACAGTATGTCACTCTGATGAAATTCCTTCACAAACGTGGATTTGACTGTGTGTTGCAGCCAGCCAACTTTATTGGTATGTCAAGTTGAAACATATACAACACTAACATGCAATCTATGTCCTCTTCCCGGAGGAGAAAGAAATATTGTTACTTAATATATAGAAAAGTTTGTGTGAATATGACAGGACAAGTGTGCTCCAGGATGACTCTTTATACATTCTGTTCACATACATTCATGCATTTGCAAGTTATGCACCAAAGACCTCTATGTATTTGCATTGCCTCTATCTCTCTAGACATTGGCAGAGGTCTGCAGGCCCATGAGATTATTAAAGTAAGTTGTTTCATAATAACCAAAGGAGAACTGAAGTGAAGACAATTATCACATTTTCTGTCAACCACAAGGATGTGATCATTACATGTAGTACTTCCCAGATGCAATGAGCTAAATCAGCTTTCATTATCATTCACTATTACATTTCTACCAGCCACATCCATATAGATAATAGCTGTCTCTTGGTGTCTTTGTCAGCCAAACGAGTTGATTATCTCTCTGCCAGAGGCCTGCCTGATCACAACCTCAACCGTGTTGGACAGCTACCTGGGGCCGTACATCAAGAGGTACACACTCACTCACCAAAGCTCCTTTCACACAGTCAGTCTTACCCTGCAAAGTTCTGGTAGGGTTCCTGTATGGGGGTCATGTGTGATTGGAGAACAGGGATCGATATTGCGGCTGGCATCTTTAGTGTGGTGACAGTGTCTCTACGCTTGTGTAGTGTTCAGTGTACCACTATTGTATTTGTGATCTCAAAAACTACAACCCCAAATCAGAAAAAGTTGGGACGGTATGTTGAATTCAAATTAAAACTGAAATCAGTTTTTTGTAAATTATCTTTTACTTGTATTATATTGAAAACAAGACAACAGCACATTATTTGAGGTTTTAACTCAGGAATTTTATTGTTCTTTCAAAATAAAGACTTAATTCAATTTCACCTCTTGCAACACATTTCAAAAAAAGTTGGGACAGTGCAGCATTTACCACTTTGTACTGTTCCCATTCCTTTTAACAACACTTATTAGACGTTTAGGGACTGAACTAACTAAGTGACTAAGTGTTTCAGGTGTTAGTTTGTCCCATTCTTCTTGCAAACAACATTTAAGGTGGGCGACAGTACGGGGTCTTCGTTGACGCATTTTGCGTTTCAGAATGCGCCAAACATTCTCAATGGGAGACAAATCAGGGCTGCAGGCAGGCCAGTCAAGCACCCGCACCCTCTTCTTACGCAGCCATGCCTTTGTTAAATGCGCAGAATGGGGTTTGGCATTGTCTTGCTGGAATAAACATGGGCGTCCCTGGAAAAGATGTCGCCTTGAAGGTAGCATTTCTTCCTCCAAAATCGACACGTACTTCTCCGCATTAATGGTGCCATCGCAGAAGTGCAAGTTACCTTTGCCGAAGGCACTGACGCAACCCCATACCATGACAGACCCTGGCTTTTGGACTTGTAGCTGGTAACAGTCAGGATGGTCGTGTTCCTCTTTGGTCCGCAGCACACGGCGTCCAATTCTTCCAAATAAGATGTGGAAAACTGATTCGTCTGACCAGAGTACGCGTTTCCACTGCGCGATGGACCATCCCAGATGCCTCCGAGCCCAGAGAAGTCGACGGCGCTTCTGAACACAATTTATGTATGGCTTCCGTTTTGCACAGTACAGCTTTAGGTGGCATTTACTGATGTAACTGCGTACTGTGGTGCTTGAAAGGGATTTCCCGAAGTAGGCCTGAGCCCACGCAGTAATCTCAGTTATTGGTGAATGACGGTTTTTTATGCAGTGCCGTCTGAGGGCTCGGAGATCACGGCCATTCAGTTTGGGCTTGCGCCCTTGCCCTTTGCGCACTGTAATTTCTCCTGACTCCCTGAATCTTTTAACAATGTTATGCACCGTAGAGGGAGAGATGCCCAAATCTCTTCCTATCTTTCTTTGTGACACGTTCTTCTTCATCAGTTCAATGATTTTTTCGCGCACTTGGTGGGAAACTGGCGATCCTCTGCCCATCTTTGCTCCAAACGAACTAGGCCTTTCCTGGATGCTGCTTTTGTACCAAATCATGATTAAAATCACCTGTTCACATCACTAGTTTCAAATCACATCATTATTTAGTTATTATACCTCATTGCTACCCCTTAATTGCCCCCGTCCCAACTTTTTTTGGAATGTGTTGCAAGCCTGAATGGCAAGAATGGATGTTTATTTACAAATCAAATTATGTTGACAAGACAAAACATGAATTATCTTGTGTTCATACTGTCTGCAATGAAATACAAGTGAAGGGAAATTTATAAATTACGGCTATCTTTTTTTATTCACATTTTCCAAACCGTCCCAACTTTTTCTGATTTGGGGTTGTATATGGGCAAAAGTTGTACAGATTGGCATGCATGCATGCATGTAAAATTAATAAGGGATGCAAAGGATGGGCCAGAATCGCCCATAGTTGACACTATAACCAGCACTTGAATCTCTAAACTTCAACAGGCTGTCATTTCCACTAGGAGAGTGCAATATGCTTGAAACATTATACCATACATTATCCCATGAAGAATATACCATTCGTCACGACGAACAACTTTCCTGTGTTCAGGCCATTTCAAATGAATGCAATGACCACAACCTGACCTGATCTGTACCGGGTGACTCTGGGGCTATCTGGTGAAAGACTCATCGCAATAACACCTAAGACGGCGAGTTAAACAATTTAATGTAAAATATATATGCATGTTCCCAACTTGAAAGAGCTATAACTTTGTGTCACAATAACATAGGCTCGTCAGTCTAAGGTGGCTAAAAAGAGGAGATTCCATAGTATACCCATGCCATTTCAAGTCTATATTTCAAAAAGCAAAGTGGATGCATTTGTTTGAAGTTCACCTCTAAACATCTAAACCATGGCATCTTACCAATGCTGGCTGGGCCTTACAGGGATACACACATAATTGATCTGAAGCCCATTTTGCCTGTGGATTGTGCACCGTTTTACTTTAGAAACATGGTTTGTGATGATGTTGATAGGTCTTCTTTCGGTAAACCGTTTTTTTTGGCATATCAACACCATTTTTACCATATCTACCAAGCTCACCATTTGTATGGAATTTATTAATTCAATATATGATAATATAATCTAGCCTCAAGACTCTCAAGTATCGTCTCACTGCTCAAAGCGTCTGTTCTGCCCCGTTGACACTTGCATGTGCCTCTGTGGTAGAGGTTGCGGTGCCAATGCTAAGCAATGCTGTGCAGGAGTGTTTGAATCCAACCTTCACCAAACATATTGTTAGACATGGCACACAATGAAATGCGGTCGACTTGGATGTATGTATGCCAGAGGCCCCGCTCGTCATACTCGCCGTACCATGAAGGACCCCTTTATTGTTGCTTGCAACTATATTTTATTTTTGTTTTCACCATATAATGGCATCTGTCAGATGGGCTTAATCATATTTGATAGTTGTCCAAGTTTCATTGAGATACAACTCAATTTTTCTTGCAGCTGGAAACCCCGCCTCTCTCCCTTATTGGTTCTCTGCGTCTTCCTGGTGTGTGAGCAACACAGAGGAGAGGATTCCAATTGGTTTGCTTACATCAACGTCCTGCCCGCAGCATACACTTGTCCCGCCTATTTTAGCAACGATGTCATTGCGCTCCTGCCACCCAGCATACAAAGCCAAGCTGTAGATCAGAGAGAGGCAGTCAAAGATCTTCATTCCTCCAATCAGGACTTCTTCAGGTGAAACTAATGCATCAAGGCAATTGATAACATAATAGTCTTTTTTTTGTGTGCACATGCAAATGTGTCTGTAGTTTAGGTTTAGTTCAAGACTGGAATATTCTTTATAAACTCTGTTCTTATTGGCTGGTCTAGGACCCTGCAGCCAATCCTGAGCCGGGCTGCAGAGGAGGTGTTGACCTATGAAGCGCTGAGGTGAGTTTATCCTATTATTTCAATACTGTTGGTCGTGGTCAGTTTTGATAGCTCTGGACTGAATCTGGATATCTCTACTGTACTGGCATGTGCAACTCTTGCTCTCTGTAGGTGGGCATGGTGTAGTGTCAATACCCGCTCAGTCTTCCTGTCCCGCCCACCCAGCCACTTCCTGTCTGGACAGGATGTGTATGCTCTGGCTCCCTACCTGGACCTGCTTAACCACCGGCCTGATGTGCAGGTACGTACACCCCTGAAACCAAACAGCCATATGTATTCACAACAAAGAGATGTTTAAATGTAGACTCTGCACAAGACTGACTGACTAAATGAATGTGATCTCAGAAACCTTCAGAGACCTTCAGATGTCATCTTAAAATGATACAACTATAACTGTATCTACATCGCAAGTTACTAGAGGTTTAAACTTAAACAGTGAGTATTGTTTTGTTTTATTTGTATTTTGTATTGTTTGTTTCAAGGTGTCTGCCAGCTTCAATCATCTGACCGCTTGCTATGAGATCAGGTCTGTCGCTGGAATACAGCGCTATCAGCAGGCCTTCATAAATTATGGTTCCCATGACAGCCAACGCCTGTTGATAGAGTATGGCTTTGTTGCCCCCGGCAACCCCAATAGTGTGGTGTACATCGACACAGGTAAGCTCCAGTCGATAAGTCAGTGGTTGTATGCGGTAGCTCTACTTCAGAGGGGAGGATAATTTCTCACGGGCTTGTGCGATTTGGGATTTAGGGAATGTATTGGGAAACATATCCAGTGAGTGATGCTCTGCTGGAGTGCAGTTATGAATCATCTTTTTTAAAGGTCAGCACTGTGTCTCCTGTTTATTTCCCTTCACTCAGATCTCCTTCAACACGTGCTGAGAGGTGACGTCAACAGGAGTGTAGAACACAAGATGAAGTTTCTCAGAGAAAATGACTTCTCAGAGTAGGTTCTCCCATCATCAACCCTCACTATACTACTATGAACCCACATGGAATTACAAATTAACTGCGTCATTTGTGTTACATTTATGTTGTTTGTATTAAATGTATATAATGTGTATTACATTTTGAGTGCTGCATGCACTTAAAATCATGCAAATAAATAAGCAAATCAAATCCTGTAAAGAGAAAGTGCTCTCCAAGTCTCTTGATATGGAAGACCTACAATATGCGCTCCCAGACAGCATGCCTCTGTGCCTTCCTCCCAGTAATCTGACTGTGTCCAGTGACGGCCCCAGTTGGAGGCTGATGACGGTCCTCAAGGTGTTGGCCCTGCCGCAGTCCTCCTAGTAACCACTCTCCCACCACTCCTGCTCTCTTCACACACACATACTGACAGATAGTGCTGTTCCGTTGGATAAGTCGGGACATTGAGGTGAATCACACTTGTTGTTTTTGTATCAATTTGCGGTAGTCCACACTGGAAAGCTGTGCTGCTTGGTCAGTCGGTGTGTGAAGACAGTGGACAGTGGGTAGAGAGGACTGCCTGGAGACTCTGTCAAAGACTACTGCAGGACACAAACACGGCCATGGATAAGGCAAGTACACACACACACACACACAGACACACACACACACACACACACACACCAGAACCTCTTCACATCATACTAAGTACACACTTTGTATCTGTTTTCATTGTAAAGCTTTGGTGGGTGACAAAATGTGTGTGCCCATTTGAGAAATGAAATATCTGTGTGTGTGTGTGTGTGTGTGTGTGTGTGTGTGTGTGTGTGTGTGTGTGTGTGTGTGTGTGTGTGTGTGTGTGTGTGTGTGTGTGTGTGTGTGTGTGTGTGTGTGTGTGTGTGTGTGTGTGTGTGTGTGTTTAGATCACCAGTCTCCTCCAGCATTGTGACAAGCCAATGAAAGAGCAGCTGGATGTGGTGAGGTCACTCCGGCAGGAAGAGCAGAACATTCTGGAGAGCTGCATGTGCGTACTTCTTGGCACACGGGGAGAGTCCCCCCATACCCAACCGGAACAGGCCTAACTGGTGCTCTGGAATGCCATTCACAGTGACCAATGGTACTTCTGGATAGGGGATCCAGTCCACGTGGATGTTCTCTCCATTGGTTTCCTCTGCGTAGATTCACTACTCAGGCAAAGTGGAGGCACTGAACGGAGTGGCTTGGACCTTGCAATGTAAGGCCATCCACCACTGGGACTGGCTCTACCCTCTCACTATGAAGACCAGGAACAGACTGGTGAAGCTGGATGGTTGGGTGGAACATCAGGTCTGATAAGTAGGTGTGGTGTAAGACGGTGGTTCCCCCTCTGTGTGTGGTCAAGCATTTACATGTGTCTGAATAGAAGCTAGAAAGAAGCTAGAACCACACAGGTCTGACACAAATTCATCCTAATGAACGCAACCCGCTTGACTGATGGAGTTTGGAGAAGGTGCTGGATATTAAACCGGAGTCGGATGCAAAATATGCATCTGCATGTTGGACCTACCTCTTATGTTCTGGTGCAAATACATGCCGGATTTATAGGAACCCTAACCCTGGCTTACACTTAAATTTGATGCAGATTTTCTATGAGGGATAGGTTTGATTACACTTCCTTGCAATACAAGGACTGTAGATATGCTCACTGTTAGAAATGGCTACATTGGTGTGCATCTGAAGACATCCATTTCTTATTACTCATATTGTGATGGTCATAAAGGATCTATCTATCTTGTTGTTCTGGACATTAGAAGCTAGACGGGAGTTCTCTTGCATATATCCAAAGGTTTCGTTGCAAACCACCAGACAAGCAACAGCAAACGTTAATGACCGGGCCTATTCCACATTACTGATTGGTGGTTTTAATGCAATACAAATAAACATATCAGTACAAAAGCAACAACTGTGTTTAAGATAAAATATTTATTGAAAGTGTATACGCAAGCATGATCAAATACTATATCCAACCCAATTCCTGAACATCTTTTAAATCACTCACATGTCACACAAACAATAAATGTAGAACTTAAATTCACTGAACACTGAAAGCCTGTCACCATGTCAGTTCATTGAATAATGCTCATGTTTTATTCAGGACAATGTCTTTGTGGTTCTTGGATAACATGGAATTCATCATTCTATGAGGGGATAAAAAGTGCTTCTTGTGGGGGGTGGGAGGTGTGGGGAGGAGCTAGTGCAGTTTGGTTAGTTTGGGGTTGGATGTCACTCAGCAGACGCAGCCTTGCAGCAGAATGGTGGTGGTGGTGGTGATACAGTGATACAATCACTGGTGAGGTGTGTGTGCCGGCTGGCTGCTCAGGGACTCTTGGTGGACAGACACTGGTTGACCACCTCCAGGAGCTGGGAGTTCTCCAGAGCTGCCGCCACTCTTTCCTTGTCAGCAAGCTGCTTGTTTACTGGAAAGGTTATTCAAAAAGAACAAGCTCCCTTATTGCATCAGCCAGCAGCAGCACACGCACACAAAATCATCCATGACTGGAGTTCACAGTTATCAATGGATCTAATCATTATTAGATTAAGATGATACTTAAGACTAAATGTGTCCTGATCTACCACCTACTGGGACAAAACAAGTGGGTTCAATGAGTGGTACCCAGTCATTACCATACTATGAACTATTCCGATATTCAATGTAGTCTCATATCAAGATATTTATGTCTTACCTGCATCCTCGGAAGCATGAGTTCCTGGGGTGATGTGCACATCAATCTGAAGAAAGTCACATGCAACATTCACCAATAAAATAAAAGGAAACATTTAGAGATAGCTTTCAAAGTATCCCTTTCTTTACAAAACACATGACAAAGGATAACTTTAACTGTTGCTCAATCTCAACCTGTGTCACATAACAATATTGGCTTGTAACCAACCTGCAGCCTGAAGTGATGGAAGCAATGAATAACACTCATTCACTACATACCTTGAATCTGTCTGGTAGCGAGCGGAGCAGCTTGACTTTGATGGATAGACCGATGAGAGTTGCCATGCTGCAGTGTGGGATGGTGGGAGTAAACTCGATACCCACCGTACTGTCTGTATCGTTCACCTGGAGGAGAAGGGGGCAGCAGATAGATCTATTTAAGAATTGGGTTACGACACATACGTATCACGTACACACAGACAGACACACACACATATATATATTGTGTCTATACTGTTCTGTGGAAAACAAACACTCACTTGGACTCTGACTTGCTCCACAACATTAAGGTCTTCCAAAGACAGAGGATGTTCTGGGTCATTAATGGATCTGATTAAATGTAACTCTCGTTAAAGCTTTAACGTCTTCACAATGTATGTTGAACCGCGAGTGGAGGAACTCGTAAAATAGTAACAATAACCATTAGTGACAGCAGTACAACTAGAAAAGGTTACGAGCCTGGGTTACACGACCTGATGGACATGGACATGTCAGTCGAAATCAGATAACGGCATAATTACATAATATACAATACAGAATATAAATTATATATCATCTCATACACCATATATCACCAGTGCATTACATTAATCATAATTATTATAATTCTAATCAAAATAAAGGATATCGAAAATTTCTTTGTCGTCGATGGGGTCATGAACATCTTCATCTTCATCGGCCGCAGTCAACAACCTCGCCCCAGACCGCTGGAAAATCAAAGGATTGGCGTTTTCTAACATACTGCTGCTGGACGTCTTCAGAACGAGTGGCGCACAACCAAATATGTTTCTTTCCTATGTAACAAAATGTTGCAGTAGCTTGCAACAGGTTGTTCACGCACTCGTTTTTTACTTCCTATTTTGGACGGAACACCGTGAAGACCAAAAGAGTGAAGAACGCCCGTTTTCTAAAGATATGCCTAAATGCCCAGTAGGTGTCTACTATGGGCTTAAATTTGTCTCAAAAATAACTGCAAATGCACAGAGGGTGATCTACAAATATGCCTTGAGTTGCATACGTGTTTTGCTATCCACAAATAAAAATTTCCTATTTGTAACTTGTGTGTTGGTTTTTACAAATATATATGTATTTGTAAATATATCATTTTCCATTTGTAAAACAAAAAAACATTTGTGAAACTGAAAATTCTGTTTGTGAATCGTGACTCAGCATTTGTGGATCGCCAATCACACGTTCGTATTTTTGAGACATTCTTTCCGCGAATCCACACAGATCCACAAACAAATAGCTCGTGATTCACAAAGCACCATCCAGTAGATGGCACTGTTGTGCACTGAAGTATCTATGGCTCGACTTTAAGAAAGACGAAGAAAGAAGATCGCTGATTAGCAGTAACGACATGGACGCGTCAGTAGGATGGATATGTATGTGATAACATTTGGTGTTTGTTGCTAGTCTGTAGTTTTAAAGTTTTATTTCCCATTTTGGTCACCTGTCCCCGGTTAAAGCTGTCCCCAATTTTGATATTGAATGGGGGAGAAAAAAAGTTGCCTGCCAGTGAGCAGGTTGTTCAGAGTCTGTTACCATGGTGACTGACTCAGAGTTTAAGTTACCTCTCTTTCTGGAACGGACTCAACCTCCAGTTATTACGGTAGCCAGTTAAACTAACGCGCTGATTTTGCTATCAGAAAGCATGCCTGGGGGGTATTCCAGAAAGCGGGTTATGTGAACACTCAGAGTAAGTTAACCCTGAGATTAGGGAAACTCTGAGTTATCCGGTCCAGAAAGAGAGGTAACTTAAACTCTGAGTCAGTCACCATGGTAACAGACTCTGAACAACCTGCTCACTGGCAGGCAACTTTTTTTCTCCCCCATTCAATATCAAAATTGGGGACAGCTTTAACCGGGGACAGGTGACCAAAATGGGAAATAAAACTTTAAAACTACAGACTAGCAACAAACACCAAATGTTATCACATACATATCCATCCTACTGACGCGTCCATGTCGTTACTGCTAATCAGCGATCTTCTTTCTTCGTCTTTCTTAAAGTCGAGCCATAGATACTTCAGTGCACAACAGTGCCATCTACTGGATGGTGCTTTGTGAATCACGAGCTATTTGTTTGTGGATCTGTGTGGATTCGCGGAAAGAATGTCTCAAAAATACGAACGTGTGATTGGCGATCCACAAATGCTGAGTCACGATTCACAAACAGAATTTTCAGTTTCACAAATGTTTTTTTGTTTTACAAATGGAAAATGATATATTTACAAATACATATATATTTGTAAAAAACCAACACACAAGTTACAAATAGGAAATTTTTATTTGTGGATAGCAAAACACGTATGCAACTCAAGGCATATTTGTAGATCACCCTCTGTGCATTTGCAGTTATTTTTGAGACAAATTTAAGCCCATAGTCGCCAAATATTATTATTAGTGCACGGGGCAAACGCACCGAGCACTGGCCCTACAGCAAAGCTGTGGAGCCAGTGCTCGGGGCTCGGGGTGTGTGTGTGTGTGTGTGTGTGTGTGCGTGTGTGCGTGCGTGCGTGCATGCGTGCGTGCGTGCGTGTGTGCGTGTGTGTTAATTAGTCAATAGTGAATTCCTTATTTATAAAGCATTGTTCTTAGTCATTATTAAGCTGTTCATAATCAGTTACTTAAATAAAGTGTAAGTGAATCATTTACAAGCTATTTATAATGTGTTCATAATACTGAACAAATAAATAATGCTGCAACTCATCAGGTAATGACATCAGGTAGTCAGACAAGTATTTAGTATTTTGAGTGAGCAAAAGTAAGGAATTGCTCTGCCTGACTAAGAATTTAGTGAAGTCTTCTGTTTGTTCTGTGTGAGCTCATCTAAAGTGAGGGCTATGTATATGGTGTACCATTTCAGTGGTACCAAGTCATCGCTGGTAATAAGCAGTAAGTAGTAGTTCTAACATAGTTCTCACTTTAAATGAGCTCAAGTAAATACGTAGGAAATTGTTTTCTCACAATGGTTTTCTCTGAACTAATCATGAATTGCATCATTATTCAGTGTTTATAAAGTAATATACATAGGCCTATACTAAGTATAAAGTAATAGAATTATAATTCTTAGGAACATCAATATAATGATTTTCTCATTATCTTTTTGATAATGTATAACTGATTAGATTACAAATTGTTTCTTTGTAAATGATGCTTTGTAAATGATTTGTAAATTATATACATTGACACCATTGACAGGGTAAATACTTTTACATATTGAGCTGCACATTCCTCTGTCCAGAATGCTACGAGTCTTCATGCACTCTGCCTCCACTGAGCCGCTGTCACAGACGGTGCTGAAGTACAATTGGTTTTAAAGCTATTAAAATTATTAATAGCTTTAAAACCAATCACTCACTAAATTGAGTGAGAGTTTACCAAACATAAAAAACCCCGGGATAATTCATACTGCTATTGCTATTGCTATTGCATGTATCATTTGTATAATTTTTGTCACCCCATCAGTCATTTTGCATTTGGAGTGTTTAGTTTGTTTGTTTTGAAAATTGCCTTCGTTTTTATTATTCTTGTGTAGAGGTGCAAGCTCATCAATGACCCAAAGGGGTGTTTATTTTGATGAGGACAGCTGGACCCCCCCTCCCCCTCACACACACACACACACACTGCTTTCCACCATGGACCATTAAAGGATCGCCGCTGAACAACAAACCAACAGTGTGCTGCTACTTGCACACCAAACCTCTGTGATGTTGGATGGTTGGGTTGTATGGCTGGGTTGGAGGGCTGGGTTGGAGGGCTGGGTTGTATGGCTGGGTTGGAGGGCTGGGTTGGACGGCTGGGTTGGAGGGCTGGGTTGGAGGGCTGGGTTGGAGGGCTGGGTTGGAGGGCTGGGTTGGACGGCTGGGTTGGAGGGCTGGGTTGTATGGCTGGGTTGGAGGGCTGGGTTGGAGGGCTGGGTTGGAGGGCTGGGTTGGACGGCTGGGTTGGAGGGCTGGGTTGGAGGGCTGGGTTGGAGGGCTGGGTTGGAGGGCTGGGTTGGACGGCTGGGTTGGAGGGCTGGGTTGGAGGGCTGGGTTGGAGGGCTGGGTTGGACGGCTGGGTTGGAGGGCTGGGTTGGAGGGCTGGGTTGGAGGGCTGGGTTGGAGGGCTGGGTTGGACGGCTGGGTTGGAGGGCTGGGTTGGAGGGCCGGGTTGGAGGGCCGGGTTGGAGGGCTGGGTTGGAGGGCTGGGTTGGAGGGCTGGGTTGGAGGGCTGGGTTGGAGGGCTGGGTTGGACGGCCGGGTTGGAGGGCTGGGTTGGAGGGCTGGTTTGGAGGGCCGGGTTGGAGGGCTGGGTTGGATGGCTGGGTTGGAGGGCTGGTTTGGAGGGCTGGGTTGGAGGGCTGGGTTGGATGGCTGGGTTGGAGGGCTGGGTTGGAGGGCTGGGTTGGAGGGCCGGGTTGGAGGGCTGGGTTGGAGGGCTGGGTTGGAGGGCCGGGTTGGAGGGCCGGGTTGGAGGGCTGGGTTGGATGGCTGGGTTGGAGGGCTGGGTTGGAGGGCTGGGTTGGAGGGCCGGGTTGGAGGGCCGGGTTGGAGGGCTGGGTTGGAGGGCTGGGTGTCATGACCCACCGCATCATCCTTCATCCAGTACTGGCTGCTATGAAACTCGTTCCATGTGCATGGGTTTACAAAGTACAATGTGAATGCTTAGTTTCATGCAAATCAAGTTTTATGCAAATAAAGTTTTATGCGCGGTGAAATGATCACCAGCCCTGGCAACAAATCTCTGGAGTATCGCAAATCCACTAATTGCTGCGAACTACCAGGTTTTTCAACCAGAGAAAACAAATAGCAAACATTGATGATGTTTATGCCTGTGTGTGTGTGTGTGTGTGTGTGTGTGTGTGTGTGTGTGTGTGTGTGTGTGCGTGCGTGCGTGCGTGCGTGCGTGCGTGCGTGCGTGCGTGCGTGCGTGCGTGCGTGTGTGTGTGTGACAAAGACATTTGTTTGTATACTTGTGGAAATGCAAAAAAACTTTTCTTATACCAGAACTCAAATTGTTTATGAAATCTCTATCTATGCATCCATGTCACACACATTTACATTGCTTCGAAAAACTTGATTTAAGCACAAAACAATAACTACACAATCCCATGAATAGGAGCCTAATGACTTATTGAAAAATAATCAGTATGTTGAAGCAGGCAAAACATAGGCTGCCATCATGGAGCAGATTCATTCAGTCTCAGCTAACCTTTTAATGTCATTACTCCAAGATTCAGCACCATAGCTTCATCTCAACTACTGCTCACCAACTCATTCATTTTGAATTAAATTGAAATTGGATGGCTCATGGATTTAGTTTACGACGATGTCTCTTTAATCAAACAAAGACAGTTAATGAAACGGGTTTGTTAGCATGACCCAATGGTCATGCAACACATCAAATCCATCCTCCCACCTTCACTGGACCCATACCAGTTTGCATATCGGGCCAACAGGTCGACCGATGATGCAATCTCCACCGTCCTCCACTCAGCCCTCACCCACCTGGAGACCAAGGACTCGTATGTGAGGATGCTGTTCCTTGACTTTAGTTCAGCCTTCAACACGATCATCCCTCAGCAGCTGATCAGGAAGCTGGACTGTCTAGGACTACAGACCTCACTGTGTAACTGGTTGTTGGACTTCCTGACCGGAAGACCGCAGGCAGTCAGGGTCGGCAGGAACGCATCCAGCACAATCATGCTGAACACAGGGGCTCCCCAAGGATGCGTGCTGAGCCCCCTTCTCTTCACCCTGCTGACCCACGACTGCACTCCATCCTTCAACAACAACCTCTTCGTCAAGTTTGCGGATGACACGACTGTGGTGGGACTCATCAACCACAACGATGAGTCAAACTACAGGGAAGAGGTGAGCCAGCTGGCCGTGTGGTGCAGGGACAACAATCTCTCTCTCAATGTGCAGAAGACGAAGGAGATTGTTGTCGACTTCCGTAGAGCCTCCGTCCAGCACCCCCCACTGACCATCGACGGTGCTGCTGTGGAGAGAGTGAGCAGCACCAAGTTCCTGGGGGTGCATCTCACTGAGGACCTCTCCTGGAACTGCAACACCACAACACTGGCCGGCAAAGCTCAGCAGCGCCTCTACTTTCTCCGCAAACTTCGGAGAGCGAGAGCACCTGCCCCCATCATGTACTCCTTCTACCGGGGAACCACCGAGAGCATCCTGACCAGCTGCATCACTGTGTGGTACGGCGGCTGCACTGCATCCTGTAGGAAGACCCTGCAGCGCATAGTG
>JAXIVH010000004.1:3263521-3311021 GCA_036785325.1 Urophycis tenuis
GGCCTTGTGGGAGATTCTGCTGTTGGTGACATAGGTGGTAAGAACACTAGACTGCTTCCACCTTGTGCAATGGTCAGTGATATCAATCGGAGAAAAAACATTATGAAATCAGCAAATCCAACAGCTACTCGAATCACTGTGCATGTAGGATTTAATTATTCCCAGAGGACAATCAAAACTGCTAAAGAGGGATTTCACTGAACTTTTAGACAGACTGGACAAATTAAAAATCTAATTATTCCTCAGTGGACTGCTTCCAGCAGTTGATTGCGGCTGTGAAAAGTCACCTACTTGGGCTTTCCAGAACCTGCAGTGAAACAGGAATGATTGTGTTGCCAATTTGTTCAGGGGCGTGCAAAGCAGATGGCCTCCACCTCCAACAGGTTTGGCATACAATGGGGACAATTTTAGAAAATGTTCTGCGCTGTACCATCAATCTACCCATCGCCAGTCTGACAAACCACACTGACCGAATCATTACCCACCCCCCACCCACACACACACACACACACACACACACACACACACACACACACACACACACATACACACACACACACACACACACACACACACACACACACACACACACACACACACACACACACACACACACACACACACACACCTTCTGCCTAAGCACCCTCCCCCATCAGGATGACCTCCACAACGCCCCCCACCCCGCTCCATCCTCCCTAAAACCATGGTCTTCATCCACCCTGTCCCTCTCTACCATGTCCTCCTGTCTGTCCCTCTCTACCATGTCCTCCTGTCTGGACACTTCGACCACAATCCCTTGAGGCAGGGATTGTGGGGATCGAACCACCGACCCTACGGTTAGTGGACAACCCGCTCTGTCCACCCGCTCCACCCACTGAGCTACATGTGCCAGAATTGTCTACAGCTAAATAACAACAAAAGTGAGGTAATTGTTTTTGGTTCTAAAGAAGAGAGACTGAAAGTTAGTAGGCCTACATCCTAGTTAGTACATACAGTACCAAAAACCAAGCCAGAAAAGGACAAAGAGGACTCATGTCCAAACAAGACTTAGAAAAACATGTCCATACCTTTATTACTAGTAGGTTACATTATTGTGTGTGTATTGTGTGTGTATTGTGTCTTGGCAAGTCTTCCAGAAAAAAGGCCATTAAGCAGTGAATGGTTTTCGAGGAGACCCTGGACTACCTGTCACCCAGTACTATTGGAGTACTGGGTAACAAATATGTTGTCATGATCTGTGTCTGTTCTGTCGTTGTGATTGGTTTGCTTTCTGTTTCCCCTGTCATGGTCTGTGTCTGTGTCTTGTTTTCATTGGTTTACTCTGTGTTTCCCCCTATGTCCTGATTCCCTCCTGGTTGATTGCCCCATTGTGTTCACCTGTGTCTTGTTCCCTCACCTGTCTTGGGTTGGTAATTAGTCTGTGTATTTAAGTCCTGTCCTCTGTTCAGTGTTTGTCTGAGTCTTGTACGTCGTGTTTGGTGTCGTCGTTCACGTGAGTTGTTGTCTGTTCCTGTATCTGTGCTTTGGTTACCATTAAAATAGTTATAAGTACTCCTGCCTGCCTCGCCTCTCTGCACTTGGGTCCAACCCCACCACAATCCGTGACATATGTGCCATCTAAAGTATGTAGTTTCCTGTGAATGCTGGATGGTTTCCTCCAGTTGTCCAAATGTAGCTGTCCATTGTAATGGGAAAATTAGCCACCCTTCTATGAACTTGGGCCAATACAACAGTATAGCCTAATATTTCAATTATAAATAAAGCTATTTTCCCATTCTCCCGTTGTTTAAAGTGTATTGCCTTGGCTAGGCTGTAGCCACAATATTTTCAATGAAAAGATCCGTTTGTATGCATATCGATAGGCCTGCGTGTCTCTGTGTGCGAGCGCACAATTGGTAGCATCATGACATCCATAATGCGCGTACTATGCTTCGTGCTCTTATAAGGCTTGTCACGGCCGCTGGCCAAGGTGCTGAAGTGGACCACAAGCAGACAGATACGTGAACAAAAATACTTTAGTTTATTGAAAACAGAATTCGTAAATAAACAGGCTCCAACGAGCATAGGGAAAAAATGGCGACACTAAGAACTAGACTGGGGGCAAAAAGAGTCCAAGAGAGCTAAAAATAAAATAAATACGCGGTCACCCTCACAGCAACCGTAGCCCCAACATGCGTGATTATTATAACCCCCCAGCCCCCCTACATATGGGCTCCCACAAAGATGGAATCATAACCCGAACTCTGCCTTACTTTATTGCGTGTGTGCGTGTGTGTTGTCAGGGTTTAAGTTGACGTGGACCCAAACGCACAACACAGAGAGCCGCAGACAGAGGACAAGGTAAAACTCTGGTTTATTAAGGACTGGGTAGTGGAGGTGAGCCCGGGTAGTCGGCGGGTCGGTGGGCCGCGGAGCCGTGGCGAGGTAGTGGCGCACCGACGGGGCGATCAACCTCCGTGACGTTGGAAGCCGTAGGAGAGTCGGTCTGGCCGGCGAACCGACCAGCTGCGGCGGCGGAGTGGGACAAGGCGAGGAGAACGGAAGCACAAGGAGAATAGAGGTTAGCAGATTAACTAGGGAATAATAACTCAGGCAGAATATTCAAACGGAATACGGAGCTGCCAAGAACACTACTAACTGGGTTAACATTGTGTGTGTGTGTGTGTGTGTGTGTGTGTGTGTGTGTGTGTGTGTGTGTGTGTGTGTGTGTGTGAAAAAGATGATAAGAGGACAAGTTGAAATGCATCATTAACCCTAGTGATGAAGTTTGGCAACAAGTTGTGCTCATTTATAAGAATAAATAAATGAAAGAAAATTAATAGACTTGAATGGATGCATGTAAAAGGACAATTGTTAACAACGTATGGGCCTACGTTAAATTTGATAACACTTGTCTCTTCCTCCACGTCGAAATGAGACAAGATGTCCTGATAATAACAACGGCTGCCCTGGACGCATCGTACAATACATACGACTTCAAAACTCCTCACTCACCTGTGCGCTATCTTATCGATTTTTAAAAAAAATCCCCCCCCCCCCCACACACACACACACACACACACACACACACACACACACACACACACGCCCACACACTTTTTTTTCCTTCACAGTTGAGTGCGGACAGCGAGCATTCCCATATTGCTCTCCAGGCTCGGCGGTTGCGTGACATTGCGCAGAACGCAGAAGCCGCGGCGCGCCGGCAGAGCGGCGGAGCCTGTAGAGCAGGTGGTATCGGGCTTCGACAGCCGTGCAGGTCTGCGCCGCATCATGGATGTTTGGAGGAGCAGCCTCTGCGGAATGATTGCGCTCGCACTTTGCATCTCTTACGGGGCAGCGGGAGAAGGTGAGCTCCTCTTTTTTTGTTTGAGTCTGGTTAGGTTGGGTTTGGTTTGGTTGTCTATTATGGATTGGACTTTGACGTGAAAAATAAATAAATAAAAAAACTCCCGTTTGGATGATCGATTCCGTTTCAACTCACCTGAAGTCTCGCTGCAGCCTCCTGCTTTATACGAGTTTTGGGCGAAATCAAGCCGCGTGCTTTACTGCTTTCAACGTGCGGGTGTCGAAACAAGCTTTTGTTCAGTTTAGTTCAAACCTCACTGAGGAAATCTGGAGGATCAATTACGTTGGGAGGACGCAACACAAACAAAGTCTCGGGTAGGCTTTGGTATGTGGGATTTATTAAGTAGGCCTAGTTTATTTTGATGATGTTGAATGTGGAGATACAGTTTGTGAACAGTTTAGTTTTTTCTTGGTTTTGATTTAATTCCGTCCTTTACGCACCATTGTTGTCGTGTCACTCCCGTTGTTACCAGCGAGCGCAGTGTTATTACAAATGGCAGATAAACGCAGAAAGTGTCATGTCAGTTCATTTACATCTACCTGCTGTGGTGTTTGCAACGCGTTCTCAAGAGGAAGGCAATTACTGTTAATGATGAATTTTTTACTCGTGATTGTTCGTGATTTGGATTGACGTAATTTTAATTGAGTGCATTATACGTTCTTCATTAGATGTGTTTTTATCCCATATTTGGAGTGTGCGGTCGCGGTCACCCTCACAGCAACCGTAGCCCCAACATGCGTGATTATTATTATATTATTATAACCCCCCAGCCCCCCTACATATGGGCTCCCACAAAGATGGAATCATAACTCGAACCCTGCCTTACTTTATTGTGTGTGTGCGTGTGTGTGTGCGTGTGTGTGTGTGTGTGTGTGTGTGTGTGTGTGTGTGTGTGTGCGTGTGCGTTTGCGTTTGCGGCCCTTCCTATGCCTTCCTATTCCTTAGTTTTAATACACGGTGGTTTATGCTTAAAAAAATTATATATATATATATATATATATATATATATATATATATATATATATATATATATTATATCACCATATATATATATGGTGATATAAATTACATTCTTTCATCTGATGATTTGAATCAAATGATATAGCAGCAAGTCTGAAGGAATCAAAAACTTTCATTGCACCTTGACCAACAGCTGTAGACGCTGTAGACACAAACACACATTGTAATGCATTTGCTGGATATTTTCATGACCTCATCAGTGCACTGTAACTCCTGGAAGAATGGGTGGTGTATACATCTTCCCTTCCCCACTCCCTCTCTTTTCCTGCCTCATTTTCATCATTCCCCCCTGTCATCCTACTCCCTGCCCCCCCCCCCCCCCCCCTCTCTCTCTCTCTCTCTCTCTCTCTCTCTCTCTCTCTCTCTCTCTCTCTCTCTCTCTCTCTCTCTCTCTCTCTCTCTCTCTCTCTCTCTCTCTCTCTCTTGGTGTGTCTGTAATTGCATGTGTAAACAAGTGTGTGCACACATTTATTGATGTGTGTGTGTGTGTGTGTGTGTGTGTGTGTGTCTGTCTGTCTCTGTTTGCCTCAGCATGTCTTCTGTGGTGCATGTGTGCCCAGATAAGCAGTGATTCACCACTCACCGTCACCACTTTGCAATGGGACCCAGTTGTCCTGTGACACCCAGTAAGTCAGGAAAGGTACCAGAGGAGCATCACAGCCCAGAGATAAGGAGGGCCGCACGCTCCTTTCAAATCAAATCTGCTGATTCTGCAAAAGAGTTGGTAAGAAGTTTGAACTCTGTGGCTAATGTGGAGCAGAGCCTCTTGGATTTGCTTAAGGGTTTACTATAGCATTTTACGATTGACCCAGGGATAAGCCAAACACAGACACAGACTCAGGGGTTGAATGAAAGGAGCTTCATTGTCAGTACGTCCAGGGAGTGAGGATGAATGATGGGGAAGTCCGGCAGACGTCAGGCAGAGGGGTGAAGGGTGGCCAAGCAGACAGCGTGGCTGTAGCTCGGACGCTAGTGACCGGCGCAATAGATGGTAATCAGGTGCAGGGGTCTGCTCAGTGAGACGCCAGCCAGCAGTGTAGAGCAGCATGAGCATCCTTGATCCTTCCAGAGCTCGCAGCAAAGTTGGCTATGGGTCTGGTCTGACGAAACAGCAACGCCCCCTTTCTGAACAAGGAACAAAGGGGACGATGAAAGAAACGTGGGAGGGATACCGACAAGGACGGGGAGCTGCAGATTCTTGTGCTGATGCCGTTGGAACTTTGATGCGACAGAAGAAGAGAGGAAGAGGAACAGAAGAAGAGTAATGTTGTATTGCAGTCTTACCCAACTAATCAGTATGGCTACTAGAGGAACAAGGTCTATGGAGGTAGTGGAGATTTGTCTTTGCACTTAATGACTTCATCGTGATAACTAAATGTATCACAATAAAATCAGGTAGTGTGTATCTATTAGTTTTTTTTATTTATTCTTTATTTTTTAAAAATAATATCACAGGGCTTTTTTGGAGGAAAAAAAAAAAGAAATAATGTATTAACCGAATTATATTGTTCAACAGAAAACCAATCAGTATAAGTGGAATCCAAGATAAAATGTGTTGCCAATGAGGCAGTGTAACGGTAAGCTGTAGAAACAAAACAGATAAACGTCTGCTGGAGACCACAGGGAAGCAATCCAAACACTCTGGAGTATAAAGGGAGCAAGTCCTCTTATGCTCCAGTTCCCCACAACAGGCAACACTGTCTGAGAAAGGGTTCGTGACAACAAACCTCTAGCCTCTTCCAATGAAACAATTCTTATTTTTTGAACTTATCCTTCATCATTGCACATATCAAGTCTCAGTCTCAAGTCTGGCTGCTGGCCCCGCTTGCCAGCTCCACAGTCCCAACATCACACTCCCAACCTCCAGCTTCTTCAGGTACCTGGAAAGCACTTCTAACCCTTGTATGCTGTTCGGGTCTGTGGGACACGTTTATTAACATCTGTTGAGTATTCAAATGTACAATTGTTTGATTGTGTTGAATTAAAACCCTCATAATGCAGCAGGTCCACCAGACTCATGAACACTGGCTGAATAACACAAGTATGAACACCACACCAGGGTTAAACAAGATCTCATCAGTCTATTGGTTGCAGTCCAGAGATGGATTTATCTCCAGAAACTCAAACCAATCTCTCTTTCTCAATATTATCCTATCTCTCCAGCTCCACTTGTAACAGTGTTGGTGGTAACTGACTGTAAATGGGGACATTTGGCAGGCCTTGACAGTGCTTCTCAGAGGTACAGCAGCATGTGAATTCTAGGAAGTCAAGAGGCCCGACATGTCCTGGCATCCCACCTACGGAGATAGAAATAGTATATTATTTCAGCCTCTCAAAATGGAGCTAACCAAGCTTACATTGCTACTGTGAGATAGTTTGCCTTTTGTAATCAACCTTAAGCTCCTCTTTTGTTCGGATTCAATTCTAATGCTTTCTTTTTTCACGCTCTCTAGTCTGAAACTCCAACTGCAATTACAATATTTATGTCTGTTGATCGCACGCTAAACACCCCAGAGGCTAATCCATAGGGTGCTGCATTTTGCTGTTCTGCTGGCTTAGTGAAATAAACTTTTCACTGCACTATGCCCTTCCCCATCAGTTCAACCTCTATAACTTCCTGTTTCTTTGTTTGTGACATTATCTACTCAATCAGTTAATATAGTTAATAACAGCTCAATATGATAATGCTCAACTTTCCATAACTACCAATGATCTTACCTTATCCTGGATGAGCCCCATTTCTAAAAACTTCCTTGCCCGTGGCAATATAACAAAGGGACCCCATAGTTCAAGCATTAAACAAAATCATTTATGAACAGAATAATTGTCAACAGAAAAAGAATCAGTATAAGTGGAATTGTAAAGTTAAGTTTTGTATTACAGACATGACATTTCCTTTAAGAGATCACCTCATTATCCAGTCAGAGTGCTACGTGATCCCAGGTCCTAAATGAACCTACTGGTACAGAAGACAGATGTGCAACAGAAAGCATGCTTCCTATTAATAAGTATAAGTATAAGAATATGTGAGAAAGTGAACACCTCCCTTCTCACTGTCTCAAGAGTACATGTGTCATAAGAAGGTGAAACATTTCATTGCTGCCAATACAGTAAGAAAGTCACCAGAACAAGTGTCAAGCATTTCAATTGCTAGGTGAACCATTGCTAGTATACAACATCTCTGGCTATGTGCCAAGAGAGGGTAAAGTATTTTGTGAGAGGTTATTGCATTTCTCCATATGTGTTTGGGTGTTATTAAGACATATGGTAGTGAATGTGGGACATATAATATCCACTGTTAACATGTTGGTCGGGTTTCTTTTTGATTAAGATAAAATATGTGTTAAAGTGCTCCATTTTCAGTTAGTTAGTTAGAAGTCACCAGTGAGCAGGTCAGGTATTTCAGCTGCGGTAGTGTCCGTCACTGCAAACTCCTCAGTGACGGTCAAAGATGCGTCCACGCTGCAAATATATATTCCCAATCGGGCTGCATCAGTCACATTGGTGCTTTCGTCAATGGCAATAGATTATGCGCTAAAGGATTTCACTTTGTCTTGCTGTCGACGCTTTAAATTTCCAAGAGATCCCCAATTCTCTCTGCCAGTGGTTCTCAACAAGCTAATGCTAACAAAAGCCACTGTCACTTCTCAGGACTCACCTGCCCAGCTGTCCTCAGCATGCCGGTCACAAACACACCCTCTGAGAACGTCTTGGACACTGCAGCTATTTCACCTGCAATAAACAACAGCTATCAAGGACACTAGTATGCATACAGGTTCTCACTCATCACCGACCTGACTTAAGAGCTCGTATTTAATCTAATTTATTGTTTATTGTTTATTGTGTATTGACTTAGCCAGGCTCTTACTGCACATCTATCCCCTGTACTGCTGGTCACTGTGAATTTCTCCTAAGGGGGATTAATAAAGGAATATCTTATCTTATCTTATCTTAATAGCAGGTGAAAGTTTCTCTGGACATTTGGAAAATACAGATTGGAGGGTTTTTTTTTTAGATGATGCTAGCTCATTCACCTTTTCGGTTCGAGGTGACCCTGTGTACTGGTCCTATTTTTCTGTGTGGGTCTCATCTGTGTGGAATTCACACAGCAGCCGAACCACCACCATCACCGATGTCGTGGGAGACGCCATGCCATAAGATGGGAGCGTCTTCCTGCGGCTGTGTGGCGGTTTCTCTGTTCATTAAGATCTTTGTATCTTTGCAAGTTGTGTGTTGTTTTAGTTGCATGCCACGGTGGGTGGTTACTCTAGAAACATGTTTATGGCCTGTTTGAAGACAAAACCTGTACCAATAGGATTGCCATCTCTCTACCCACTGTACCATGACAGTTGGGCTGTGTAATGGGAAGGTATTAGTCTGGTTGTCACGGGTGAAGTTGCCGTGGACCCAAACGCACAACACAGAATCATAGATGGGCGGCAGTAGCTCAGTGGGTAGAGCGGGTGGACAGAGCGGGTCGTCCACTAACCATAGGGAAGGCGGTTCGATCCCCTTGACCCCCACTTCCAAAACTGTCTGCATGTCGAAGTGCCCTTGAGCAAGACACTGAACCCTGAACCCCAACTTGCTCCCCGGGCGCTGATCATAGCAGCACACTGCTCCCATGTACAATAGGATGGGTCAAATGCAGAGAAAGAATTTCGTTCCCATGTCTAAAAAACATGGGAATGACAAATGAAGACTACAAGGTCCCAGAAAAAAAATAGACAGAGTTCGGAGGACACAGGTTTATTTGATTAATGGTGGTAGATGGAAAATCAGGTAGACAATGGGTATTCTGGGGTTGTAGAGCCGTGGGAATGTAGAGGCGCGCTGAAGGAGCAATCGGCCTCTGTGGCGCTAGAATCTGGGGCCAGTAGGTCTGACGATCGGGGCGACGGGGAGTAGAGAACGGAAAACAAAGACATTAACATAGACTAGGGAACAAGGACTGGAACGTGGTAAGCTTGAGTATGCTGGATTGCCAAGAGTGCTACCAACTGTATAAACAGGGTTGACATTCTGGCGATGAGTGGCTGGAGGACCGGTGTAGATAAGCTGTATCCCTTGATTGGTGATTACCCTCAGGTGTGTGGAAACAGAGGGTGAGAAGGCTGAAGCCTCCTAGGGACCGGAACAGGTGCGGCCCCTGCCTACTACCTAGGGGGCTGGCATGGAACCTTGACAGTACCCTACCCCCCCCCCCCCCCCTACGGACGCCACCTGGCGGACGCCTGGAAGATGTTGGATGGGCACGGTTGAAGGCTGTTATGAGGGACGAGTCTAGGATCCATTTACGGGGAATCCAAGCGTGTTCCTCCAGACCGTAACCCTCCCATTCCACCAGGTACTAGAATCCACGCCCCCGTGGGCGCCGGTCTAACAGGCAACTGACCGTGTAGGAAGGGTGATTGTCAATCATCCGGGGAGATGGAGGGGCAGGGGGGGATAAATGACTGGAAGCTACAGGCTTAACCTGTGAAACGTGGAAAGATGCCTTAACCGGAGAGCACAGGGACTGATGACCATCTCGCTGGGGAACGGAACCACGTACCGGGGGGTGAGTTTGCAGCAATCCACCTTGAGTGGTAGGTCCTTGGCCAAGAGACACACCCTCTGTCCGGGGACATATTGCGGAGCCGGGGCATGTTGATGGTTGGCCTGCTGCTGGGAGCATAAGGAAGCCTGGAGGAGTGCAGTGCGTGCCTTCTTCCAGGTGCGCGACATCGGTGTATGTGGGTCTGAATGGAGGGAACCGCGATATCAGCCTCCAGGGCGGGGAAAACAGGAGGCTGGTAACCCAACGAGCACATGAAGGGAGACAACCACCGTGGAGGAGCTGAAGAGAGTGTTGTGCGCATACTCGACCCACGGAAGTTGTGTGCTCCAGGAGACTGGGTTGGCATTACTGATGCAGCAGAGGACGGTCTCCATCTCCTGATTAGCCCGCTTAGTCTGGCCATTGGTCTGGGGGTGGTACCCAGACAAGACGCTTACCGTGGCTCCCACCGCTGTGCAAAAGGGAAATGAATTGGGGACCTCGTTCTGACACCATGTCAGTGGGAATGCCGTGAAGGCGGAAGATGTGAATGGTTATGAGATCGGCTGTCTCTCTGGCAGGGGGGAGCTTGGGCAGGGCCACAAAGTAAGCAGGCTTGGAGAACCGATCCACGATGGTAAGCACCACAGTGTTAAGGCTGGGTTATGCTTCGTTTATACTTCCGCATCGACGCGACGCTGGGGGACGGCGGACCCTTTACGGACCCTTTACGGACCCTTTACGTCCTCGACGTGCACCTCCCCAAATCCTAGACGCGCATCGAGGTGACGCCGTCTCTACGCCGTCCCAACGCGTTGGCTTTGGCTGTGATTGGTCCGCGGACTACATTGGCTGGAGATAGCTTTTCCGGTTTCCACTCGTAAACACCGCCACGGTGTAAACAACAGCCTAAACACAGCTGATTGGCGAGATGTTGTCGCCAATCAGTCGAAGCATTTATCAAGGCTCAACATCTATATATATAGATGTTGTCGCCGCCAATCAGTCGAAACATATAAAATTTTTGCCTTCATTTCTGTAAACTTTTTTTAACTTGCTAGTAATCCGTATGTAATGACCAGAATGGTCATTCTGGTCCCTCTACCGGTGTGGCAATGAATTGCATTTCGAGACGTAAACCCCACGCAATCCCTCCGCAGAAGTATCACGGGCTCATGACGGCGTCCGAGCAATGGCGTGGCCATTGTGTGATCACGACGCAATCCCTACGCAGAAGCATAAACCAGCCTTTACCTTCGGAGGGAGGCAAACCCGTAACAAAGTCCAAGGCTATGTGGGACAGGGGCGACTCGGAATGGGTAGAGGGCGAAGGAGGTTGGACTGGGGTCTGGTGGAGGTCTTCTTCCTCGCACAAACTGAGCAGGCTGTGACGAACCGGGTGTCGGGCATCATGGTCGGCCACCAAGATCGCTGCCGTAGGAAGTCGAGTGTGCGGTGGACTCCGGGCTGACACGTAAGCCGGTTGGAGTGCCCCCACTGGAGGACCTGGGAAAGTACCGCATCAGGGACAAACAGTCGGTTGAGATGACCGTTCACTGGGTCAGGGTGAAGGGACTGGGGCTGTCTGACTTCGGCCTCTAACTCCCAGGTGAGAGTGCCGACAAAACATGGAGGTAGAATGGCTGGAGGCTGCAAACCTTCTTCCTCTGCAGAGAACAACTGGGAAAGCGCATCGGGCTTGACATTACAGGACCTGGGTCGGCAAGTAATTATAAAATTGAACCGACCAAAATATAGCGCCCTGGGAGCCTGACGGGAGTTCAGACGTTTGGCTGCCTGCAGATAAGTGAGGTTGCGATGGTGATGAAAGGCTGGACAGCTCCCTCCAGCAGATGGCGCCACTCCTCCAATGCCAACTTAACGGCCAGAAGTTCAATATTGCCCATGCCCACATCATTGTTCCTCTCCGCGGGGGAGAGCTTACAGGACGAGAATGTGCAGGGGTGAAGCTTGTCGTCCGTGGCCAAGCGTTGGGATATTACGGCCCCTACCCCTGTGTCCGAAGCATCCACCTCCGCTATGAATTTCCGGGCCGGCTCCGGCTGTACCAGGATCCGAGCTGAGAGACGAACCGACGTCGGAGTTCCTGGTGGGGTCCGGGCTCCAGACCAAAGGAATGGCTGTGGAAGTGAGAGCGGTGAGCGGCGTGGCTATACTACTGACATCCCAATACGCATACTTGACTACTATATAGTATGCATTTTGTAGTACGTGACAAATATAGTACGTACGAATGCTTTAGTACGCATTGTGTAGTACGGAAATGGTTTCCGAATGCGTACTACCGCAGAAGAGTCCTTTCAGGGGTGTCAAACTCATTTTCACCCTGGGCCATATCAGCATTATGGTTGCCCTCAAAGGGCCGTTTGTAAGTGTAAGACTATACACATTTATGTAACTGTCTCTGCATTTGGTTATTTATTCCAGTGTACAAATAGTGTACATCCATTTATATCCATGTACAAATGGAAGCATGGGAACCACTGCAATCTAGGGGCAGGATTTGCGGATCACAACATTGAAATGCATTCTGGGAGATGTAGTTGATGGTCGCTCTACGGTACAGTACATGCCTTTTAAGCTCTCGCGGGCCACATAAAATGACGTGGCGGGCCGGATTTGGCCCGCGGTGCTTGAGTTTGACACATGTGCTTTAGAGAGACTAGAGGACTCTAAACCGAAGAAGAATTAAAATAAATAAAAGCAGCGATATCAAGAGCCATTCGCGCAGAAAGAGACATTTTAATTCACTAGAGACGACGACAAGACAGAAAACTATGAGGTAAATTATCGGAGGTGACTTTTTAATTTTGCCGGCACCTGATCTGCTGCGCACAGAGGGGAAATACGTTATCTCAAAACATCCGGTAGCGTTTTCGGTGGTGTTCGGAAGCGTTCGGAGGCGTTCTACGTACGGCTGTAGCAGGTACTACATTAACGGTCGAGTTGTAGACACTGAACAGAAAAAGTATATACTGAGTATTAGGATGCAGCCAGAAGAGAGTTCGGAGGACACAGGTTTATTTGATAAGTGGTGACAGATGGAAGGTCAGGTAGACGACAGGTGTTCTGGGGTTGTAGAGCCAGAGGAATGTAGAGGCGCGCCGACGGAGCGATCAGCCTCCGTGGCGCTGGGAATCCCGCCGTCAGGGTCACCGGAGACCCGCTCCATGGCTGCTTCTCATGGCCACCATCCTGCAAGGAATTATGTCAGACCTGTTTATAAAAATGGCTACACCTACTACACACACATACGCGTGCATGCACACACACACACGCGCGCGCGCATGCACGCATATGGGGTGCCAACTTCACGCAGGTGGGTGTGAGGCATGTTTCGGTTCTTCTTTATGCTGACACCGAAACGTGACAAAAGGAAATGACCTTTATGTTCCTTCCAAACAAACAAGATCTTACACCCACACGCACACACACACACACACACACACACACACACATACACATACACATACACACACACACACACACACACACACACACACACACATTGTGCCACAGGGAGCACATATGACATAAATAAAAGCCTTATTGGACATTTTAAAGGTATTTTATTTCGTGTTTGAAATATGGTTGTGGCAATTGCCTGTGACCTGACTGAGGGTTCAAACAGCCACCTCCTTGCTGGGTAATGGATGGGCTTTGAAGCTGAAGATATGTTAAATATTGAGTTTAAATAAACTTCTAATAAACATCTAAACATTCCTCTACTGATTGGTTTGCAGAGGCGTGTGGCATTCCCCTGGTGTCCAATTTGTCACCTTCGTCCTTCAGAAGCTCCTCCCAGTTCTCCAACAGCCATGGGCCGGGCTTTGCTAAGCTAAACAGGAGAGAAGGTCAGTGAACTTTATTTTTTATTAGACACCAGTATCCTGGTGCAGATATTTCCAGTTAATTCATATTTGATTTTGATCAATGTGTTGAACACATCAAATCACATATTGCCATTGCTGAACAAGATCTGATCATGATCTGCCCACTTAGAGATAGATGGATAGATAGATAGATAGACAGACAGACAGACAGACAGACAGACAGACAGCCTTTATTGATCCCAAGCTGGGAAATTACAGTGTAGCAGCAGCATTACACAGTAACAATGCAAAGAATTAAAGAATAAAATGCAATATAATGTTTTTTATAAAAAATGTATGAATAAAAATAAAATAAAAAATAAGAAATTGTAGTGCAAGATAAAAAATATTATATATATATATATATAGGTGCAGTGAACAATTATGTACAAACATATAAGGTGCTTGGAGACTGTTATGAAGATATAGGAAGGATTTCCTATATCTGTCCCTTCGACAGCGGAGCTGGAGCAGCCTGTGAGAGAAGGTGCTCCGCTGTCTGACCACTGTGTGATGGAGAGGGTGCTGATCATTGTCAATGATGGATAACCATTCAGATTAACCGTTTCAGCATTCTCCTCTCCACCACAGACTCAAAAGACTCCAGCCCGAGACATGGTACAGAGCCAGCCTTCTTGATGATTTTATCAAGTCTGTTGGTGTCGCTGTAAATATAGTATGTAAATTGAGCTCTCTCTCTCTCTCTCTCTCTCTCTCTCTCTCTCTCTCTCTCTCTCTCTCTCTCTCTCTCTCTCTCTCTCTCTCTCTCTCTCTCTCTCTCTCTCTCTCTCTCTCTCCCAGGGGCTGGAGGTTGGTCGCCCCTTGTCCTGGATGATTGTCAGTGGTTGGAGGTTGACCTCGTGGGGCGGACTGAGATTGCTGCTGTCGCTACGCAGGGTCGCTATGGAAGCTCTGATTGGCTGACGGCCTATCTGCTCATGTCCAGTGACACCGGGCACAACTGGAAGCAGTACAAGCAGAAAGACAGTATTGGAGTAAGCAGCCGTCATCAGGGCTGACGAGGATAGAGGGTAGGGGATGGTGGAGGGCAGTAGAGAGTGTAGAGGAGCTTGAAATGTAAAAAGCGATATAGAAAATGAAATTGCGTAAAAAGCGATATAGAAAATTACACTTAATTGATAACATACTGTCCCATGTCCTTCTGGCTTTTATGGACACCGATGAATCAACATTACTTGACGGTGTGTGTGTGTGTGTGTGTGTGTATGTGTGTGTGTGTGTGTGTATGTGTGTGTGTGTGTGTATATGTGTGTGTGTGTGTGTGTATATGTGTGTGTGTGTGTGTGTGTGTGTGTGTGTGTGTGTGTGTGTGTATATGTGTGTGTGTGTGTGTCCAGGCCCTCCCTGGTAACAGTAATGCAGACAGCGTGGTCCAGCACAGGCTCCACCAGCCAGTCATCGCCCGCTACCTCCGGCTGGTTCCCCTGGACTGGAATCCTAAAGGACGGATTGGACTCCGCCTGGAAGTCTATGGGTGTCCTTACAGTACGACTTCTATCTCCATGTTTTCTGGCAAAAGGAAATGGTGTGGCATGGTGTTTTTTAAAAGCCACTTTTCTGTGTGAGCTGATGCACTGAGGAAGTGCTGGAGAAACGCACGTTGTGTGAATATATGCAACATAGGATTGTGTGATGAACTGCTACTGTGTGTGTGTGTGTGTGTGTGTGTGTGTGTGTGTGTGTGTGTGTGTGTGTTTCATGAGATTAGGTTGGTTGTTTTGTACAACACAGCTGGAGCTGCCAAATGTTTGAAAATGTATGCGTTCTATTTACATTTTCTTACATTAACATGTGAGAAAAGCATTTGGGGAAGCAATGAAACACGGTGACGTTCCAGAGAAGCCGTTGTAGAACCACAGCAGAAGAAGAGGAGGGTATGACGGGTACCAGAGAGTAGGTGTACCGTCCCAGTGTACACAGAAACTCTTGTCCGAAGGTGCCAAAGGTCTCACACTGAGATGTTGACACCGCGGGGATTTGGTCGGCCTGATCATCTGTTTTGTAGCATGTAAAAACAAAGCATTGTATTTTGCACATGTTTGTGTAACCTGGTGTAAGGTGGGTGAAACCTACGGTGTTCAGCTGTTCAACTATTTCTATATCAGCAGGATCTTGGTTCACCTACGCAACACATTAATAAAGCACAGCGACACTAATTCAACAGGGTGTCTGTAGAGCAGGAATTTTCATGACATTTCTCGATCAATAAATGGAATAGCTGTGACAATCCAAATGCATAGCAAGGAAATATAACATTTCCTTACATTAAATGTTCTTTATATACAGTATATCTCTGATGTCCATTACTCTTAAGTTAAGACTTCCCATTCAAATGCACTGGCAGTAAAGAGCAAAGCATATAGTGTGACAGCATGATGTCTGGTGAGGAGGAGGCCAGGAACCAGCTCCATCCAGGAGACCGCACAGGTCCAGCTTTTCCTTGTAGCTCTTTTGGGACTATAATGTTTTCTCCGGGATTGACCGTGCTAAGGAGAGTATGGTAGTCGTCCTCACCTACCACCATAAAATGGCTGCAGTAGCTAGTGTGGTTTGACAACAGCTAGCACTCGCTCACAGACCAAATGCTTGATTCCTGTGCCTTTGTCTTCCGCAGTCACCAGCACAGAGACCCTTTCGGAGTACAAGCTGATCTCCAAAAGATTGATAAAATCAGTTGTACAATGTGCCTTCCTGGCTCTAAGAACAATAAGCATGATGGTCATAGTCTGTGTGAGACAACGGAGACTCACTTGTGCCAAGTGACACTTGGCACATTGAGAGGAACATCCAGAATCGTTGCAGTCGCAGATTCAACCCTCCAAAGCGCTCATTCTGCAACCCCCAACCCCCCATTGTACTCCATTCTCCACTCTGAAATCTGCAACCTAAGCGGTGATCCCCAAGGGTTAGTTCTTGGTCCCTTCATATTGCGCATCATCTTCATCATCTTGAGCTATAGAATTAGTTTGTATTGCTAGGATGACCCATCTACATATGTGACAAAGGCTTTAGACCTTGAGCACAATGATATCGTCACATTCTGATGCCCATAGTAGTATTAGTAAATATTTACAATGACCACATTGCTACAATTGCCAGTGTTGATCCCTGCTCCATAAGAGATGTATGTTTCATTATATTGTATTTTATTGTTTATTTCTGATTTGTATTGTGTAGTCCCTTTTGATCCTATTGTATTTATTTTAGTTTTAGATGCTAAGTAGTCTGCAGCAGGACAAAACACAGCAGTGGCTGTTCTATTTGACCATTTGCACATATTTTAACAATAACATATGCTATTTATTTGTATGTAGAAAACAAAACAAGACAAAATGCTGCATCAATTGAGTGATTGTTTTAATGTGCCAAACATTTCAAATGAATCACAGAGTTTGATCAATCCCTTAACCCTACCATTTACTATACATCTCTAGATCTATGTAGCATTTTTCAGGTGTTAATGTGTTCATGTATTTCACCTCTTCAGACTCTGATGTGGCCCACTTTGATGGCAGGAGCAGCATTCTGTTCAGGTGTAACAGCAGGCTGAGACAGGTCTCCACACAGACTGTGTCCTTCAAGTTTAACACCCTGAGGAGTGCCGGGACACTGCTCCATGTGGTGGGACCCAGAGGGGACCACAGCCTCACTCTGGAGCTACACAGAGGAAAGCTGCAGCTGTCGCACCACCAAGGTGGGGAACATCTCACCTTACTTTTTCTAGTGTGTGTGTGTGTGTTTGTGGCACGGTGTTAAACTGTATACTATTTTATATTTTCCTTTATAGCTGCAAAATATATTAATAGGCCTATGCTGTTTGAAGTAAAATGTGTGTGTGTGTGTGTGTGTGTGTGTGTAAAAGTTATTCGTTTAGTAGACTCATGAGTCTCGAAAAGCCCCAATCACCTAGAGGCTAGAGGACAATCTCCCAGGTTTCATTGCTAAAACGGTGAAGAAACAATTGGAGAGTTTAAGAAACACCTGCTGTACAGAATCAGTCCAAAGTCTTTAGGGTGGCCTTCCATATCGGGGCATTGACATTCGGATGTTTTTGTATGCACTGTTGCACTGTGCACCACCGCACTATTGTGCTGTCTTTTCCTTGGTGAAAACATCAAACAAAGTCACTGGAAATCTTTAATTTCACTAATGTGTGCTCCTAGCTAAGCACACATTGGAGGAAAGGAAATGTTCAGTAGGTGATTCACACTATTTATTTATGTTGCACATACACTTCCTTTTTATTTTTTTATTATATTTCATCTTATTTTATTCTATTTTATTTGATAATGCAAAGTTGAGTTCACGCGAGCAGCAACAATGTCACTGCTGGTAATGATGCACGTTATGCATGTGACGGTAAACCGGAGGAGAATTGTGATAATGTTTGAGAGAGAGAGAGAGAGAGAGAGAGAGAGAGAGAGAGAGAGAGAGTGTCCTCAATATGTGAAGAAGAGGATTGGTGTTATAAACAATAATAATATTTGGCGACACCTACTGGGCATTTAGGCATATCTAAGGGAGGGAGGGACAGACGGACAATGGGAGAGAGAGAGAAATAATTACTGATTCCAAGTTAAAAAACCGAATCTGCTGCCAAACAAACGCCAGGTTGGTTTAATATACACCCTCTGGTGCAACCTAGACACATCATCAGTGATGTAACCTGAGGTCATAGGGTGTTTCGGGTCTCTCAACATCAGACACCCTCGCCCAGGCGACCCAGCCGGGGGTGATCAAACCCCGGCTTGTGTCTAGGTAGCTTGTGTGGCCCACGGATCACCCCTCCTGATCCACAGCCATCTTGATGCCTTCTCAGCAGCATCAGTGGTGTTCTTGATGGCTTTCTTGCTGTGCAGTCCCCTTATTCCCAACAACTTGAGGGCCCTGCAGAGTGCCTGGCCTGCGAAACCTCGGCATCCAACCTCAATGGGACTGCATCGAGTCTTCCATCCGTTGCGCCGGCATTCGCCTGCCAGCTCCTCATACTTGGCCCTCTTCCTCTCAAATGCCTCCTCCATCTGGTCTTCCCAGGGGACAGTCAACTCCAGCAGTATCACCTGCCTTGTTGATTCTGACATAAGAACCAAGTCCGACCTGAGTGTGGTCACTGCGATGGTCTCTGGGAATTTAAGCTGTTTCCCCAAGTCCACGTTCAGCTGCCAGTCCCTAGCTGTTGTCAGGAGCCCCCCTGTTTGGCCTGGGCGGTGTTGAGGCTTCTCACCAGATTTAACAAAGGTGATTGAATGCCTAGCTGGCTGTTGCTGCTTGCTGAGTGAGATCCCCGAGCAGATGGTATCTGCTATCACCTTCAGCACCTGGTCGTGGTGCCAACGATAGCTCCCCTCGCCCAGGGCTTTCGGGCAACAGCTTAGGATGTGCTCCAGTGATCCTCTCCTCTGACACAACGGGCAAGAAGGTGTTTCTGCCAGGCCCCAACAGAAGAGGTTGGATGGGCTGGGGAGGACGTCGTAGACTGACTGGATCAAAAACTTTATCCGGAATGGCTCTGCCTTCCAAAGCTCTGACCAAGAAATCTTCCTATCCAGTGTCTGCTCCCATCTAGTCCACGCCCCCTGTTGTCTCATCCCGACCATCTTGCTTGAGCGGGTCTCCTCCAGCCCTGCTCGAACCTCTTCCTGGATAAGCTGCCGCCTCTCCTTCCCCCGGGCCTTGTTGTACCGAGGTCCTGGGTTGCTCCCAAGCCCTGCCCGGCCTGTCGCCACTGCTCCCACTAGAACACTGTGGCGCAGCTGCGCCTCAGCTTGCTCAACCGTCTCCTGGGCTCTCCACTTCCGCCCAGTCCGCACTTCAATCCCAGCTAAGGAGACTTTGGTGTCACTCGAGTCTCTGTACAGCAGCACCTCTCTTGCACGGGTAACCATGAACTCCTCCGACAGACTACTGAAGGGAAGTTGCAGCTTGTTCTTATGCCCATACAAGGCTATGCTGCTGAGGCTTCTTGGTAGGCCCAACCACCTGCGAAGGAAGCTACTTACCTTACGCTCGAAGCCCTCAACGGTTGTTAGTGGGACATCGTAGACCAGTAGTGGCCAGAGGAGGCGTGGCAGGATGCCATGCTGATATATCCATGCTTTATACTTACCTGGCAGCCCTGACTTATCCACCGCCACTAGCCAGGTTCCCAGTTCTCTGCTGGTCGCCTTGAGCGCTGCTTTGTCCCTCAAGGTGCCATCAAAGATCTTCCCCAGGCTCTTCACTGGCTCCTCTGAGACCGATGGCATCTGGACACCTCCCAGCGAGAACCGGAACTTGTCTGTAACCTTCCCCTTCTTCACCCCCAGGGAACGGGACTTAGCAGGCTTAAAGCCCATATGCGCCCAGTTAATGAGCCGCTCAAGGCCTTGGAGAAGCCACCTACAGCCTGGAACTGATGTTGTAGTAACTGTCAGGTCATCCATAAAAGCTCTGATGGGAGGCTGCCGCACACCTGACTTGGTGAGCGGTCCTCTGCACTCCACCTCCGCTGACTTAACGAGCATGTTCATGGCCAAGGCAAACAAAATCACTGAGACTGTACACCCAGTGATTATGCCCTTCTCCAGCCGATGTGATGCTGATGTTACTGTCCCCGAGGTGACTCTCAAACTGAAAGAGTTTTAATAGTCCAGTATGAGGTCCCTGATCTTGCCTGGAATATGATGCCGGTCAAGCGAGGTCTCCACCAGTTTGTGAGGAATTGACCCGTAAGCATTAGACAGGTCAAGCCACAAAACTGCCAGGTTCCCATTGCCCTCCCGGGCCTCCCGGGCCTCCAGATACTGTGACTGAAAAAATGTATGCAAAACAAAGCAAAAAAACTAATTTTTAACACACACACACACACACAGACAATATTTCCTGTGGTTGCAGTGTTGCTTCAAATAACATTTTTGCTTCAAAGAACCCTCTATCCTCAAAATTCACAGAATTGCGTCAAATTCTCATTGGTAGACTCAAGCCTTAATTCTCACCGTCCACCTTTCCAGACCAACAAACTGATCAAACTAATTCTCAATAATGTAACCAGAACTGGATATTTGTTTATTTATTTTGACAATTCACTTCAATCTGATTCCTCCCACAGACCAAAAACATGCAGGTTGGGGATTAGGTTAATTGGTGTCTCTAAATTGACCATAGGTGTGTATGTGAGTGTGAATGGTTGTTCGTTGCTATATGTTAGCCCTGTGATAGGCTGGCGACCTGTCCAGGGTGTACCCCGCCTCTCGCCCGTTGTAGCTGGGATTGGCTCCAGCCCCCCCCGCGACCCTCTAGAGGATAAGCAGTTTAGAAAATGACTGACTGACTTCAATCTGAACATTTTACAAAGATGAAGGGTGGTTTTAAAATCAAAGTCAAGGTTGTTAAGCATGTGAAACTACTTTATTTAGAGGGCAACGTCTAAATAAAGTTAAAAAAAAAAAACTGCTTTTATTAGCCTTCATCAGGGTGTCCTTTCACAAAGTCGTCTCCCCCTCCTCCCCCTCCTCCCCCTCCTCCCGCTCCTCCCCCTCCTCCCCCTCCTCCCCCTCCTCCCCCTCTCTCCCACATGGTGGTCCAGGCAAGCGGGGCGGCCAGCCCCTTTGCACCCTGGGAAGTCTGCTGGACGACCAGCACTGGCATGGCGTGGTGCTGGAGAGACACGGCTCTCACCTCAACCTCTCGGTGGACGCCACCACCCGCCGCTGCGTGGGCCTCCACCCGCTGCTCCACCCCTCCCTGGACTGGGAACCCCAGCAGGTGGTGGAGATGGACAGAGATACACACACACACACTGCACAGGCAGCACCATACATTGTGATGCATCAGTGGTGATGCATGTTTGCGGTATAATACACACAGGTATGGAAATCAGAGTGTGTGTGTGTGTGTGTGTGTGTGTGTGTAGTTGAGTGTAGGAGAGGAACTCAACTCCAGTTCCCAGCATCCTCTTCTCTCCAGAAGCTTCCACGGCTGCCTGGAAGAGCTTCTCTACAACGACCTGAACCTGATCGCTCTGGCCCGGCACCAGGACCAACACATCACCCAGACGGTGTGTCAGTGGATCACGGGATCTATCTGTCAAAAGCTTTTAGAATAACCAAGCAACCCGGTCTCATGATGCGTGGTGACAAAGCACCAACAGGGCTTGGTAATGTGCAGCACATGGTGCTGCTGTACCAAGCACCCACCACCACATGTCATCTGCAACTTCTGACAGGATACTGACGTCAGACACTGCCTACAGACAAATGTTGCAGTCCCACTGTCATCTGAAAAAACAAGTGTCCTGAGCGAGTCTGGCCCTGATAGGGGAGCCAAGGAGCATCTGGAACTGATTTAGTTTAGAGTCCCGGCCTTGCTTCTGATTGGCCAGTGTTATACCTAGACACAAAGTAACTCCATGGACAGCAGTGCCATTTACAATTTCATAAATAGCACGATGCAATGTTCTTTGTTGAGAATGTAGCGCTTTATCAATACGTCATTTGCCATTATTTGAAAATGAGGTAAGGTGCAAGGACAAGATATTCCCCTTGGAGAATAAACGAAGACGTATTACTTTTATGGCCGTATTTCTCTCTAACTTCCACTTTCGCTATAATATATGCACACGCTCACAGCCTTGGCAACTCTTGATTTGCCGAAATCCTGCAATGATTCCTATTTAGGAAGGACTGAGAATACCCGAGGGTAAATAGATGTGTTTAAAAAGATTCTCTTACCGACTCAGGAAACTTCCCTGAAGAGGAAAAGGTCATTGGGTCAAGCCCATCATTTTCCTGAATATTCATGTTTTGAGTGTTTTCCTCTCTCTCTCTCTCTCTCTCTCACTCTCACTCTCACTCTCTCTCTCTCTCTCTCTCTCTCTCTCTCTCTCTCTCTCTCTCTCTCTCTCTCTCTCTCTCTCTCTCTCTCTCTCAGGGCAAGGTGACCTTTTCCTGTCCCCAGCCTGAATCCGTTGCCGTGACGTTCACAGGACCCCAGAGCTTCCTCCTCCTCTCGTTGCCGCGGGCGACGGGGCTGCCTTGGAGGCGTGGCACATCAGCGGTGGGGCTCCAATTCCGGACGTGGAACGAGGACGCGCTCCTTCTGACCTTTGGCCTCCCGGGAGAACTGGCCGTGGTCTGGGTGTACCTGAGCGAGGCCAGAGTTAACGTGAGGATGGTCTCATCAGTGGACAGAGACCCTGTAGAACTCTCCTCAGGTCAGTGGCGGTGCCCCCCTGTTGGCCTTACCCCTGTAACCAGCGGCACCGCAATCTGGAAACCACTTTAGTGATCAGATTATGATGCTTTATATTTCATTGGGATTGGCAGAATCATCATGTATATTTTTTTTGTATCAAAATATTTCAAATATATAATATTCAAATATAAATGAAATGTCAGTGTTGATACAACACTGGCACCACTGCATCAACCCAGCCGTGTTGTGGGGGCTGCTCCCTCAGGTGCTGGGCTGAATGACGGCCAGTGGCACTCGGTGGAGCTGAGGAGTGGACCGGGTCGGCTGCTCATGGCTGTGGACAGAGACCAGGCAGCCGCCAGCTACAGCGGCCCGTCACCTGCTCTCAGCACAGGAAGTCAACTCTTCTTTGGTGGTAAGGGGGCGGCGGGGGGGGGGGGGGCGGGGGGGGCGGGGGGGGGGGGCGGGGGAAACACACACACCGTCAGAAAGGAAATGAGTGTTGGTGGCATTTGACATTTGACAGTCGTTGGAAAATGTGTCGTGCCTCTGTGGTAACCAATCGGAACACCTCTGTTTCCAGACGTGTTGATGTTTATGTTGTTGCTAGTGGGCAAAGTAACATAGTATCTCTCAGACAGATTATATTGTCTACATGTATACTGTACTATATACAGTATATACAGTTTATAGTCTGTTTTGGTGTTGCATTTACGCATTAAAAACTAAAAGCTATCTGTGAGTTTAAGAGATGTAAGGACAGTTTCTACTGAGCTAACCTGTCCTCATGATAGTGGCTTATTATTGCTAACATACTGAGTATGCCGCTGTTGACTGACAGCTTGTGAAACGTGATACAACGAGCTCTCAGCTGTCATGCAGTCAGATTCACATGTACAGGTCTCCACGTATACGATCATATAACATGTCCTTTTTGTGCAGATATTGAGATGTAGAACATGCCAAACCAGTGGTTTTCATGCCACCTATCCCATGTTTCTATGTCTCAACAGGAATACATTCAAGGTCCCTCCATTCCATATCTATATTTAGTGTGTTTGTTGTTTGTGATGATTCACCATTTCTAGGCAAGACCGCACCTTATTGGGTGCTTCCTTCCAACCCAGTCTCACGGCAGCTTGTGAAATAGTCACAAAATGTCATCTACTTATTTGTGTACGTGGACACGAATTTCCCTTTTTTTGTGTGTCATCAGCAAATTTCACAAAGTGGCAGTTTGGCTGGGTGGAGCTGCAGTCGTCAGTGTAGAGGATGAAGAGAAGTGGGGAGAGGACACAGCCTTGTGGAGAGCCAGTGGAGATGAAGAGGGTGTCAGACAGGGTGTGGTTCGCCAACACCCTCTGTGATCTGTTGGTGAGGAAGTCTATCATCCACAGAGTGAGTTGGTGGTTGAGGTGGAAGCGTGTGATGAGCTTCTCAGCCAGAATGTGTGGCTGCATAGTGTTGAATGCTGATGAGAAGTCTGCAAACAGAAGTCTGGCAGTGGTGTTGGGTATGTCCAGGTGCTTATGGATGGTGTTTAAGATTAATATTTTTGCGTCATCGACACCCCTGCCACCCCTGCCATCGTCCAGGCAATTGCCTTGGCGATTGTGCTCCTTGATGATCCTCTCCATGGCCTTCATGACCGGGGAGGTGAGAGCCACCGGTCTAAGGTCATTCAGGACCTTGGTGGAGCCCTTCTTTGGGATGGGAATCACTGTTGAGTTTTTCCACAACGCGGGGACTGTGCTGCTGGTCAAAGAGCCCTGGAACAGATGCTGGAACACACCTCCCAGCTGCTCAGCACAGTGCCATAGGCTCCGCCCACAGATGTCGTCTGGCCCTGGAGCTGTGTTCTTCCTAGTCCTTTTGAGGGCTCTCACCACCTCTGATGTGTTGATGTTGAGACCAGAGTCATCAGGTCTGAGAGTGGAGATGATTGATTCTAGCTGGGTGCTATTGTCCTTTTCAAATCTGGTGTAGAAGGAGTTGAGGTCATTCGGGAGTGAAGTGAAGCTGCTTCCTGCTACCTGGATGGGTTTGCGGCTGGTAGAGACAGAGTTCACTGCTGCCATGTTCTTGATGCCCTGCCAAGCCGCACGGAGGTTCCCTTTTTCAAAGGTCTGCTCCACTTTGTTCTTGTATTTCAGCTTGGCAATTTTATGGCTCGCTTGACCTCTCTATTTACCTCCTTCTTCTCAGCTTCAGAACCGGTAAAAATGGTCTCTTTTTCTTATTCAATATGTTTTTCAGATCTTTAGTACGCAGAGTTTATTGTTAGGGAAGATTGTAACCTTCTTGGAGGGGATAATATTATCTACACAGAAAGTGATGTATGCTGAGACAGTATCCACTTGCTTACTGATGTTGGTGGAGCAGGATGTGAGGGTATTCCAGTCTGTGGTTTCAAAACACCCTTGGAGCCTGTCATTACTGTCCGGTGTCCACTGTTTGATGTCTTTGATGACTTTCTCTGTTCTCTTAACCATAGGTGTGTAGGCGGGAGCGAGCAGTATGCTACTGTGGTCAGCAGAGCCTAGGGGAGGGAGGGAGACGGCTCTGTAGGCGTCTGGGACTGACCCATAGCATTTGTCCAGTAATCCAGTACACCACATTTTTACAGTAAATACTACAGTACCCATGAGCCTCTTGGTGAAGACGCCAGCTAACGCTGCCTGAGGACCCGCCACCAGATCTCTTTTAATGATATCCTAACCCTACGATATCATTGTTAGGGGTTAGGGGTTAGGGTTAGGGTTAGGGTTTAGGTGTTAAGGTTTAGAGGTAAGGGTTAGGGTTGGGGTTTGTGTTAGGGTTAGGGTTATAATGAAAGTCGTGCTGAGTGTCACAAAAAAAAAAGGAAATTTGTGTCCATGTACACGAATCAATAGATGAATTTTTGTGACTATTTCACGAACTGCCGTCAGACCGGGTTGTTCCTTCACCTGCAGGCTGCCCCGCCCAGGGGAACGCTTACCCCTGCACAAATACATTTGAGGCCTTCCAGGGCTGCATGCGTCTCCTCTCCCTCAACAACAGACCTGTGGATCTGATGGAGGTGCAGCAGAGGACACTGGGGAACTACAGTCACCTACAGATCGACATGTGTGGTATCATCGACAGGTCAGACGTCACACAATCACATGCGTTCAAATACATGATATCGCTGAAGCTCTTGTTATTGGCAAGCTTGAAGATGAACTGAAAGTGTACGTTCACTCATTTGGATTCCCAGATTGTCCAGCATGATTATATCCTGTAGACCATGAGCAATGTAGCCTGGGGCCCCCAGTATAAAGCAGGGAAACATTTGGGGGATCCTCCCCCAAATACACACACACACACACACACACACACACACACACACACACACACACACACACACACACACAGAGACACACACACACACACACACCCCTCTCTTTGTCTTATCTTGTCTCTTTGCAATGTGTGTGATTGCTGACCTCTCTTTCTGAAGGGTACATAATAATGTTAGATACTATAATTGGTCCTGTGTTTGTCTGTGTGGGCAGGTATTTATTATTATTATTTATTATTTGTGTGCCCCTTTTGTCTTTGTGGGGTTGCCTTTTGGAAGTGCACCCATGTTTTCTTCAGAGGCTCTTCTGACAGTGTGTGATGTGCAGGGCGTTCTCCCATTCTACTCCTGTTCACCTCCAACACAATGGAGATTTTCAATTTGTTAGGAGCAGCGTGTAGCAAGTAGTTCTAGCGTCGAGCAGAACGGACCACACATTCTCAGTGCTGTGATGCCACCATCTGGGGCCAGTGCAGGCTGCCGTAGCTTCTCCTGTGTGACCAAACACGTTCAGTTCAACATCGGAGCCTAGTCACATTCTACATGACTTTATAAATGAACTGTCACTGGACTTGACTTAAATTTGATGTGACACTTAAAAGTAAGTGATTTGCTGGTTGAAGTTGAAAAAAATAATTGTTGCATGGGTACATGCAACAATTACAATTTACAGTCAAACAAAATGTAACAGAATGTTGCTATAAAATTCTACACTCCCAGACCCAGTTTAATATCTGCCAGTTGGATGGCTTTGTTTTTTGTGGCATCTACAACACAACCAAATATATTTCCCAATTGACTAGCTTTATTCACATGCCAACTAAAACATAAACAAATCAGTAATTGGTACAAACATTTCATCAAAATTACTTTTAATAAAAGTGGGGTCAATCAGTTTGACAGCACTTGGTTCATAGCCAGCACTTGGCTGCCCTCAACCATCATATTTTTGAAAACATGATGGGATGACAAGATTAACAATATATGCCCTCACTCTCACACATAGAAACAGATCCTTTTGTCTATTGCTCTCTTTCTGTCTCTAATATATTTTTGTGAATTATTTTGTATAATTTATTTAGTTTTTGTATAATAAAAAAATAAAGTCTGTTGTATTGGTGGCTCACATGCAAGTAACATCAAAATAAAGGGTTGTTAATCATAAAAAGAAAATCTCTCTCAACGCAAGTCGTCGTCGATTAAACTGATTAAACTGATTAAACTGATTAAACTGATTAAACTGATTAAACTGATTAAACTGATTAAACTGAACTGAGAGAACTTTCACACTCATTGTGTACTGCTCCCCTCGTGTGGAAGTCTCGATAGAAATAGAAATACTTAGCACCCTGCTCTGGCTCCAGATGCTCATGTCTGCCTTGATGTCTGTCTCTCTCTCTCTCTCTCTCTCTCTCTCTCTCTCTCTCTTCTCTCTCTCTCTCTCTCTCTCTCTCTCTCTCTCTCTCTCTCTCTTCTCTCTCTCTCTCTCTCTCTCTCTCTCTCTCTCTCTCTCTCTCTCTCTCTCTCTCTCTCTCTCTCTCTCTCTCTCTCTCTCTCTCTCTCTCAGGTGCTCTCCCAGTCCTTGTGAGCATGGGGCCAGATGTAGTCAGTCTTGGAGAACCTTCCACTGTAACTGCTCCAGCACCGGCTACAGCGGTGCCACCTGCCACTCCTGTGAGCTGCAGACACACTGCTAGACGTGGTCGACCACATGGCTGTGTTCAGCTTGAATAGTGTAGTGTGTGTTGGTTCGTTTACAAGCAAAACAAATGCAAATCAATGAATGAGACAGCAATGTAGGGAGAAGTTAGAATTCTAGAGGTCTATGATTGCTGCTCTGTTGTTGGTTGGTTGGTTGGTCGCTAGTTTATTATTGTTGTATTATTATTGATAAGCTATCATTTCTGGGTTCATAGTCATGTAATGTGTTCTAAAATGAAAGCAATGTCTAAATTTGAATGAAAAGTAAGTCATGATATGTTACATGTCATACTATAGCTATACTATAATTGCTGATATTAGTCTGCTATTGGTGTTGTAGCGATATATGAACAGTCCTGTGAGTCCTACAAGCACAACGGTAATACATCTGGATATTATCACATCGACATTGATGGCAGTGGACCGCTCACCCCTCAGCTAACCTACTGTAACATGACAGGTAGTGTACCCACACACACGTACAACAGTCCTAATAGACAGTCACACACACACACACACACACGCATAATATGTGGACCACACTGTCTCCACCAGAGGTGCAGACTTGGGTGGTGGTCCAGCATAACAACACAGAGGTGACCTCAGTGCCTCCATCTCAGGGGACGAGTCAATACTCGGTCTACTTTAAGTACCCACTGGGAGATGAGCACCTGTCCGCCATTCTCAGCCAATCAGAGAGGTGTGAACAGGAATTGGCCTACTACTGCAGAAAGTCCCGCCCTCTGAACACGCCAGGTAATTGTGCATGTCACCTTTGAGTAAATGAATCAGGCTCATTTCTATGATTATTTAATATGCATACATGGGAAGTTTATCTTGCATTAGCCTTGTATTCACTATACAAATGTGTGATGTTGATATTCTCTTTTATTTAGTCATATCTATGTAAGTCGTGTGTGTGTGTGTGTGTGTGTGTGTGTGTGTGTGTGTGTGTGTGTGTGTGTGTGTGTGTGTGTGTGTGTGTGTGTGTGTGTGTGTGTGTGTGTGTGTGTGTGTGTGTGTGTTCTAGGGGGGTCTCCATTCAGCTGGTGGTCTGGAGGTGCAGGTTCTGGCCAGATGCAGGCTCACTGGGCCGGGTCTTGGCCCGGCAGCCAGCAGTGCACCTGTGGCCTCCAGCACAACTGTGTGGACAGCAAGCAGGGCTGCAGCTGTGACGCCGACGGCTCCCAGTGGTACTGCCCCACACGTTACTGTTTCACCATCCACACTCCATCACATGTCATCATCATGTTACCGTTATCTATCATGTCACTATGTGGGGAATTGGCTAATTGTCGCCCCCTGCAGCCTTTTCTTTCACTTATATTGTTAAAATAAAAAATGTCTGTTTGTGCCAAAACAATTCAGTGCAGAGCCGCCACTGCCGTCAGCGAGAGCTTCGGCTGGTTGGTTGGTTACTCAGGCCTTCGTTTGTTTTCCCCTGCTGCTCGTTGAGCATTCTGCTGTGTGTGTTAACGTCGTGTCCTTGCCCAGGGCCAACGACTCGGGCCTGCTGACCCAGAAGGAGATGCTGCCGGTACGCTCTCTGGTGCTGGGGGACGTCAGCCGGCCCGGCTCCCAGGCCGCATACAGGCTGGGGCCACTTCGTTGTCATGGAGACAGTAGGTCCAGTTCACAGGCCATGGTTGTCAGTCTAGCTACATCATGTTAAAGGCCTTGTTGGTGAGATTTAAGAGCTATAATCTGAGTGTCATTGGTTACAAATGAAAGCCAAGCTTCAGCCTTCTTGAATAAATTTGCTGTGGGGGCATCTGTTTTGAGTTGACTGCACGAAGGCCTCGGTATGAGCCTATTTAGATTTTAAGCAGCTCGCGGGCAGAGGCCCCGATTGGTTGCTTCGGGGATCTGGCCGTCCAATCACAGGTGTGTGAAATACAACATTTGTCAATGGCAGAAAAACATAGGGAGAGGACATTTTTTTCTTCTTTTGAATCTTACCTACAGGAGCTTAAACATATTTCTTAATGTATTCATGAATGCATGTATTCATCTTGTAGGTGGGTCATTAGTAAGTAGCAGGGTGGCAAATGAACACTCGGCAATTGCGGTTAGTTTTTGTAATAGTCGGGTAAATGTATCAAACCCACCTGCAACTGTGGAGAGCACACTGGAGGGTAAAAGGTTAAACTGCTTATACTACAACCTTCAACATAAAGAACTCTCCTTAGTCATCTACAAGTACCATATCATCATATCATATCATAGCATATCAGTATCAATATGGAGATCATATTGTAAGGCTGATTTAGGTTTGTTTCCACTTCCTTCCTTCTTCGTTATTGGTATGGTTCAATGCACCATGGTAGCTTGAAGCTACCATTGTGTCTTGGTAGGGGGGGGGGTTCCTTTTGCGCTGGGGGAATGTGCCATTTTTGTGGCCATGTGACTATAAGATAAGATAAGATATTCCTTTATTAATCCCCCTTCGGAGAAATTCACATTGACCAGCAGTACAAGGGGCTAGAGGAGTTATATATATACATGTATATATATATATATTTCACTTACATACATTTTCTTTGATTTTCATTATCATAGTGTTAAAAGTTGTTGGTACATGTTTACCTTGGTAAGTCATTTTTGGCTTCATCCCAGGTATGTAGTATGAATGAAGTTGTGGCACATAGTGATGCTGTTTATGCTGATGCTGGTGTTGGTTCTTTTGCAGAGAACCTGTGGAATGCTGCTTTCTTCGACAAGGAGACGTCGTACCTTCACTTCCCCACCTTCCAGGCTGAGCTGAGCGCAGACATCTCCTTCCTGTTCAAAACCACCGCCTCCTCTGGGGTCTTCCTGGAAAACCTGGGCATTAAGGACTTCCTCAGGATCAAACTTCACTGTAAGCCATGTTTGGTGGTCAGCTGTGTGGAATAGTGCGGATTGGGCCGGAATTTTCTCTCCAAGCCCGGCCCGCGTCCAACAGAACAGTAACCGAACCCGACACAAGCCCGACAGGCATCAAGCTTTTTATGTCCGAACCCGACACAGTCTATTTTTTTCATACTAATGACACATTATGTCTGAGTTTATGAAAGCCGGCCTTTATTAAGTAACTGCAAGGAAATGTCAACAAACAGATGAGCGCAACATGTGCGGGTTAACGTGCGGGTAGATTACACATTTTAAATCACGCAGATGTGACCGAGCCCGACCCGAACCCAAGCATCATTTCTAAATATCTTTCTTTCTTTTGCATCTGTTAGCATTTCTATTAATCTTTTCAAAGATTAATAGAAATGCTAACAGAAATGCTAACAGATGCATAGATTTTTGATGAAGAATGGGTCCTAAAAATATCTTGATAGATAGATGTTATTATGTTGGCAACGACAGTATGACAATACATTTTATTGTACAACACCACTGTTCATAGTACAGCAGAACACTTGGTCTGAGTTTGCTGCGTATTACAAACACAGGAAATGAAACCTCTGCAGGTTTCATTTCTGGTTAAGTGATGCGGTGTGTGTGCGTGTGCGTGTGCGTGTGTGTGTGTGCGTGCGTGCGTGCGTGTGTGCGTGCCCCCCCCCCTTCATCCAGCCTCCTCAGAGGTGGTCTTCTCCTTCGACGTGGGCGACGGGCCGCTGGATGTGAGGGTGACGGTGAATGGCTCCCTTGGTGACGGCCGGTGGCACACCGTGCGGGCCGAACGCAACGCCAAAGAGGCGTGGCTGCGTGTCGACCAGCTTCCTGTTTCTAGGCGCCAGGCTCCCTCCGATGGACACGCCCACCTGCAGCTCAACAGCCTGCTCTTCATAGGTGTGTGTGGGTCCTCCATTAGCATCGTAGTAAACTTGAGAGCTCGCAGAAGTATAAACTAGGCTTTATTTAACCTGGCCATTCGTTCCATGTTAAAAAGACACGGACGAATATGTATACAGTGTATGGTATTTTATGACGAGTCCGCAGTGTGCTCCTGGTGAACTGCGTCTGTCTTTAGTACATTTTGTCACAAAAGTACGAGTTCAAATCCCATACAAAGTTTTCGTTTTTTTTTTCATTTACTCAAGCAAGCTCCGTAGATGTATATTTGTATTAGAGACTTATTCGAGACTTTAATAGGAACAGAGCCAGGTGTGGTCACATGTTAACGTGGTTATCCGTCCCGTGTTAAAAAGAGACGGCAGTCTGTTTGTCTGCTGTATATGTTATTTTATTAGAAATCCTCAGTGCGTTCGTGGTGAGCTGGAATATCTCTCGTCATTCATTTATTTTGTGACGATGATACGTGTTCGACTCCTGTGAAAATGTTTATTTTTTTATAAGGCCATTCAAAATGCCGAATATTTCTTCTGATTCATGTTTACTGAAGCAGGCTCCATAGACAAAATGTATTCAAGAGTTTTTTATTTTTTTTATTGATAAGATTGATTCATAAATGACCAACAGTAGGTCAATAGTGTTGAGGCTGAGGGTGTGGATGTAGTGGAGGATACCCTCATTAGCATGCCGTGATGCTCATCTGGATACACCATGTAGAGGATGGCCACTCATGCACTAGCTCCAAGGTCACTGTAGCAATGGCTCTCAGTTAATGGAACATTCCAACCACCCCCCCACCCCCCCCCCCCCCCCCCCCCCCCCTAGTGGGTGGTTCACTCCAACAGAACAGTTGAGAGAGAAAGTTCTGTGAAGAGCAGTGGCTGGTTTACCTGGTTTCTTCTGTGTGGGTTATTTAAATAACTGAATACATAACTGGATCGGTTTGTGGATTGATTACTGATCCCCCTTAGGAGAAATTCACAGTGACCAGCAGCACAAGGGGATAGAGGAGTGCAATAGACGACCTGAATATAGACAATATACACTAAACAATAAATAGATCTACCTAAATTAAGATAAGATTATATGCGAGCTCTTAGAATCAGGTCAGATGAAAAATGAAAACCTATATACATACATGGTATGGTAGTCATCATGAGATGAACAGTGCAATTGGTAGGTGGACATACCTAGTAGTCATTATTGAGATGAACAGTGCAATTAGTAGATGAAGATAAAACAGTGCAATTGGTAACCGAGTCCTGCTGGGGTGTAGATATAAAAAATAAAAAATAAAAATAGATGTGCAGATAAATTGGGCAAAATGGATGTGCAAGTGTGCAAAGTACAAAATGTGCAAATATACAGAAATGACAACAGGGCGAGCTGTTGTGTTGTGTTGCTGTGTCTGTCAGTGTGGGTGTGTCAACGAGTCCTCGTCTGTTGTTTCCAGGAGGCACGGCCTCCAGACAGAGCGGCTTCCGGGGCTGCATCCGCTCGCTGCGGCTGAACGGGGAGACCCTGGACCTGGAGGGGAGGGCCCGCATCACCCCGGGGGTCCGGCCCGGCTGCCCGGGACACTGCAGCAGCTACGGCCCGCTGTGCCGTAACCGGGGCCGCTGTGTGGAGAGGCCCGGGGGCTTCGCCTGCGACTGTGGCCTGTCGGCCTACACCGGGGCCTTCTGCCACAGAGGTGACACTGTGCTATACATTATGTACTATACATTATATACTGTAGACTATACACCGGGGCCTTCTGCCACAGAGGTGACACTGTGCTATACATTATGTACTATACATTATATACTGTAGACTATACACCGGGGCCTTCTGCCACAGAGGTGACACTGTGCTATACATTATGTACTATACATTATATACTGTAGACTATACACCGGGGCCTTCTGCCACAGAGGTGACACTGTGCTATACATTATGTACTATACATTATATACTGTAGACTATACACCGGGGCCTTCTGCCACAGAGGTGACACTGTGCTATACATTATGTACTATACATTATATACTGTAGACTATACACCGGGGCCTTCTGCCACAGAGGTGACACTGTGCTATACATTATGTACTATACATTATATACTGTAGACTATACACCGGGGCCTTCTGCCACAGAGGTGACACTGTGCTATACGTTATATACTATACATTATATACTGTAGACTATACACCGGGGCCTTCTGCCACAGAGGTGACACTGTGCTATACGTTATATACTATACATTATATACTGTAGACTATACACCGGGGCCTTCTGCCACAGAGGTGACACTGTGCTATACATTATGTACTATACATTATATACTGTAGACTATACACCGGGGCCTTCTGCCACAGAGGTGACACTGTGCTATACGTTATATACTATACATTATATACTGTAGACCAGTGGTTCTCAAATGGGGGTACGCGTACCCCTGGGGGTACGTGAAGGCACTCCAGGGGGTACGTGAGATTTTAAAATATACATACAACGTTGTATATTAAAAAAGTAGCATCCATGCAAAAATCCTTTAAAAATAATCATTTAATAAATATTTCATTTGCGCACGACTGCTGTGCTATAGTGCATGCATGCACCCACAGGAAGTGTACAAACTGAAACTGCACCCCTCCCTGCGCTGTGGTTTTTTGTGAGTCACATGCCTATGTTATAAGGGGTGGGCGATATGACCTAAAATTAATATCACAGTATTTTTCATCTTTTGAACGGTGACGGTATAATATCACGGTATTACTTTTTTTGGTACGTTTTGGGAGGAGTAGCCTTTCCTGTCCCTTTATGTGAATAAAGTTAATATTTTTATAATATAATAGGTAAATAAAGTCTCTTATCAAAAAGAGACATGGGACAGTATTATGCATTCTCAACATATTTATGTTGAGAATGCATTTATGTCATAAGGTGTAGCAGCAGTAAACGATGCCTGCAGGGAAAGCTGTGTAGTCTTGGGACGTGCCCTGCTGGTGCTGCTGGTCCCACTTGCGCTCATTTTGGCCCGGGTTGCCTCTTCATATTCACGGGCATGCGTGGTTTTTAAATTATGAAACAGGTTGCTTCTGTTTCTGAGGCCGCTGGAGAGGAAACTCCACCTCTTGCCGTTGTGACAGCAAGAGGTGGAGTTTCCTCTCCAGCGGCCTCGGTCTCCACTCCACTTATCTCTTTTCAGATAATATAGGCTACAGACCCGATCTTTCTTTACGATGTTTCACCAGTCGTTTCTTTATTGAATACCCAGGTTAAGTGCTCGTTGCGCTAATTTAATGGCCACTCCCTTTTTACCACCCGCAAAGCTGATAAAAATATGTTTTACTTTTTTGTTTGAAACAAGATATATAGTATATAAGGACAGGTATTCAGACCACAGCTGAACGTTTGACATGATGGCATGATGTGTTCTCTGGAGGGGGCGTGGGTGAGCAGTCGGGCAGCAGAGTTTTGAACATATTGCAGTTTTTTAAGAACAGTGGAGGGGAGACCAAACAGGATGCTATTGCAGTAGTCGAGTCTGGAGGTGATGAAGGCATGCATTAGTGTTTCAGCGGCTGAGAAGGTGAGAGTGGGTCGAAGGCGTGCTATGTTCCAGAGGTGGAAGAAGGATGTTTTGGTGACGTGGTTTATGTGTGACGGTGTATAGTCTAACCCTTCCACAGAGCTGGAGAGAAGCCCAACGCACTACCACGGGCAAAGACCGGGCAAAGGCCATCAGATCCGCAACTGAAGCCGCAGAGAGAGCCACAAGATGGCTCTGGATTAAGAGGGCAGATTCGTGGACAAACGCTGCTGGGACACAGGCCGGGGTTTGATCACCCCGGGTCGGGTCGCCTGGGCTGAGGGGGTCTGATGTTGAAAGACCCGAAACCCCCAATGATCCTAGGAAACAACATCACTGAGGATGTGTCCCAGCGCATCCGTAAGATGTATCTTTCACCTTTGAAGCTGGCGCAGCCAGTGACACCCAGGAATAGACTGGGTGGCAACCAAGGACAGTTTGGTGACAATTGGAAAGACAATTGACAGCCGGAAAGACGGCACCCGGGGCAGGAAGGGCTAGCACCTCAACCTGTGTCTTCCGCGAGGGAGAAACCCAAACATTGCTATGAAAACGCCTTCTGAGAAATACCCCCAGGGGAGCCCGAGAGGGGGGGAGAATGAGAACCCCAACAGGACGGACCCAACGGCATTGAACCACGCAAATGGAAACACGACTATGAATTCAACATGCATCTGCAGAAAAGTGTGCAAGAACACGAAAGGCCTAAAAATACACCAGGCCAGGATGAAATGCAGGGAGCAGGAGAATATACTGCAACGCACAGGATCTGATCCTGGTGAGACGCAGGAGGAGCCCGGCCAGGAATCACCCCACAGAGCCCAGTCCCTCCAAGCAGTAGAGCCTCCCAATTCCTACAAAATAGTCCAACAGAAGCGGATCAAATGGCCTCCAGCTAAGAGCCAGTCAGTGTGGTCTCAGTTTGACACTGACGTGAGCAAAATCCTGGAAACCACGAGTAAGGGAGGAGCAGACCAGCGACGCGAGACCATGACGGCTGTCATTGTCAGCTATGCAGCTGAGAGGTTTGGCAACATCGAGAGAAGTAACATCAAACCCAGCTACACTATGAACCACAGGGCCACTCAGATCCACAAGCTGCGTCAAGAACTTCGAAGCCTCAAACAACAGCATAAGGTGGCTAGCGAGGACGAAAAGCAACCGCTTGTCAAGCTTCGCAACATCCTGAGGAAGAAGCTCAAAACACTGCGCAGAGCAGAGTGGCACCGAAGGCGGGGGAGGGAAAGAGCAAGGAAGCGCGCTGCTTTCATCTCCAACCCCTTCACTTTCTCCAAGAAGCTCCTGGGGGATAAGCGCAGTGGCAGCCTGGTCTGCTCAGCGGAGGAGGTAAACTCCTTTCTGCACAACACCTTGAGTGACCCGGCGAGAGACCTGGAGCTACAGCCGCAGAGGGCCCTCATAAGTCCACAGACACCATCAGTGGAGTTTGCCCTGATTAGATTAGATTAGATTCGATTCAACTTTATTGTCATTGTGCAGAGTACAAGTACAGGGACAACGAAATACAGTTGGCGTTCTAACCAGAAGTGCAAATGAGCGATTAAGGTGCAGGTTGAAATGCAGAAATGCAGAATAAGGTGCCAAATTGAAAAGTGACAGTGGTTATTAAAATGACGGTAATTAACAAAGTGACAAACAGTGCAGATGGAGGTAGTGATCATCGAGGTATTAAACAGTTACTCACAGTGGCATAACATGCAGGTGAAAAGTGTAAACAGTATACAATGTGCAAAATAGAAGTAGTGCAAATAGAAGTAAGTGTGCAGGTGGTGCAGTAGTGCTCTAGTGCAGTATAACAGAATAACAGAATGGGTACAACAGATGAGTATGGGTTGTATGGGTATGGGAGTGGGGGGGCAATGGCAGTTGGGAATAAATAAATAAATAACATTGCTATAAATTATAATAAGTTTAGTATGTCCAGGGGGGGTGAGGTGTGGGGGTGCTGGATGTGCGGGGGGTGCATGTCCTTGGGGGGGTGGGGGGGGTGACCAGGTATTGGGTGGGCAGTGGTGAGTGTCTTTGGGGGGCGGGGGGGGGGTCAAATGGGTCCAGGTCATGGGTGGGCAGGGGTGTATGTCCTTGGGGGGGGCACAATGTTCATGCGGGTTTGGAGTTCAGGAGGCTGACAGCTTGGGGGAAAAAGCTTCCCCTGAACCTGGTGGTCCGGGTGCCCAGAGACCTGTAGCGCTTTCCAGAGGGGAGGAGGGTGAACAGTCTATGGTTGGGGTGAGAGCTGTCCTTTGCGATGCTGTGCGCCTTACGCAGGCACCGCTTCCTCTGGACAGCCTCGATGGAGGGGAGTGGGGAACCGGTGATGCGTTGGGCGATTTTCACCACCCTCTGCAGTGCTTTCCGGTCCGAGGCGGAGCAGTTACCATACCACACTGTGACACAGTTGGTTAGTACGCTCTCGATGGTGCTGCGGTAGAAGTTCACCAGGATCTGAGGAGACAGGTGGGCCTTTTTTAGTCTCCTCAAGAAGAAGAGGCGCTGGTGAGCCTTCTTGATTAGGGCAGTGGTGTTGAGGGACCAGGATAGACTGTCGGAGATGTGGACTCCCAGAAACTTAAAGTTGGATACCCGCTCAACCTCCGTCCCGTTAATGTGGAGGGGGGTGTGCGTGCCGCCTTTTGTTTTCCTGTAGTCCACGATGATCTCCTTGGTCTTCGTGGCGTTGAGGGACAGGTTGTTGTCGGCGCACCACGCAGCTAGGCACTGAACCTCCTCCCTGTACGCTGACTCATCGTTGTTGCTGATGAGGCCTATCACCGTTGTGTCGTCTGCAAACTTCACAATGGTGTTTGAACCATGTGTCGGTGTGCAGTCGTGGGTGAAGAGAGAGTACAGGAGAGGGCTCAGCACACAGCCCTGCGGAACGCCAGTGTTCAGGGTGAGGGTGGAGGAAGTGTGACCGTTGATCCTAACAGACTGCGGTCTGTTGGTCAGGAAGTCCAGTATCCAGTTACGGAGGGAGGGGGCAATGTTCAGATCCCGGAGTTTGGTGATCAGTTTGGAGGGGTTGATGGTGTTGAATGCTGAACTGAAGTCTATGAACAGCATTCTAACATATGTATGGCTTTTGTCCAGGTGGGAGAGGGCGGAGTGCAGTGCCGTGGCAATGGCATCCTCTGTACTCCTATTCTGGCGGTAGGCAAATTGAAAGGGGTCCAGTGTGGGTGGTAGACAGGATTTGATGTGACCCAGGACCAGCCTCTCGAAGCACTTCGCGATGATGGGGGTAAGCGCGACTGGGCGGAAGTCATTGAGGTCAACTGCAGTGGAGTGTTTGGGCACTGGCACGATGGTGGTGGATTTGAGGCATTCAGGGACAGTTGCTTGGGCTAGTGACAGGTTGAAGATGTCAGTCCAGACCTCAGTCAGCTGCTCTGCGCAGGCCCTGTAGACACGTCCGGGGACGCCATCAGGACCAGCTGCCTTCCGTGGATTGATCCTGCTCAGTGCTGCAAACACATCGGAGGGGGAGAGTGTGAGGGGTTGGTGGCCTGCAGGGAGCACCTCCTTGATGGCCACCTCCTTGTTGACTGTGTCAAAGCGCCCATAGAAGAGGTTGAGTTCCTCAGGTAGGGAGGCGTCGCTGGATTGGGGGGTGATGTGAGCGGGTTTGTAGTCTGTGATGGCCTGGATGCCCTGCCACATGCGTCGGGGGTCGGAGCCATTCGTGAAGTGCTCCTCGATCCTCAGCTTGTGGTTGCGTTTGGCCTCGGTGATGCCCCTCTTCAGGTTGGCCCTGGATGTGCTGTAGGCCTGCCGGTCCCCAGATCTGAAGGCGATGTCGCGTGCTTTCAGCAGGGCTCGGACCTCCCCGTTCATCCATGGCTTCTGGTTAGGGAAAGTAATAATTCTTTTTAGTGTAGTGACACTGTCTGTGCTGGATCTCATGTAGTCCAGGACAGAGGAGGTGTAAAGGGTGATGTCCGTGTGGGAGTCAAGGGTTGCCTCCGAGGAGTGCTTACTTCAGTCATGTTTTGAAAAACATTCCTGAAGTTTAGCCTCTGCCCCTTCTGGCCAGATCTTGACTGTCCTCACTGTGGGCTTCACACGTCTGATAAGTGGGGAGTACTTGGGGAGTAGGAACAAAGAGACATGGTCTGATTGTCCTAAGTGGGGGAGGGGGATGGATTTGTATGCATCGGCCATGTTAGTGTAAACATGGTCTAAAGTTTTGTCTCCCCTGGTGGGGCAGGAGACATGCTGTTTAAATTTGGGGAGAACGGACTTTAAGTTTGTGTGATTGAAGTCACCCGCAACAATGAAGGCTGCATCGGGGTGTGTAGTTTGTTGCTTGCTAATGGCAGAATGCAGTTCTTTCATCGCAAGCGAGGCATTAGCGTCAGGGGGGATGTAACTAGCCGTAATAATAGCAGATGTAAATTCTCTCGGTAGGTAAAAGGGTCTACATTTAACCATGAGATATTCAGCGTTCTCAGAGCAGTGACTTTCAATGATGGAAGAATCAGTACACCAAGCATTGCTGACATAGATGCACAAACCCCCACCCTTGCTCTTACCCGAGGTCGCCGTCCGATCTGCTCTGAGAACGTTGCGCTCCGCCAGGTTAATTGCGGTATCCGGGACGGAAGGGTTAAGCCAGGTTTCCGTGAAAATCAGGAGATTGCAGTCCATGATCCGTTTGTTGGTGGTAATCCACAGACGTAGTTCGTCCATTTTATTCACCAGGGATCGGACATTGGCGAGGAAGATGCTGGGAAGGGCAGTCCTGTGCGGTGCGAGGCGAAGTCTGTTCCGAAGGCCTCCCCGGCAGCCGCGGTGAATGCGTTTCTGCTGCCGCCGCCTTTCGGTGCGCCTCGGCGGGGGGGCGATCGTGGTTTGCCCCGCGAGTTTACTGATCTCAGCCGTGGTCCCGAGATCGTCGATAAAGTTGACAGTATTGCGTAACCCGATGGAAATAAGTTCCTGTCGGCTGTATGATATGTGTGCCAGGGTGTTTCTAGTTAGAAGACTCAAAACAACCAGGTATATAATAACTATTTTGCACTTTGTGGTCAGACCACCGGCTGCAGCGTGTACACGCGCCGCCATCTTGGATCATCAGCCCACTTGGACTGAGGCTCAGGAAGTGGTGAAGGGAGCCAGAACAGCATCAGCCCCAGGCCCTAGTGGAGTCCCAGACACTGTCTACAAGCGCTGCCCGCAACTCCTTCGTCACCTGTGGAAGATTCTGAGGGTGATTTGGCGCAGGGGGAAAGTGCGAACCAATGGAGATGCGCTGAGGGTGTGTGGATCCCTAAGGAAGAAGACTCCAAGGACATCAGTCAGTTTTGAACCATCTCGCTGCTAAGCGTCGAAGGCAAGATCTTCTTCAGCATCCTGTCACGGCGACTAACAGAGTTTCTTCTGAAGAACAGCTATATTGACACCTCTGTTCAGAAGGGTGGTATCCCTGGAGTGCCTGGCTGCTTAGAACACACTGGTGTGGTAACACAACTCCTCAGGGAGGCACGCGAGGGGAAAGGGGACCTCACTGTGCTGTGGCTCGATCTCGCCAATGCATATGGCTCTATCCCACACAAGTTTGTTGAGCTCGCCCTCCATCGACATCATGTTCCCAGCAAAGTCTCAGACCTTATTCTGGACTACTATAGTAACTTCAGGCTAAGAGTCACAGCTGGATCAGTTACATCAGATTGGCACCGGCTTGAGAAAGGCATTATAACTGGCTGCACCATCTCAGTCATCCTTTTCGCCCTCGCCATGAACATGATTGTCAAGTCAGCTGATGTGGAGTGCAGGGGCCCCTTGACAACATCAGGAGTGCGCCAGCCACCGATAAGAGCCTTCATGGATGACCTAACTGTCACCACTACATCTGTACCGGGCAGCAGGTGGATTCTCCAAGGCCTAGAGAAGCTCATCACTTGGGCAAGGATGAGCTTTAAGCCAGCAAAATCAAGGTCTTTAGTGATAAGATAAGATATTCCTTTATTAATCCCCCTTAGGAGAAATTCACAGTGACCAGCAGTACAGGGGATAGATGTGCAGTAAGAGCCTGGCTAAAGTCAAACAATAAACAATAAATTAAATTAAATACGAGCTCTTAAGTCCGGTCGGTGAGGAGTGAGAACCTATATGCATACGTGGTAAGCGTCCTTGATTGCTGTTTATAGTGCAAAATGCAAAATAGATAGATAGTGCAAATATGCGGAAAGTGCAAGGTGCAAGATGTGCAAATTTTTACAGGTATTCCAGGTACAACATGTGAATAGACCTAGAATAACAACGGCTAGGAGACAGTCCAAGGTGTGTGGTGTGGTGTATGTGAATGTGAAGTTCAGTCCATTTGTCTGGTGGTGTTGGAGCTTCCTGAGCCTGATGGTTGGTGGGATGAAGGAGCGCCCAAGCACTATGAGGCACTTGGCTGAGTGAGCATGTGGCTGAACGTGTTCCTGAGTTGCTTCAGTTCGGCATAGAGAGGGTGAAAGGGTAGTTCCGGGTCGCCAGCAGCTTTTCCCTCGTCCTCCTCACTGTCGCCGCCTCCACACAGTCCAGCTTCATCCCCACTGCAGAGCACGCCTTCCTCCCCGGCTTGTACAGCTTACTGGCACCACCGCTCCCAATGCTTCCTCCCCAGCACACGGCAGTGAAGAAGGTGACACTGGCCACCGCAGACTGGTAGACCATCCGTAACAGCCTGCTGCACACAATGAAAGATGACAGATGGACAGTGGTTATCAATGGGATGAACAGACCTAAGATGAAAATGGCTAGAAAACAGTCTGGGGTGTGTGGTGTGGAATACAAATCCATTATCTGGTGGTGCTGGGGCTTCCGAGACGTTGGGAGCGGGTGGTTGAGGTATTGTAGAGCCTGATAGCTGATGGGATGAAAGAGCCCCCCCAAGCGCTTTGAAGCACGTGGCTGAGTGAGCCTATGGCTGAACGTGCTCCTGAGTTGCCTCAGCTCGGCATAGAGAGGGTGAGAGGGGTTGTCCAGGATCGCCTGCAGCTTTCCCCTCATCCTCCTCTCTGTCACCGCCTCTACACAGTCCAGCTTCATCCCCACCACGGAGCTCGCACTCCTCACCAGCTTGTTCAGCTTACTGGCCCCACCGCTCCCAATGCCTCCTCCCCAGCACATGACGGCGAAGAAGGTGACACTGGCTACCACCGACTGGTAGAACATCCGTAGCAGCCTAGTGCACACATTGAAGGATCTGAGCCTCCTCAGGAAGAACAGCCTGCTCTGTCCCTTCCTGTAGAAGGCCTCGGTATTGTCAGACCAGTCCAGTTTGTTGTTTAGGTGCACCCCAAGGAACTTGCAGGTATCCACCATCTCCACCTCTTCCCCCTTTATGGAAACTGGTAATGGGGGACTCTTTCTGCGTCTGAAGTCCACCACCAGCTCCTTGGTTTTCCCTGTGTTGAGCTGAAGGTGGTTCCCATCACACCATCCCACAAAGTTCTTCACCAGTTCCCTGTACTCCTCCTCCTCGTTGTCTGTGATGCATCCAACAATGGAGGAGTCGTCCGAGAACTTCTGCAGGTGGCATGTTCGGGAGTTGTAGCAGAAATCTGAGGTGTAGAGGGTGAACAGGAATGGTGAAAGTACAGTTCCCTGGGGTGTGCCGGTGTTGCTAGTCACCATGTCTGACAAGCAGTGTCGCAGCCTGACATACTGCGGTCTGTCCGTGAGGTAGTCCGTAATCCATGCCACCATGTCAGGATCGACCTGCATCACGTGCTCAAGAGAGGGAAAGTTGTGGACAGATTCTGCTTCTCACTGGCAGGAGCCACCATCCCATCCATCACGGAAAAGCCAGTCAAGAGCCTCGGGAAGGACTTCGACTGCAGCCTCAAAGATTCTGCCTCCATCCAGAGATCCAGCAAAGAACTTGAGGACTGGCTCAGCCGGGTTGACAAGACCGGTCTGCCAGGGAGGTTCAAGGCCTGGATTTACCAGCATTCCATCCTGCCCCGGATCCTGTGGCCTCTGCTAGTGTACACAGTACCTATGACAACAGTAGAGGGCATGGAGAGGAAGATCAGCAGCTACCTTCGGAGATGGCTTGGCCTACCACGCAGCCTAAGCAGCTCTGCTCTGTATGGCACCAGTTACATCCTGCAGCTCCCATTCAGTGGTCTCACTGAAGAGTTAATGGTGTCCAGAACACGGGAAGCACTGCAATACAGAGAATCCAGAGATCCGAAGGTGGCATCAGCTGGTATCCAGGTGCAAACAGGCAGGAAATGGAATGCAGGGAAGGCTCTAGACGTGGCTGAATCACGGCTGAGGCAGAAGGCGCTGGTGGGGTCCATTGCAACAGGGCGTGCAGGCATTGGCTACCTTCCTTCAACCAGAGTTGACAATGCCCAGGGCAAGGAGCGCCAGCACCTGATCCAGGACGAAGTGCGGGCAGGCGTGGAGGAAGTATGAGCTAGCAGGATGGTGGGAATGGGGCAGCAAGGAGCATGGACTAAATGGGAGAATGTTCTGCAACGTAAGATCACCTGGTCAAACATCTGGAAAGCAGACTTCCATCGGATCAGGTTCTTAGTCCAGGCTGTTTACGATGTCCTTCCCAGCCCAGCGAACCTCCACGTCTGGGGTAAAACAGAGACACCATCCTGTCCCCGCTGCTCAGGACGGGGCTCTCTGGAACACCTACTCAGCAGCTGCCCAAAAGCCCTAGGAGACGGGCGCTATCGCTGACAGCATCTCCACTGCCATCAACACCAGCAAAGGCCACCACAAGCCAAAGCCAATCACCTTCCACAGAGCTGGAGAGAAGCCCAACGCATTACCACGGGCAAAGACCGGCCTCCTCACCTCCGCCAACGACTGGAAACTAGAAGTCGACCTGGGCAGACAGCTGAAGTTTCCTCCCAGGATCACACCAACTAGGCTTCGCCCAGACATGATCATCGTCTCAGATTCCACCGAGCAGCTGATCATTCTGGAGCTCACTGTGCCATGGGAAGAACGCATGGACGAGGCCAACGAGAGGAAGCGTGCCAAGTACCAGGAGCTGGTGGAAGAGTGTAGGAGGCAAGGCTGGAAAACCATCTGCGAGCCTCTGGAGGTGGGCTGCCGGGGATTCGCAGGGCATTCACTCTGCAGAGTCTTCACGCGGCTAGGACTCGTCGGTGAAGCAAAGCAGAAGGCCATCAGATCCGCAACTGAAGCCGCAGAGAGAGCCACAAGATGGCTCTGGATTAAGAGGGCAGATTCGTGGACAAACGCTGCTGGGACCACAGGCCGGGGTTTGATCACCCCCGGTCGGGTCGCCTGGGCTGAGGGGGTCTGATGTTGAAAGACCCGAAACCCCCAATGATCCTAGGAAACAACATCACTGAGGATGTGTCCCAGCGCATCCGTAAGATGTATCTTTCACCTGACTTGAAGGAGAGTGTGGGGTCCATGTAGATTCCAAGGTTTCTGACCCGGGGGGAAGGAGTGACAGTGACCATCGATGCAGAGTGAGAAGTTCTGGGAGGTGGGGAGGGTGGATTATAATTTCAGTTTTATGTTTTATGTTTTATGTTCTGTGCACACCCATTTGAACATTTCTGGCCACGCCACTGCTGCAAGCAATAACATTCTGAAACATCCCAGAGCTGAGGATGCACCATGGTGGTGTTACTTAACATGCCTTCGTCTGTCTCTGCAGCTGTGTCTGCCCGTTTCACGGCGGCGACGTCCGTGCGTTACACCCTCCAGGAGACCCATGAGGCCGGCGGGGGTGGCGGCGGCCTGCGGCCCCCCTCCCATGGGGGAGAGAGCGTGTCGCTGGCCTTCAGCACCAGTCAGAGCCCCGCCATGCTGCTCTACGTCACCACCTCCTCCAGCCAGTACCTAGCCCTGCTGCTGAACAAGGACGGTAAGGCCCAGCCAGCCAACACTCGTCTCTCCGGTAGTAGCACTGGACCAGTGGTTCTCCACTGGTGAGACCCTCTTTCAGTGGGTCGCGGGCCTTTTGTCAGGGAAAAAAAAAAAAGTTTAAGATTAAAAAAGTTTGAGACAAAAATCCTGTGCTTTTATTTTGAAGAGGATTTTTTTATGCAGCGGAGTGCCATCTATTTTGTATTGCCTGAATAAGTGACTGAATAGTTTAATAGTACAGTTACTGAAGAGTTATGTTATGTTAAATACATTTGAGAAGTTGATTATTTTCCTTGATTTGGGTCGCGGCTTGTCATTAAGGGGTGATGGTGGGTCCCGAAGCCAGACCACTTAAGATCCACTGCACTATAGATTCTAATAGCCTATCCTACGTATAGCCTATAACTGTCTACAGACCTAGGCTTCTTTAAACGTATAAAACCCTCAGTTTATGATAAGAGTTCATGTTACCCAAATGGGAAGTGTGACGGCTCTGATCAGACATTTCCTTCCTTGTTTTGAAGGCTTTACCTTCAAAACAATATTATGATACCCACGACTTGTCTTGTAAGCTCCTGGGTTGCTGTTAGCACCGTAGATGGAGACATGGCCTACGTCTTATAGGTCTGATGATCTGGTCTAATGGATGCAACGTTAATCCAACAAGCAGTAATTCACTCACCACATGGGGTTCACAGTACAATCAGAGACGGTTGATAAAGGATCCAATATTATTATTAGATATTAGATTAGATTAGATTTATTTGTCCCCATGGGGAAAATTGTCTTCACAGACTGCACATTATATCACAAACAGTGGGACAGACAACGGCGGTGGTTACACAACAACAGTGGTTATACATATAGCAGTGACAGCATACACAACACCGGTGGCAACATACATGACGACACAGTGAGACAGTGGACAGACAGTCTTCAGACCGACAGATCAGCGGGGCCTGCTGTTTAGGGCCGTTATGGCCGCAGGGATCAGGCTTTTTCCTAGACGGGCCCTCCTGAACTTGATTGTTCTGTACCTGCGCCCTGAGGGTAACGGGGTGATGTATTGGTGCAGTGGGTGAGTGGTGTCTTGTACTATTGAGTTTGCTAGGCGGTTGATGGATTTTTTATTTAGTTCTGTGAGGTTGGGTGTGGGGAGACCTATGATTTTAGCGGCTGTGTTTGTGATGCGTGTGAGTTTGGTCCGATTGGAGACAGAGAGCATGGTGAGGAAGCATGTGGAACAGTACAGAAGGAAGGGTTGGATAATGCTTTGATAGAGTAACAACAGGAGGTGAGGTGCGACGTACAGACCTTTATGTTTCCGGATGGCAGACAGTCTCTGTTGGCTTCTTTTTTGAATGTCTGTGGTGTGCTGGTCAAAGGTGAGTTTATTGTCCAGAGTTATTCCCAAGTATTTTAATGTGTTTACTGTCTCGACTGTTAGGGTGTTTATGATGGCGGGGTGCCGGGGTGAAGGGGGGTTGAAGAATAGTTCCTTTGTTTTATTGACATTGATTTGGAGATGGGTGTCTGTGCGCCAGCTGGCGAAGTGAGTGACTGTGTTGTGATAGTCCAGAGTGGATTGGTTGTCTGAGAGGAGTGTGAAGATGGCTGTGTCGTCAGAATATTTCAGATAAGATGTGGTGGGTGAGATGCTAAGGCAGTCGTTGGTGTAGAGAGTGAACAGGAAAGGGCTCAACACACACCCCTGGGGTACCCCGGTGTTGATGGTGAGTACTACAGAGGATGTGGTTGGGCCGACACTAACTGCTTGCAGTCTATCGGTCAGGAAGTTGTGGGTGAGGTGGATCAGCTGGGGGGGATATTAAAGTGGTGTAGTTTCTGCATCAGCAGGTGTTTATGCAGGGAATCAAAGGCAGAGCTGAAGTCTATGAAAAGGATCCTGTACTACTTACGGTACTTGGCTAGCATGCCATTAGCGTCCTCGGCTATTAGCTCCGCTGCTATGTTGATGTTAGCGCTGGGGGCAACATAGATGCAGCTGATCACGATAGTGGGGAATTCACGGGGGAGATAGAAGGGACGGAGGGACAGGGTCACCAACTCCAGGTTGGGTGTGCACACTTTACGGTGTACCTTGATGTTGTTACACCACCTGTCGTTGATGTAGAGGCAGACCCCGCCGCCTCGCATTGTACCGAGTCCTCCAGCCAGGTCTCGGAAAGGGCAATGATGCAGATGTCCCTGAAGGCCCTTTCGAATCGGCATCGTGCATGTAATAGAT
>JAXIVH010000004.1:3316021-3376021 GCA_036785325.1 Urophycis tenuis
AATATGCATGTTCAATATTGAACTGATGGTGGTGCTGGAGCGTTCAATGCATTGGCACACAAATTGATGTGAGTGATTGTGACTTTATGCAGCACAGAGTTGTAAGCAAAGTAAGCAGCATGCATTTCAAAGAATATACAAGCATAAATGCATGTTAAACATTGAACTACTGGTGGCGCTAGAGCGTTCAATGCAGAGCCATAAAAATTGGTGTGAGTGATTTGAACAGTGTCTCGACTCCAGGTACCAAGTTTGGTTACGCTAAGTCATAGTATCTGTGAGATGACAGCCCACTTCCTGTTTGGCGGCTTCTCCGCCATTTTCCATTGCCTCTCAAGGGGGAATAAACTTGAAATTGAAAATTATTTGAAATAACTTTTGTGCAGCTTGGTCTGAAGATCATCTGTGTCAAGTTGTGAGTGAATCGAACAAACTTTGTGACCTGTGAAGATTTTTCAAGCTTTCCGACATAATCCAATATGGCGGATGTCCAACATGGCCGAAAGTGACGGACCATGTATCATTGAACTCAGGTTGATGCAAGGATCACAACGCTACCTCAATTGTTACCTCACATGCACGAGTCAAGGTCCACATCACGAATGCATTTCCAACTTTCACCCATTGGTGGCGCTGGAGTGTTGGGCATAGAGGTCTGTTAATTGGTGAGACTGATCATGGGACAGTCCCGAATCTGTGCGCTGAATTTCATAACTTTCGACCAAGCGGTTCAATTTTCGTCCAAATTTTGACCCGTTGGTGGCGCTAGACGGCTGGGTTTAGAGGTCCGTAAATGAGTGTGGTGGTCAGTAAAGTGTTCCGAAACTTTCAGCCAAATTGCAGCACTTTTTATCAAGGCGTTCTATGGGCTGCCATAGACTTCAATGGCAGAGGAAGTAGGCCTATAATAATAAGAAAACATAGAATCACTATAGGTTGTCTCGCAGCTTCGCTGCTTGACCCCCAATGAACAACTTTCCTTTAGTTTAACTCTAGGACATCTTCTTCCAGTTGTCTTCCTTGTCGCTGCCTTGCCGGGTAGATCCTTGGAAGAACATGCAATTGTGGCAAGTGGAGGGGTGGAAAAGGAGTACCGACAAAGCCACCTGGGGAGTTTATTTACATGAGCACGCAATACACGTGCTTTTGCACGATTTCCAATCTGATATTACCGTGGTCGGCAAAGTGGAGATCTCCACTATCATGCGCTTTGGCCGCGTAATGATGTACAAGTCTGCATACAGGACACAGCAGGTCGCATACACGTACGCTTGGTCTAAAGCAAGTGTATCAGCACCGGATTCCATGGACGATGAAGATAACATATTACATTCTTGACGCGGAGTGAACGCTTCAATTGTTCATGGAATCCGGTGCTGATACACTTGCTTTAGACCAAGCGTACGTGTATGCGACTTGCTGTGTCCTGTATGCAGACTTGCTACATCATTAGGGCTCCGGATTCCATGAACAATGGAAGCGTTCACTCCGCGTCAAGAATACATACATGTATTCTTGACGCGGAGTGAACGCGTATATATAAATATATATTATATGTATTTACATATATGTATATAATACATATACTGATACACTTGCTTTAGACCAAGCGTAAGGGTGTGCCACCTGTTGTGTCCTGTGTGCAGACTTGCTGCATCATTACGCGGCCAAAGCGCATGATAGTGGAGATCTCCACTTTGCCGACCACGGTAATATCAGATTGGAAATCGTACAAAAGCACGTGTATTGCGTGCTCATGTAAATAAACAACATCCGCAACCAACGCGATCCGTCGCCAGCTGTTCTGACATGCATGCTTATCGCTATGTGTGGCCGGAGCACGGCTCCTCACAGTGGGGCGCTGTGTCCCCCTGTGGCACTGATTTATGGGCAGGGAGCGCACCTTTTATATAGGAGCCTGGGTACACCTGGCGCGCCCTCTCTCTTTCTGTTCCGCTTGTCCGTGGTGGTGGCTGTGGTCTGGAGTGGCTGTGGTCTGGAGTGGCGTGGTGAAGCTGTGTGGCGTGCCGGTATCAGAGCGTCGTCGGCGTGTGGCCAGAACGACGCACGCTCTCTCCTTTGGCGCACGGGTAAGGGGCATTGGCGCACACTGCTGCTTTCTCTCCCACTCACGTGTCGACTGTTTGGTGATATGGCTGTTTGTGCTGCAGTGTGGCCTGGCGGACTGCTGGGGTCGCGGGGCTGAGTTTCCCTGACCTTTGGCGTTGTTGCGCGGTCTGGTACGTCGGCGTTGTCCGCCCCTTCAGCCTGTTGTGCCGCACCCGACTGATTGTATTGTCCTGTATTGTCCTGTATTGTCCTGCTTTGTTGTCCTAGATCATCTCCTCTCGGCGCTTCGTAACGCCCTGCTGGCGAGGCTCAGACACTATTAAAGCCACCATCTCCTGGCAGTGGCAGTTCTACGTTGAATTACGCCCCGAGCGTTATTCCCTCCGAGCGCTGGGGTGAAACTCCCCAGGTGGATGGGTGGATGGATGGATGGATGGATGGATGGATGGATGGATGGATGGATGGATGTACTGTATGTATGTATTTGAGAGAGAGGTAGGAGAGGTAACCCCTCTAAATGCCCAATCATCCTAATGGATAGAACACACAGATTCAATATCACAACATACCCCATAATGCACACATTTCCCCATAAACATTTCCCCACTCAAACATACTCTCATACTAATTTAAATACATCAAATACATAATCAGAATAATACACACAAGTATTCCCGCCAACTAACCACCCCCGCCGTCAGCCAACCCTGTCCCGGAACAGGCAATAAGGACCTGGCGCCAATGTGGCACGCGTTTCCACCCGGACCAGTTTGCGGACGGACCTGAAGTTTGGCAGTCGGCTAGTGAGTGTGGTGTGTGGTAACGTAGCGTATTTATTGTTGACGGAGTGAAAATGTGTAGCGGAACCAGTGGGTACCTCACTGTTCGCTGTGTTGTTGATAAATAAATGTTAACTGAACCGATGTGTGTTGTGGTTGTTTGTAGCCGTTAGCTTACCGGATATGTATTGCATGATGGGAAATGTAGTGTGGCTAGTGTGACGCTGTAGTGTGACGCTGTTGGGAAATACTCAGGGCACAACGGTAGGCTGTGGAAAAACGAGACCCTCGCTTTTCACAGTATGTATGTATGTATGTATGTATGTATGTATGTATGTATGTATGTATGTATGTATGTATGTATGTATGTATGTATGTATGTATGTATGTATGTATGTATGTATGTATGTATGTATGTATGTATGTATGTATGTATGTATGTATGTATGTATGTATGTATGTATGTATGTATGTATGTATGTATGTATGTATGTATGTATGTATGTATGTATGTATGTATGTATGTATGTATGTATGTATGTATGTATGTATGTATGTATGTATGTATGTATGTATGTATGTATGTATGTATGTATGTATGTATGTATGTATGTATGTATGTATGTATGTATGTATGTATGTATGTATGTATGTATGTATGTATGTATGTATGTATGTATGTATGTATGTATGTATGTATGTATGTATGTATGTATGTATGTATGTATGTATGTATGTATGTATGTATGTATTTGAGAGAGAGGTAGGAGAGGTAACCCCTCTAAATGCCCAATCATCCTAATGGATAGAACACACAGATTCAATATCACAACATACCCCATAATGCACACATTTCCCCACTCAAACATACTCTCATACTAATTTAAATACATCACATACATAATCAGAATAATACACACAAGTATTCCCGCCAACTAACCACCCCCGCCGTCAGCCAACCCTGTCCCGGAACAGGCAATAAGGACCTGGCGCCAATGTGGCACGCGTTTCCACCCGGACCAGTTTGCGGACGGACCTGAAGTTTTGCAGTCGGCTAGTGAGTGTGGTGTGTGGTAACGTAGCGTATTTATTGTTGACGGAGTGAAAATGTGTAGCGGAACCAGTGGGTACCTCACTGTTCGCTGTGTTGTTGATAAATAAATGTTAACTGAACCGATGTGTGTTGTGGTTGTTTGTAGCCGTTAGCTTACCGGATATGTATTGCATGATGGGAAATGTAGTGTGGCTAGTGTGACGCTGTAGTGTGACGCTGTTGGGAAATACTCAGGGCACAACGGTAGGCTGTGGAAAAACGAGACCCTCGCTTTTCACAGTATGTATGTATGTATGTATGTATGTATGTATAGTATGTATGTACAGTATGTATGTATGTATGCATGCCTCATCTGAATCATGCCTCATCTGAAACGATGAGGCATGCGGCTTCGTGCAACTTCGCGCCGGTGCCGCGTTCTGCATGCCTGCCGAGAATTGCATGCACCTCGCGGGAGCGCGCACAGCTGAAGGGAAACTATCGTAATGATTTTTAACGACTACCGTAATGATTGTGTCTGAAATTGACAAGGATTCCCTGATTAATGTCGCGATATTTCTTAAGGCGAACTATTCTGTGTGGCTGTGTTTTAAGCGTACGATTTGTAACGGTAGTCGTTACAAATCATTACGGTAGGATGTCTATGAGGTAACACGCGGAAATACCTACAGATCGCCCACGCGGAAAGATGCTGGGTCTTTATCAAGCTGGGTACGCTCGGAATATAAGGGGGCATACGACCACCGCGGGTGCCTGCAAACTCTCCAAGACGTCGTCATTAAGAAGCGTTTACGGGACCAGTCTTCACTCCTCTAAGGTATTATTGAGTGTGTCCGTGGATGCGCTTGTCTTCTTCTGATCCATGATCGGCGACACCTGTTGTTAAGCTGAGGCGGTTTTAGGCACGGGCAGAGCGGGCAGCCGCCCGGGGTGGGGGGGCGGCGGCACGAGAATTTAAAAAAAAAAAAATAATAATAATCTGCGCCGCGAAGCGCTTCTCTATAGTCTATCATGTCACTATGTGGGGAATTGGCAAATTGTCGACCCCCTGCAGCAGCTGCAGGGGGCGACAATTTGCCAATTCCCCACATAGTGACATGATAGCTGCGAGGGGGGGGGGGGGGGGCACGGGACTGCGACGACAGTTTGTGTAAAAAAAAAAGAAGTTTTTTTTTCTTTTTGGGGGGGGGGGGTGGGGGCGGGGGGCTCTCGGAGTGAATCTCGCCCTGGGCGTAATTCAATGTAGAACCGCTCTGATTTATGCTTCGTTTATGCCTCCGCGGAGACGCAACGCTGGGGGGTTTGGTTGTGATTGGTCCGCGAACTATATTCGCTGGAGATCGCTTTTCCAGTTTCCACTTGTACACACCGTATCGTATATATATACATATATATATATATATATATATATATATATATATATATATATATATATATATATATATGAGGGGCCGTTTAGGACTTAACTATTGAGACACTCTTACACTCACTATTGAAACGCTCTCACACTCACTATTGAAACACTCACACATACATACATACTCTGTAAACCTATGCACGCTCATATATAAAACATTATACACACTCGTCTGAAACACTTACACATACATATGAGAAACACACACGCATACATATATACTTCCGTGTCATATACACATACATATGAAATGCTTGCATGCATACAAGTGAAACATTTATACTTATCTATCTGAAACACTCATGCATTCACATATGAAAATGTTATACATACATATTGCTGAACACTTATACATTCATAACTGAATCTCTTGCATATGATTACAAAGATATAAAAAGTTTAGATGCATGTACAAGTGTTTCATATATATTTGTATAAATGTTTCAAATATGTATGTATACGTTTTTCAATTATAAGTGTGTATGCTCTCACATGAGGATGTGCAAGCGTTTCACATGTATTCATACAAGTAATTTCAGTAGTGACCGTGAGAACGTTTCAATAGTGTATGTAAGAGCGTTTCAGTAGTATGTATGAATGAAATCTCACTAGCATACGGAAGGTATCTCACTTTCACCGGAAGGCGGAAGTAAAGAGTGCAGAATTTGAACAGCGAAAAATTTTGCGCTAATCTTAAAGTGATGGTTCGGAGTAAAATTCACCCAATAATCCAGCCAAATACCCCCTCAGATGCATTTTTAGCGACGGTCAATATTTATCAAGTTTAGTGGTATCAGCCGAATGGCTTAGTATTGGAGTGTCCAGTACAGTGTGTATATCTCGTAAATTACCCCACTAATAATGATTGTTACCCAACTTCTGTAGTAGTACATATATGGTCTGTACTCACAAAACGAGGCATTTTAAAGTTTGTAAGTACACCAGGAGTTTATTTAAAAGAGCACTTTTCTGATAGCTTCAACTAGCTGTTGCTAAAGGCTGGTTTATGCTTCTGCGTAGGGATCGCGTGGTGATCACGCAATGGCCACGCCGTTGCTCGGACGCCGTCATGAAGACTGGTTGATCACGCAATGGGCACGCCGTTGCTCGGACGCCGTCATGAGCCCGTGATACTTCTGCGGAGGGATTGCGTGGGGTTTACGTCTCGAAATGCAATTAATTGCCACACCGGTAGAGGGACCAGAATGACCATTCTGGTCATTACATACGGATTACTAGCGAGTTAAAAAAAAGTTTACAGAAATGAAGGCAAATGTTTTATATATATATATATATAAACACAGCCTTGATAAATGCTTCGACTGATTGACGACAATATATATATACACTTTTTTTTTTACTCGATAGTAGGCTAATCCATATGTAATGACCACAGAATGGTCATTCTGGTCTCCCTACCGCGGTGTGGCATTGATTTGCATTTCGAGACGTAAACCCTACGCCGAAGCATAACCCAGCCTTTAACTAACTGTTCTGCATGTCAAGAAATGCCAAAATCCAGCCAACAATACTACCCTCTAAAAACTAAAGTTATCAATTCGTCTCTGAATTAACAGATGAGGCTGTATGGTATTGAAGGCGGATGAAAAATCAACGAACAGTGCTTGATTATGATTAAGGTTCTGACCCCCCCTCCTGGTCCTGTAGGCAAACTGCAGTGGATCACGTGGTCAGTTATTCAGAAGTTCAGCTTTAACCCGTTTTTCAAGTGACTTCATAACTAAAGAGGTCAGGGCTATAGGCCTGGATTCATTTAAAGTTTTAGGCTGTTTAGATTTGGCAGCAGGAACTATGGTAGCCTGTAGCCTGTTTTTAGAGGGGCAGCTGGCCTACTGGTTAGGGCTTTGGATTTGTAACCGGAGGGTCGCCGGTTCGAACCCCGACCAGTGCGCATGGCTGAACTTGCCCTTGAGCAAGGCACCTAACCCCTCACTGCTCCCCGAGCGCCGCCGCTGTTGCAGGCAGCTCACTGCATCGGGTTTAAGTGTGTGCTTCACCTCACTGTGTGCTTCACCATCACTGTGTTCTGAGTGTGTCACTAATTCACGATTGGGTTAAATGCAGAAGACCAAATTTCCCTCACGGGATCAAATCAGTAATTCTTCTTCTTCTTCTTCTTCCACAAAATAGGAACCTTCTGCTGAGAAAATGAAAGACTAAAAATATAAATAAAAATAGGGCCTGCAAAAAAAGGAGGATCCAGGCACTCGAGAGAAGGGTGAAGATTAAAAAAACCTTTTATTTACCCATGGCTTAACAAATAGGATGCCAACATGTTTCGAGGCAAAACTTCTTCATCAGGACATCAATCGAAAAACGCAATTCCATGGATTATGGAATTACCATGGCATGACAATGTAAAAGGGCTGCAGTGAAAATGAGTATCTGTGAGTATCTGCTAAGAGCCATAATAATATTCCAATTAAATTCAACTGAGTGAATATGCAATGATTGATAGTTGAGTGTGGGTGAGTTAAGTTGTGGGTAAGTTGAGTTTGCACAGAATAGAGTTGTGAGAATGTATCTCGTTTAAGACTGCAGTGTTTATTGTACAGTTGTTCAAGGCCTCTTAATGTCACACATGACATTACCCATGCACAGCGACAGGCTTGGGCACAGTGAAGCCAGAGTTTATTCAGAATGGCTATAGGGTATTTTGGAATAGAATGTACCACATGTATTCAGGAATGTATAAGCTGTATAAGCTGTATTTAAGCAAATACTATATAATTAATAATTGTCTCATTATCACAGCCTATTGCCATACATAATTTCCAAATTTACAAAATGGTTATTTTTTATTGAACATTATTATTATTAATAGTAGTAGTAGTAGTAGTAGTAGTAGTAGTAGTAGTAGTAGTAGTAGTAGTAGTAGTAATAGTAGTAGTAGTAATAGGCCTAGTAGCAGTAGTAGCAGTAATAGTAGTACCAGTCGTACCAGTCGTACTTCAACAACAAAATAAAAAAATCAATGACCCCCAACAAATACCCAAAACTGGAAAACTTACCTTGGTTGTAATTTCAGATATTTGTATCAAATGGCAGTTTGACGAGCGAATCAATTGCACGGCAGTGAATTGAGCAGAGGATAGTGAAAAGGTTCACAGCTGTAGCGTGTGTCAATCATGCCAATGCTGCTTAATCCTCTCAGCTGGAAAGTTGATTAGCGGAGTCATAGTAACAATGGGATTACGCGCTCAATTAGTTGTAGGCTATCTATACAGGGAATTTCATGCTTTTTTAATCACAAATAGCTCAAAACTTATAAAGGTTTCATATCTGAAAAGTAGATAGCACACCTACAATTAACGAGACCTTTGTAATGACGTTAGATCTGTATCATGTGATCCAATGGTACGGCGGGAATTAATTGCAGAAAAAAGTCGCGAGAATAATTATAAAGTGGGATAACAGTTCATGGCATGACATCATGCCATGAAAAAAGGGCCTAATTGTTCAGCACAGTTAGTATTCTCCGACCGTTTGGTGCGTCGGTTCCGCGCGTCGGTCGCGCTCGTCGCCGCAAGTGAACACGACGCGTCCGCAAGATGCAATACTGAAAATAAATGAAAATTAATTTTCAAAAGAATTATCTAAAGTTTAGCAAGGGTGTTTTACAAGTTCTTTACGATGTTACAACTCACCTCTTCAACAGGATTTTGAAACTTGTCGCGCACGTTCTGTCCCAGAGCGACTGGACCAGATGGAGGCCATGTGGACAGGCGGACCACTCCTACGACGCACGAGAAGCATGGATACGCCACCTAAAAGTATGAATCTGCACTTCAACAATTAACAAACCATGAATTACTTTCTCATGTCCAACTAAATTATACACAAAGGCATTACATATATATAAAGTATAGCACCGTTCAGATAAGAAGTCCTTTTAACTGAACGAATGGTAACTGGTAGCGTCTGGTAACTTTCCCTTTCCGTCCAGTCTTAGCTGCTTCCCAGACAGCAGGCAAACATTGGATCAACATTGTTTTTCCATCTGAATCATCGTGATGGTTCATATTGAAATTTCAATGCAAAATAAATGTTGAATCAACATTACCATATCAATGAAACCTGATGGAAAATGCATAGATTTTTGGTTGACCGGGAAATATGATTGACAGGATCGATTTTTTGTTGACCGGGAAATATGATTGACAAATGATCGATTTTTGGTTGACCGGGAAATATGATTGAAATATGATTGACAAATGATTGAGCCCAGGGATTGCTGACGTCATTTGTGTCTCACTTTGGGCAGTTCTATGGGAGAGGGGAGATAACCTACAATGTCCACCAGCTGACACATTTGGCGTCAGAATACAGACAGTTTGGTCCCTTGGACAATATATCTGCGATATATATGAGAATTATTTAGCCCAATTGAAACGTCTATTGCGCAAGCCTCACTTGCCTTTGCAGCAAGTGATTAAAAGGCTATATACCCGATTCACTTATAGAGGAAGACAGTATCGATAACCCAAAATTCTTACATAAGCACTACGATGGTCCAATGATTAAAATAAAGACTAGATATTTTGCAAACGCATCCTGTTTGAAGTTTAAAGTGCTTTTATTGTAGGGGAAGGAAAACCTGAAGAGTATGTTAACTTATTTTGCATTGTACTTGTATTTTCTGTTTAAGTTTCTCTAGCAAAGCAAATGGGCTCGGTGAACGAGTTTGCCTTCGTGCAGGCCGCTCAGAAGTGGCTGCGGTCTGCGACACCGGGCTGGAGGGGCTGGACGATCTGACGCACGCATTTTTTAAAATTATTTAAAAGATTTATTTTATTAATTATTTATATGAAATAAAATGAATTTATTTTTACATCTTTGTGGTCCAATTATTTTAAAAAGCTTCACCTCTTTTGCACAGTCTGAATGTAAATAAACCAGGATGTATAATAATAATAATAATAATAATAATAAAAATAATAATAATAATAATGACAATGACAATTGAAATTGCAATGAAATCACAATGATCCTAGTTAAGTTGAAATATCAATATTGCTTATAATTGAAATATCATTGAAATTCCATTGATCTATGGACAGTATTTCAAAGTTGTTTCAATATTAAAAAATAGTGCAAACATGTTATTAGGCGAGTTTCAGATCGTTTGCATTTGCGCATTTGTTGCAACGAGACTTGAGAAGATCCGGCGGAACTTGTCATAATCAAGTTCCTGTCTGGTCAAGGCGGACACAGGTGAACTTCTCGTCAACAACTTCCGTTCTTCGTAGCAGACGAGTTCGAGGCATTGGATCTCCCCTTATTGATGCAGGCTGAGGAGCAAATGCGATGAATTTTCTGCATGCACGATGTGGAGAAATGTGGCTATGTGGAGAAATGTGTAAATAAATAAAATAAATGCATGATGAGTGATGAAGTGAAAGTTCACAAAATCGTCTCTTTTTAATCTCTTTTTAATATGCATAGTTTGGGAGAGGGCACCAGACACGCCTCTCTGAAAGGTGTAACGTCACTTCTGACGTGAATAATTTAATGTCGGTATTCCAACCAACCAGGGCAAAGTTGAGAGGATGTTGAGGGGAGTGTCTTAGGTCCGCATTTGCTCGAGAGAACATGCCCAGAAAAGCAGGCGGAAGTTGTTTTCCTGAAACCACGCGAGTTTTGAAAGCCAGGTGAATCGTCGCATCGGAAGTTCATCAGAGGTATTTCTGACGTTTTCATCCCAGAATGCATTCTGAAGCATGGCAAACGAAGCCGCATGCCTCATCTGAAACTCGCCTACTGACTGCCTGTTTGCTGTCTGGGACATCAACCAAGTGAGGCACCAGCCCAGAAAGTGTGGTCGAAAAAATGTATATTGACCCACCATGAGACCCGACATTTGTTCTTCCACGCCAATCCTTCCTAACTTAAAGGCTGGGTTATCATAGACATCTTATTACATAGACACAGCATTGGCTGCTGCTACGCGAGAAATTCGGCCGCCATCTTGGAGTGGGGATGAGGAGCCGGCGAGCAGCTTGACAGCAACAGTTGACAGGTAGCGTCTACAGAAGAAAACAAGGATGCCGGGCTGGTGTTCAGCGTATTCCTGCTCAAATGAGCGGAGTGTCGAAAATAGGAATCGGGGGATTACTTTTCACAAGTAAGATTTAGGCCCAATCTCAATTCTCTATCTTACCCCTTCCCCTTCCCCTTGCCCCTTCCCCTTCCCCGACGTCTTGGCCCTTGAAACAGAGGGTTAAGGGCTAGGGGTAAGAACATGCCCCTATGAATTGAGACAACACTCGTTACGGTTACGTCATCATACATTGACGACAAAATAGACCAAAAAAAATTGTTATACATGGTGTTTTGTATCTTTTTTCAGTTATTACGGTTTTGAATTTCATTGATGTTCAGAAACAATGTCTTTCTTAACCAACATGTCTTTATTTACAATTATGAATGGCTACAACATTGAACGCATGACTCACAACCACATTTTGCTTTGAAGCGTATTTTGATTTCAGAAATTTCTGCTCGTTTTCGTGCCGAAAACGTATTAGCTGCCGGGTTTCCTCCGGCGTTCCTGTGTGAAAAAGGACGATATATGTAAAGCACGTATCGAGTTGTCTCTAGTTGTCTACACTGATATCAAACGGAATTTGCTGCTAATTGTGTTTAGTAAACTAGACATGCATGGAGTTCATTGCTAGTCAGAGAAATGTGTAGTTGTGCACTCAGCAATGTAACGTTCGCGTATCGATTTTCAAAAAAGTTTCGATAAGGAACATGGTTGCAAATATATAGGTACAGGACTGTTTAGAGCACAAAACAATAATGTCGTAAATTTTAAATCAATTATTTCAGCCGAAAATACTTACATTTATGGGACTCTCGTGAAGATCTGGTCGCGATTGTTGCCGGTTGCGCATTGTAATGGGTACCCCTTGGTTTCAAGTAAGCTCCCGATCTTACTTGGTTTCAAGGGGTGTCTACCCCTTCCCCTTGGCCCTTCCCCTCGATCGAAATGAGAATTGAGACAGCCCTTCGTCTCACGTGAACGCGCAAAACCAAGGGGAAGGGGTAAGGGGAAGGGCTAAGATAGAGAATTGAGATTGGGCCTTAACACTAACGTACTATTGGTTGTATTAGATTACCACAGAGTTGAGAAGGAGTACTGAAATCGTAGCCAGCTGTTACAGGTTTGGCCTGTCCCCTTATTGTGAAGGAGGCCTGGAGGTATGGGTGTGACGTGGGTACCTACAGTAGGTGTTGTCGGTAGTTGAAGTGTTGTTGTTGTGGGGGAATGGCGGTGAGGTGCACATGTGGAAGTAAGAGAGGAAAAAGTGTCCAGATTAGTTTTATTACGACCCTGCTCAAAGAACTGTTCACACGTTTCCCGCTGAAATAAAGCGGCGGATGTTACAACGGCACCCAAACGCCTCCTCCTCTTTGTTAATATAAAAAGAAAATAGCCGGGCGGCTGGTTACCGGCCTGACAACGAGCCAACGTCAGAGACTCTAAGGCCAGTGAGTATCCCAACTACGGTTCGGAGCCGAGATACTGTCCGAAAAGTATAGAAAGGTAACACAGCTAGGCTAACAAACAAGAGTATGACCGTAATATAATTGCTTGTCAATTAAATTAATGAAATGAAGAAATGACATATTTGTACAACATAAAGTTGAAATAGATGTTGAAGATAAAGATTGTAAAAGCCAACAGGGGTAAAAGTTAGGACCACAGTCCAGATTGTGTGTGTGTGGGGGGGGGGGGATTAGCGCTAGCTAACTAGACAATCAGATGACAGTGGCTATACATTATAGCTAGTATCTCCCTCTGTCTCTCTCTCAACTCTCCCTCTTACCTCTTCTCTCTGTCATGTCGTTCAACTCCCTCTTCTCCCACTCTCTCTCTCTCAACTCTCTATAGTGTAACACAATAAAGTACCATTGATACACTTATTAATACTAACCAACATGAAACTTATAGCACGACTAACCCACTCTATATATCTCTCTCCCTTCCACCTTATCTCACTTGTGAGGTAAACCATTACCAGTCATCAGCCATCCTTGTATTTGGCCCTCATTGCACCTGAAGCCCCATCCTATGACTCCCTACCATCGCCTGTTGCTGTCCCCTTGACCGGATTCCTGGCCTGCGCTACCTAGGGATCCACTACTGCCCAATTCCCAAAACCTATGACAAGTCATCCCTAAACTGGACTATTTGAACTTTCTGACACTAAATGGGATTCATGGATTATCATACTGGTTATGTAACCATTCTACATCTTTGTTACATACACCCCAGGTGGCTCTAAACACCATGTTATATTCTCTACACCTAACTAACCTATTCATTTATCATGACACAAACCTTACTGCCCTGTAACTGACCCTAGGCCTTTTCAACCTTTTCCTTACACTTGTGAGTTTTGAAGAGGACTTTTACGAACTTATCCGGAAAGACGGAAGAGACGTCGACGCAGCGGTAGCCTTAGCAACAGCTAGTTGAAGCTATCAGAAAAATGCTCTTTTAAATAAACACCTGGTGTACTTACAAACTTAAAATGCCTCGTTTTGTGAGTACAGACCATATATGTACTACTACAGAAGTTGGGTAACAATCCATGCATTATTAGTAGAGTCATTGACGAGATGTACCCACTGTACCGGCACTCCAGTACGAAGTCTTTCAGCTGATAACCCTAAACTTGATAAATATTGACCGTCGCTAAAAATGCATCCGAGGGGGTATTTAGCATGACTATTGGTGTAAATTACCTCAGGGTAAATTTCACTCCGAACCATCACTTTAACACACATATTTTTCAAATAAACTTTTAAAACATTCAATACCCACGTTTTATTTTGAAAACCGGAACTTTCCACACACTGCAGTAAGCCAGCGCTGACTTTCCCAGTTATCTCAAAGTATTTGCTATGAAGTCGGCAATAAAGGCGCACTTGAATATGTTGGAGCGGCTGGCTTGACCGCAGTTGCGTACGCGACCTGCTGTGTCCTGTAGATACCTCCACTATCATGCGCTTTGGTCGCGTAATGATGCAGCAAGTCTGCACACAGGACACAACAGGTGGCACACCCTTACGCTTGGTCTAAAGCAAGTGTATCAGCACCGGATTCCATGAACGATGAATGACATTCTTGACGCGGAGTGAACGCTTCCATTGTTCATGAAATCCGGTGCTGAAACACTTGCTTTACACCGTGTATGCGACCTGCTGTGTCCTGTTACGCAGACTTGCTACATCATTAGGGCTTGAATTCACTTGCTGCAGACAACGCATACGTGTACGCATCATGAACCACGCATATTCTGCGACCGTTTGGTGCGTCGGTCCCGCGCGTCGGTCGCGCACATCGTCGCAAGCGAACACGACGTGTCCGCAAGATTCAATACAGACAAGAAACTTGGGGGCGACCGTGCAAATAAACACAGTGACCTCGAGGTCCGAGTCGGTGAAGTATTTATTAGCATGGCGGAAAGATCGAGGAGAGTCTGCCGGACCTAGTCCGCAATTTCCCCACACCTGTATGATCACAGTCTTTATATGCATAGCGATAAGCATGCATGTCAGAACAGCTGACGACGGATCGCGTTGGTTGCGCATGTTGTTTATTTATATGAGCATGCAGCCTACTTACAGAAAAAGTGCATCCATGTACAGTAAATTAATATCTCCAACCTATGGAAGTGTAGACCTGGAACGTCACAACACTGATGTTTTACCTGGGGAGTGCTCGGATGTGTGTGTGTGTGTGTGTGTGTGTGTGTGTGTGTGTGTGTGTGTGTGTGTGTGTGTGTGTGTGTGTGTGTGTGTGTGTGTGTTACACCGTGGCGGTGTTTACGAGTGGAAACCGGAAAAGCGAACTCCAGCCAATGTAGTTCGCGGACCAATCACAGCCAAAGCCAAAGCGTTGGGATTGCGTCGCCTCGACGCGCGTCTAGGATTTGGGGAGGTGCACGCCGAGGACGTAAAGGGTCCGTAAAGGGTCCGCAGCCCCCCAGCGTCGCGTCGACGCGGAAGTATATACGAAGCATTAAGGCTGGGTTACCTCCTCACAGTGGGGCGCTGTGTCCCCCTGTGGCACTGATTTATGGGCGGGGAGCGCACCTTTTATATAGGAGCCTGGGTACACCTGGCGCGCCCTCTCTCTTTCTGTTCCGCTTGTCCGTGGTGGTGGCTGTGGTCTGGAGTTGCTGTGGTCTGGAGTGGCGTGGTGAAGCTGTGTGGCGTGCCGGTATCAGAGCGTCGTCGGCGTGTGGCCAGAACGACGCACGCTCTCTCCGTTGGCGCACGGGTGAGGGGCATTGTCACACACTGATGCTTTCTCTCCCACTCACGTGTCGACCGTTTGGTGATATGGCTGTTTCTGCTGCAGTGTGGCGGTCCGGCAGACTCTCCTCGATCTTTCCGCCATATTAATAATTACTTCACCGACTCGGACCTCGTGGTCACTGTTTATTTGCACGGTCGCCCCAAGTTTCTTGTCAGTATTGCATCTTGCGGACGCGTCGTGTTCGCTTGCGACGACGTGCGCGACCGACGCGCGGGACCCACGCACCAAACGGCCAGAGAATACGCGTGGCAGTCATGATGCGTACACGTATGCGTTGTCTGCAGCAAGTGAATTCCAGCCCTAATGATGTAGCAAGTCTGCATACAGGACACAGCAGGTCGCATACACGTACGCTTGGTCTAAAGCAAGCGTATCAGCACCGGATTCCATGAACAATTGAAGCGTTCACTCCGCGTCAAGAATGTCATATGTGATCTTCATCGTCCATGGAATCCGGTGCTGATACACTTGCTTTAGACCAAGCGTAAGGGTGTGCCACCTGCTGTGTCCTGTGTGCAGACTTGCTGCATCATTACGCGGCCAAAGCGCATGATAGTGGAGATCTCCACTTTGCCGACCACGGTAATATCAGATTGGAAATCGTACAAAAGCACGTGTATTGCGTGCTCATGTATATAAACAATATGCGCAACCAACGCGATCCGTCGCCAGCTGTTCTGACATGCATGCTTGTCGCTATGCATATAAAGACTGTGATCATACAGGTGTGGGAAATTGCGGACTAGGTCCGGCAGTCTCTCCTCGATCTTTCCGCCATGCTAATAATTACTTGACCGACTCGGACCTCGAGGTCACTCTGTTTATTTGCACGGTCGCCTCCAAGCTTCTTGTCTGTATTGCATCTTGCGGACACGTCGTGTTCGCTTGCGACGACGTGCGCGACCGACGCGCGGGACCGACGCACCCAACGATCGGAGAATACGCGTGGCAGTCGTGATTCTTACACGTATGCGTTGTCTGCAGCAAGTGAATTCAAGCCCTAATGATGTAGCAAGTCTGCGTAACAGGACACAGCAGGTCGCATACACGGTCTAAAGCAAGTGTATCAGCACCGGATTCCATGAACAATGGAAGCGTTCACTCCGAGTCAAGAATGTCATTCATCGTTCATGGAATCCGGTGCTGATACACTTGCTTTAGACCAAGCGTAACTGGGAATTTACACCGCAGGCGAAAGCGTTTAAGCCCTCCACATGATTATTCGATCAATATTGGCTAAACAGCGTGTCAGTCCACCGAACCGGTGCTTCATTCGCTGTCGACAAACCATTGGAGACGGTGTTGCGTATTTGTCATAATCAAGCCAATAGCAGATTATTTACATTCTGACCTACAAGCTTTAGAGCCAACACCGCGTGCATGGAGAGGGCGTGCGTCACGGCAACTGCGTAAAAGCGAGTGTGAATCTTGAGATTTTTCACTTTTGGTTCTTTCGTTCTTGGTGTTGCGCACGGAGTACAGGCCCACTTGAGTGGAGAAAATAACTTTGACCATTAATTTATCATCTCCTAAATTAGATGTTCTTCATTCGTCTGACATTTCAGCCCCAGCATCGCAGTATATGTAATATGAATTAATACAATATATATAGTCTTTTATTCAGCGGTACCGGTAACAGATGAGAGGACAGAAGCCCGAGCAGTGTCGTTGGTTATGGAGAGCAGAGGTGTTAAAAAAAAGAAGGGCGCTGGAAGAAGATGCTGTCAAATGTGCCAAAATGACTGACCTGTTCAGAGGACAGGCACAAGTTGCAGCCGGTAAAGAGAGATGTGGATCTAATTAATAATTAGCAACCTAAATAATTTAGCTATTTGCTGCGTTTGCCATGCCAACATGAGCATTCAAAAGCTTAAACCAATTCATGACTAGCCTAGTTTATTTTGTTAAGCCATAACGAATCACAAATATAATTTGTGAAAATCAACATGTAAACTCCAGCATGTTCATTTGATACTTTCACAGTATAATCTCTTCACTGATACGTACCAGATGATTGGGCCAGCCTACAAGTTCCTCTTGAGGCTTTTAACCACTCGGGTTGCATCTGAGAGGAGCTTAGTTCAGGTCTACTGACATCTCTCAAACTTGCATGTTTCATGTAACATTAGTTGACAAAAGAAAGAATGATATCAGATTGTGTTCCAATTTAGATCAATTCTGATGTGACCAAGTCTCTCTCTCACACACACACACACACCTGACACTACAATGGGAGTCGATGCAATGATGACTTTAATAGGTGAGACTAGTGAGGCCATTATAATTCCCTTACATACAGTATATTTCAGGACTTCGTAAATGACCTATGTACACATGACAATGCAGATTGCTTCCCTAACCCGTTTCATTCCCTGTCATGTAACAGGTAAGGGCTCAACATTTCTAAACCCTCAACACTGCTTTTCCCTTCAGAGAGACCACTTACCCCTCAAGGTGAACATGAAAATAAGCAATACGGAAAAAAAAAACATTTCTGTCTTTTGTTATGAAGTCGTATCTGTTTGAGGGCAACCCTTTGACCCTTGACCCCCACCCCCTCCACCATGGCTGGCCACAGCAGAAGAGGCCGGGGACCAGAGCCATCATCCCTCAACATGTGTTCCATCAGCACCCCCTCATTGTTACCGTTAGCAGTACATCAAACTGATGTTAAGAAACCGAATTGTAAAAGAAATGCCCCAATTTTTTAGTATTTTTGTCATGGCGGATAAAGAGAATGTGCTTGTGGACAGACAGCCATATATTCAGAGTAAAAAGTACAACTTGTATGCTATACAGTCTCCTAGAGAAGCTCCCCTTGGCGAGGGTGAGCCATGAAGGGGCATGTTGACCTGCATTCATTCAAACGCTTTGGTCGAAAATATCCCTCATTATGGACAAATAAACCAGAGAGCAGCCATTTTGGTTTAGGTTTGTTAATGTTAAAATATTTATTTTAAGAAATGTGCCACAACACCACAATGTAGTATTCAATATATTTTTCTAAAGCATGTTGTGACATACAATAAACAATATTTTGATGAATAGGTGAAACAAACAAAGTATATGTAATGAATATAATTACAATTTCAAATATATGTGTGGCTAATGTAAAACTCAGCTGTACTAAAAACAGAATACAATATTCAGCTGTATAAATATATAGACATGGAGAGAAACAAACACAACAATACTACTGCTTTTTCACTTCCCTAGCTTCCACAGCCCTTCTAAAGATGCCTACATACTTCCAGTAGCTGAGCACCAGCAAACAGACCAAAGCGAGGGCGAAGACCACGGCCACATGCCCAGGGAGGTGGTCATGCTTCCTGAGGATCAGAGGGAGATCCGTGGTAGAATGGCACGAAGGACATCTAAATGAAAACCGAGCCAAGTGTCCATACTTACGGTAGGGTGACGCCATAGGTCTGGATTGCAAACACTGCACGTAGGTCACAGAAACTTCATACAGGAGGAGAGCAACAGAGAGAAAACAGCTAACTTTAATACTGCACTAACAGAGTAGACGCAGGGAGGTATATTGCTGTTGGGAGGAGTAGCCCCTTTAACTGATAGACACAAAGTGTTCATAACATCCACTTCACACAAACCTGTAGTCCAGAGAACCCACATTCTAACCCCTGACTAATCCTCACTTAATATTAATACATAATATTGATACATAATATTAATACTGCGGTGAAATCTTTGAGGCAACACTTCCGGGTCACCTGTAGTTAGGGTCCAGCACTTTGACGTTAAACAGGTAGATGGCGCTGTGGTCCTGTGAGAAGGTGAGGCGATTCGTGCCGCTGCTGTTCAGAACCTCGTAGCGCTGGTCCAGGTAGCCCAGTTCACCCGACGTCGCCTTGAAACAACTGCGGTAACTCTGCAGTGGAGCCAGAGAGAGAGAGGGAGGCTCTATCTACTCAAAACTACACTGTCATACAAAAGGTCCCAATATTTAGTGAATTGTCTCACAATTTATAGTCTTTAGAGTCTTTTTGCTGCGGGGGGGGGGGGGGGGGACATGGCCATAGTCATGGATACATGCTAAAGGAGCTAAAGGGTTCAGGATGCTGGTGTTCACTATTACCTCTGGGCCCCAGGCCTTGTCCACACCTTTACCCCCCTGCAACATGGATCTCCAGGTCTGGGCTTCATGCATACAGCCAACCTAACACACAGAGTTAGATTAGATTGAGACTCTGAATATGACATTACAATTATTTGTGCCTGTGGATACAGAATGAACAGAGCAGCATCCACACACCTGGCGCATGGTTTCTTTGTATGAGTAGTCCTCCCTACCAAACGTCTCCCAAACAACAAAGTTGGCATCAACGTTCTTCAGGAACCTGTCTCCATCATACCTATGGTTGGACAACACATTCATAACACTACGCCAAACACATGAGAGGTGGAATATGAAACATGGAATATGTGCCGGCACATGGAATGGTCCTTGCTATAGCTAAGGCTGGAATGATCAGAATTATCACGTGGCACCATTACAAAAATGCATAAATATATCCTCATGCAAATGATACAAATCATAACTAATTGTAAAATAAACAAATAAATACTAAATGTATTCTTTGTGCTTCCGACTCACAGCTCCAGGCTGGGGAGGAAAGTGCTCTTGTAGTGGATCTTCAACATGCAGCCATACTTCTCCCCATCATAAGCAGCGACCTTCAGAAGGATGCAGAACCAACACTCACAGTAAGCCTCTTGAAATGAGAACACCAATAATCAGATGGACATTTAGCAGTGCACTACTTACTACATCTTCCTCAGATTGATTTCGAAGGACAAATCTGTATTGGTCAAATCAAACAGGTCAGATGAAGAATATCTACTTTGGTATGTTATAACTCCCTTTCCTGTCTTACGTCACTCATTATTGTTTGATAGCTATCTGACCTTGGAATGGTGTAGTTCTCAGTACTCATCTCACAAGGCATTCCCCCCGGCCTAAAAGACACACGCACGTTACTTCGTCTTTCAGTGAAAGGTGCACGTGTTTGTGCGTGGACGCGCTACCCAAACACACACACACACCTTGCCACCCGGATGTGTTTGTTTGGTGGACAGCCAACGTGAAAATGGGAAATCTGTGGCGGAGACAAAGAGACAGTTGGTTGCCGGAAATAAATAATCCGAGTTGAGAATCAGGGCATTGAGAACAATGACATAAAAATCTGCCAACTGCCAAACGATCACAGGGTTTTACACAGGGATTAATGAGTGAAGTGGTTTGTGCTCAAACAAACATGCAAACGCTCATGCAAAAAAAAAAACCCTACCCACTTGAAGACCAAACCTTATCTCCCCAATGAAAACCAAACATCGTCTCCCCACTGAAACACCAAGCGTTCTCGGCAAGATGTGACAAATGTACTTATTGTAAGTCGCTTTGGACAAAAGCGTCTCCTAAATGCCCGAAATGTAAATGTGAATGTGAGCGTTGAGACACCGGACCAACCCGCTTCGGAGGCAACTTGCAGGTGTTTCTCATCTGGCTGGGAACCAGCTCCAGGGTTAGAACACCGCTGGTCTGTGTTCTGAAGGCCAGACGGGTGGATCGACAGAAGAGCAGATAAGTAGGCAAACAGTCAGGCTTATGGGGAGAATACCAGACAGACAGCGGTACCAGCTGCTTCCAACGTTTCCCCACGGCCTGAGAAGCACTCACATCAGTTCAGTGTAGTGGTCTGACTCACTGTAGTCCCTTTTGTGGGACATAGTCCAAGTCTAAAATGGAAGATAAATATGAAAGAAACAAGGCAACATTGAAACCAAAAACCTAAAAAAAAAAGATATATACTGTATATATATATATATATATAGTATTATATGATGATTGTAATTTGATCACTAAAAGGAGGGGAGAGGACAGTCCAGTTACTAAATGTGTTATGCAGTAAAGCAACAACTTGCATACATAATCACTCACTACCTGAATCAATGTACATTTCTTAGTTGCAACTTGCAATTTACTTCCATTACTATCCAACTTTAAATTGTTCCATTTCACAGAGGCACTTTTAATGCTCCATAGTGGAAGAACAACGTGAGGTTTGAGTCTTCTTCAACTCTTTCAAAAGCATCACGTACTTCAGGTTCATCTCGTGTGTGTGTGTGTGTGTGTGTGTGTGTGTGTGCGTGTGTGTGTGTGCCTACCGTCGTGACAGTGTCAACACTGTGCACACACTCCACTCGGGACGTCTGTGCCACTTGCAGCAGGTGTCTGTTGTTGAACAGAGTGGCGACGTGCACACCTTCTCGCTCCGGGTGCACCAACTGAACGTGATCAGACGGGTACAGATGGGACACAGCAGAACGCAATAATGGGGAGTTCAGGTGTGCAATTCACCAGCAGCGGTAACTGGGATGAAGACAAGGCAGCCTGTTTATCAACCGTGTTTAGGATGACTACTATCAGAACAAACGACCAGAAGGCAGAATCCTACCAAAAGACTCAACAATTCTCAGTTCTCGACAAACTACCTCCACTTCCAGCATCACTACTAACTGGTACTAATTGCTGTGGACTATATCAGGGGGCCTGAGCAGTGACCTGTGCCCAGTGCTCTACTCTCTCTCCCATGTCCAGGGAGTAGATGGTAACATTGGCCATGCTGTGTTCAAAGAAGATGTACGGGCAGTCCGGGTGGCTGCTGTGCATGGCGCTCTTCTTTTCCATCTGCAGCGGGTACCTACAGGGACAGAACATCTAGTGTGTGCAAGGTACGCATCCCATGTTGGACTTAACTATTCACAGGTGCTGTAGGTAAGATTTGACACAGCGGAATGGAGCAAGACTTTGAAACTAAACAACCCCCAAAAAACATCCCCTCCCTCTCTGCCCCCTCCCTCCCTACATTGAAGTGTCGCATTCACACACTTGTGATTGACAGGCAACATGGAACAAATCAGGGAGGAGATGCCCTGAATGAGTTCTATTGTGGCTCTCATAGAGGTCGGCGCGGTCACCTCTAAACAGTTGTTCTCACAGAGAACATCTCACAGAGACTCACTGGAGGAGTGACAGGAGACAGATGGCAATGGTATGACAAAACAAATTACACTTAAACAATGGCTGTTAAATCTTACCTACAGCACGCTTCATGCTTTTCTCGTTTTGGCCTTCGGTATGCAGGCTGAAAGTCATGTAAGTGGCCATAACACGTGAGACCTGAAGCCAAAACCTCGACTGACAAGCGCAATCGACCTACCAGTATCTACCTACCAGTATCTATGACTGTTACATTCAGAACAGACATTTTCAAGGTGCACCACGTTTGATGTAACTACTATGCACTACCACTAACCATTTTTCTACTGACTGTTCTCTTTGCTATAGCTACTGTTTTGTGCTTTGTCTTCAGAGACATTGCTTCTTCACAGACTCCCTGGTCAGTCACTCTGGATGACGGCGGCTGCTGCTGTGTGACTATGTGTGAATGCACGTTCCTGAACGCGTGACTACGTGTGAATGTACGATCCTGAACGCGTGACTACGTGTGAATGCACGATCCTGAACGCGTGACTACGTGTGAATGCACGATCCTGAACGCGTGACTACGTGTGAATGCACGTTCCTGAACGCGTGACTACGTGTGAATGTACGATCCTGAACGCGTGACTACGTGTGAATGCACGATCCTGAACGCGTGACTACGTGTGAATGCACGTTCCTGAATGCGTGGACTACCTGTGAATGCACGTTCCTGAATGCGTGACAACGTGTGAATGCACGATCCTGAACGCGTGACTACGTGTGAATGCACGATCCTGAACGGGTGACTACGTGTGAATGCACGTTCCTGAATGCGTGACAACGTGTGAATGCACGATCCTGAACGCGTGACAACGTGTGAATGCACGATCCTGAACGCGTGACAACGTGTGAATGCACGATCCTGAACGCGTGACTACGTGTGAATGTACGATCCTGAACGCGTGACTACGTGTGAATGTACGATCCTGAACGCGTGACTACGTGTGAATGCACGATCCTGAACGGGTGACTACGTGTGAATGCACGTTCCTGAATGCGTGACAACGTGTGAATGCACGATCCTGAACGCGTGACAACGTGTGAATGCACGATCCTGAACGCGTGACTACGTGTGAATGTACGATCCTGAACGCGTGACTACGTGTGAATGTACGATCCTGAACGCGTGACTACGTGTGAATGCACGATCCTGAACGCGTGACTACATGTAAATGCACGATCCTGAACGGGTGACTACGTGTGAATGCACGTTCCTGAACGCGTGACTACATGTAAATGCACGATCCTGAACGCGTGACTACGTGTGAATGTACGATCCTGAACGCGTGACTACGTGTGAATGCACGTTCCTGAACGCGTGACTACGTGTGAATGCACGATCCTGAACGCGTGACTACGTGTGAATGTACGATCCTGAACGCGTGACTACGTGTGAATGCACGATCCTGAACGGGTGACTACGTGTGAATGCACGATCCTGAACGCGTGACTACGTGTGAATGCACGATCCTGAATGCGTGGACTACCTGTGAATGCACGATCCTGAACGTGTGACTACGTGTGAATGCACGTTCCTGAACGCGTGACTACGTGTGAATGCACGATCCTGAACGCGTGACTACGTGTGAATGCACGATCCTGAACGCGTGACTACGTGTGAATGCACGATCCTGAACGCGTGACCGCCAGCCAACGAGCGGTGGTGTCCGAGGGGTTTACAGACGTCTGCGGCGTTGCATGGCGGGCGTTACTCTCTCCATGTCTTACCGTCGGAGACCCAGCTGCCCCTGGGCCGTGAGGGTCACCGTGCTGAGCCGGCCATGCTGGTCCAGGTAGAGCACCATGGGAGTGTCTGGAGGCCACCAGGAGGGAAGGCGCACCAGCTTGACCAGTCCAACCTCCACAATGAAAGTCAATGTGGAAATATGTTAGAGACAGGGTGTTAAACTGTATACTATTTTATATTTTCCTTTATAGCTACAAAATATATTAATAAGCCTATGCTGTTTAAGGTAAAATGTGTGTGTGTGTGTACACATGTGTACTTGTTGGAGAATCAAATAGTTTTGAAGGTATAGAAGGGAGCTATTCTATTGTGATCCTTGAGTGTGTTTACAGTGAGGATTAACGTTGGGCTCAGCTGCACACACTGGATGACAGCTGGCGGTTTTACAGCACAAGGCAGAGGGAACAACTATGTGGTCCTTTAAAAAGAAAATGTATTCATACAATTCATACCAACGGGCTGCTCCAGTAGGTTGAGTTTAACTTGCTATATTGCATTTAAAATCAAAGGTTTGGCCGTGCATACCACTTTGAAACAGACACTAAACACAACGTGACACCACAACATAGGACTGAATATTGTACAGTAAGACGTCTTAGAAGACGAGAGGTTCCCTTCTACAGTGGATTCAGCTACCAGAGTAGCACCATGGACAGCGCCACAGGACAGCGCTACGGTTCAAAGGTTTAAAAGCACTTTCTCCTGCTCAAAACGGGACGCGGGCCAGAGGTCCACACTGAAACACAACATACAGTCCGCGGCCTACTGGTTAGGGCTTCGGACTTGTAACCGGAGGGTTGCCGGTTCGAACCCCGACCAGTACGAACGGCTGAAGTGCCTGTGAGCAAGGCACCTAACCCCTCACTGCTCCCCGAGCGCCGCTGTTGGCAGCTCACTACCTCGGGATTAGTGTGCTTCACCTCACTGTGTGCCTCACCATCACTGTGTGCTGAGTGTATTTCCACTAATTCACGATTGGGTTAAATGCAGAGACCAAATTTCCCTCACGGGATCAAAAGAGTAATTCTTCTTCTTCTTCATCAGTGAATATACAGGCCATGGCGCCCGGTAGGGGTAGGACAGGTTAGGTTAGCGATGGCATGATGACGGCATTGAAGCCAGCCTGTTCAACCAAGCTGCAGCCTTATGGTCACAACACCAGAAACACGAGCACCGGGGTACCGTCTGCCACGCGTGCAGGCGAAGGACGGGGGACTCACCGTGCAGTAGAAAAGCACGTTGTTGTTCATCTTCACCACCACGCCCCCCTGGCGGTCTGGACAGAAGGAGACACGCGGGTTATGCCCCGCCACGGGCCCAGCACGCCACCACCAGTCGCCACACGGGAGTCTGGGGAGAAGGTTAACGCTTCTCCAACACGTAGTACGCTAGAACGCCACGGTGTGTGTGGCGCGCTTCACAGACAATGTCGCTCGTTATGATGACTGTTCTCAGCCACGGGGGACTCGCTGGAAGAAACAGTGAACACAGGGAGCTGCCGCGGGCCGTCACCGTGACGATTACAAGTCCCGCTTCCTTCCTTGAACTGTCAGCCCAAAACGCATCTTTTTTCGAATAAGAGCTAAATTCACTCATTCAATCATTTGAGGAATCATTTTAGAAATAATTACAAAATGGCATGGTGGGGTACTATAGGACACTGACACTGAGAGTATGCTGTATTTACAATGCATGCAGGCACATGCACATGTGCACGCACGCACACACACACACAAACACACACACACACACACACACACAGGTCTCACCGAACAGGACTTGGTGTATAAAGCTGTGGGGCGATGCCAGGCTCAGGTCTGTTGAGTTACCAGAGTAAATGTAGCCCCACTTGTTGTCGTTTTGGAAACTGAATAACATCTGTTTGTTGTTCCACAGCAGCAGTGCCACTTCATCAAGGAAACACACACACACACAATATCATCTAGTCTAATAGTTTAAAAGGATACATCTCTAAGACAATGGGCTATTATATAAAGGAATCATCTAGGCCATAGCAATCAATTCGACCTCTCAAGCAGACAGTAGATGGCATTCTCAATAACAAACAACCACACTGGACTGTGTGCTGTATATATTATGAGATAAAGAGACATTTTATAGGGACTCGGCTTCAAACAGAACATTGCATGTAGATGCAGTATATATCCTGTATATCCACCCTGAGCCGAATAAAGGAAGTGCATGTGGAAGGGCCCCTGCAGAATATCCTCCGGCCTCAACTTGGAGAGGAATGTGGAGGCCCTCCACCCGACTGCTTTCTGGAGAATGGGAAAGAAGTAGGTGTGTTAAAAAAAACACATACACACACACACACACACACACACACAGCAGAAGAGAGAAACAGCTTTCAGGATTAGACGAAGGCGTTCCGCTATTGGTTCAGCCATGACGGTGGGCGGGCGAGGCACCAGCTGGTCTCTGAGGATGAGGACGGGCCTCTGGGAGTGCCCGGCGCCCCACATGACCAGGCAGGCGGTGGAGGCCGGCTCCGAGCCAAACGCCGCCGCCAGGATGGCCGTGCCGGCCGGCGTCACCAGGGAGACCCGCAGGAAGGGGGAGGCGGCCCGGTGGCGGGCGCCGAAGCGCCGGCCGCCCGCGTACAGGACGCTGTCCAGCCACACCAGCAGCGTGGGCAGCTCCTCGTCCTGCGGGAAGGTCAGGGACACCACGCTGTTGGTCAGTCATCTCGCCAGAGGGGAGAGCTGCGTCAGTAGGGGCACGTGACCCCCGCCCCCCCCCCCCCCCCCCCCCGCCCCTCTTAGCAGAGAGAACCTCCGCAGCCAAGGATCTCACATGGACAACATGGTGCCTGCCTAACGTTCACACGTCTGACAACATCAAAACAGAAGACCGCCGTCACTCTGGGAAAACATTCCCGGCTGGAAGTAGCACATTTGCTAACCTTTCAAAAATGTTCTTTGTACAGTACACATGCCTTATCAGTATACTCTCTGTGTGATTATTTCACCTATTTGTTCCACTATATTACATGACGACACATTTGTTTTTGTGTGCGTGTAGTCTGCCTGTACATGGATCTCATCCATCATGGCGAGGCTGCGGCCACGCCTCCTGTCAGTGCTGAGTGTCCTGTGTTCCCCCCCCCCCCCCCCCCCCCTCCCCCCTTGTGTCTCCTGCGTTCCCCGTTCTGTCTCCCCCTCTTGGTGTGTGTGTGTCAGTGCGCTGGCCGCCGTCTCCCGGCTCCCTGGTCGCCGTTCACTCCATGCAACCGTTCCAAGCCGCACACCTGCCATGCATCTCCCAAGCTTATCAACCCGTCAGCTCATCAGCCCCGCGGCTCAGTTTACGGCGGTGCTTCGGCCCGCTCAGCTTGCTGCTCTGACCGCGGTGGTTGAGTCCCGCTAACGGCTCCTTTTCATGTGTCTCACCTCCATTGTCTGTGTCTGCATTTGGGTCCGCTTTCTTATGGTAACACATGAATGTTTCACTACACATATATTCATTTAGAATATGTTCAAATATTATCCGATTTTCCCTGAGTGGGCAATTTCCACTGTAGTAAACACGCTGTAATCATTTATTTAATAATTTAACAATATTTGGTACATTCTTGTTGATGACCAAATTGAATCCATAGCTTTACAATCAGTATACCTCTGTAGGGTAGTAGTCCACACAGCTGGGGCGGAAGGTCATGCCCCTGACTCCTGTGAGGGGCAGCTGGGGGTCAGAGGTCAGGATGTATGTGTGGCTGTCGCACCAGTAGAGGCCGTCCTTTATCATGAATATAATCCCATCTTCCAGCAGGGCAGCGTTCTCAACTGTGAAATAACCCTCATCTGGCACAGCTAGTGCTCCTCCAGGCTCCACCTACATCACAGTGGAAAACCTCATTGGAGTTTTGTAGCAACACATTTCATTCATTTTAATTTCAAGAAGTTGAAACTGTTCACGTTTAGAATTGTGATGTGTCCCAAGGCCAGGCCTTCACTGTTGTATTGTTATACTGAGCACCACCACAATGTTAGTTTTTTTTTTGCTCGATATAACATTACTTTAAATGTAATATCCGTTGTAACCCCACCTTTATCTCTCTGTACGTCCGGAAGCCGTCGTCTGTTTGGAAGGTTCCCAGGTCAGAGAGCACCAGGCAGCGATACGGCTGACATGTGTTCCACACCAGCTGTAAGGGGCTTCCTGGGAGCAGGCGCAGGGGCAGGGTTTGTTCCTCAACATGGCCCTGGGGTTCTGACCAATAAAACGCATGCTGGCTGGAGACGAAGCGATTCTGAAACACAACAGGTTGAGAAAGGATGCGCAGGGCAGCATGGCACCTCTCCCCGGGAATGTCTGCCTCCCAGTACCTACAGGAGGCAGGGAGACAAGGAGCCACATGTTAATGTATAGGTTGAACAACATTGGTTTGGTAATCTCTGACAACCATAGGGTTTCCAGAGCCTATCTCTGGGACACTGAACATGACCTGTATGTGTGTGTGTGAATGGCAGTATGTCAGGCTTTTGTTGTCAAACTCAAATGGCCACAGTGGATATTGTATATGCAGTCCGTAAGGACAGTATGATGGATGGAACAGGTGAGTAAATAGAGGAAGATATATGCCCACCCTTTTTCATTGAACTTGCTGATCAGTGTCTCTGCGGAAGACAGTTGGAACGTGGGGTATTGGCCCTGGTTGTAGAAGTGTCCGGTCAGGTTGAAGGAATACTAGAAAACCAGAGAGTGAATACTTATAAAGGGTAACTCAATAAGTTCTTTACACATTAAAATGGCATACATGGCAGTCTTTTTTGAGAATACAGAAAATGTAGCTTTCCTTTAATACAAATGCATGAATTCTGTGTATAGATTTGTCTATTCTTGATGTAATTTAATGTGTTATAACACAATATCCAGTGTTGAATATAGTGTAGCAAAAGACAGTGGTGTACGAGACAATGGTACAGCATGCATGTTTTTAATAACTCCACCAGATGGAGGCAGCACAACTGTGTATCAAACCCAAGTCCTTCTCTGATACAGCTAGGTCAATCCATACAGACAGATGCATGGTCCCCATTAGCACCAACCATTGAGGGAAGCATAGCAGTGTTGTTAACTTCTGCCTGGTCTGCATGTTCAGGATCAATGATCCAGGATCTGACTTTCTTAAAAAGAAATATATAATGCAGAATGTGACTTCAAACGTCATTGTGTAATACAGTATTTAAACTTTCCTCAAGCATGATTAGGTAATTGTGTTGTGTTTGTTATGCAATACCTTGAAGCACTTGCCTGGAGAGTCTCTGAAAAAGAGCAAACAAGTTGAACATTTGAAGCAGTCTTGGGGGGGGCGCTATATCGTACTGTAAATGTAGTGTAATTTGCATCAGCCAGAGCATAACATTTATTTTACAAGTCAAACAACAACACAGTACAACATAACTATTATTACGGGTGCTTCTTGGCTGAGAGTATTCACTTTTAGAGCTTCTCTGAGATCTGACTTAAAGAGAGAGAGAGAGAGAGAGAGAGAGAGAGAGAGAGAGAGAGAGAGAGAGAGAGAGAGAGAGAGAGAGAGAGAGAGAGAGAGAGAGGAGAGGAGAGAGAGAGAGAGAGAGAGAGAGAGAGAGAGAGAGAGAGAGAGAGAGAGAGCAGAAAAGAGCAGAAGAGAGAAATATTTTGTAACTAAACAACCAAAGTACAGGTGACACCTGTTAAGGTTACCTGTTCAGCAGCACTGCAGCATGCCAGGTTAGAGTGAAACTGGAATCCTTGATATGAATCAACCTAGACTCCTCCTCCTTTCTTTGCAACTGATTGTGTCAAGGATGTAAATGACATTGCAATCATACTTACAATTTGTGTGTGTACATACTGTATATATAGGGTAATTGCACACAGAGAAGGTTCTCTTGTTTTGAAGATGCAGTGCAGTGGAATACTGACCGACACTAATGGTTTCACCAACTGGAACCCTGGCACGCTGCATCTCATGATGGCATGTGGAGCGCTTGAATAAAACCAAGTTTCAACAATCTATTTTAAGTCAGGTATTATACAAAGTTTGGTTGAATGTTATTCTATGTTTGGTAGAATATTTCCGTTTGATAAACATAATGTATGCATTGTAAAGATGCACACACGCACACACACCTCTTGTTGGTGAGACTGCAGGTGTTGGGATACTCCCATCTAACAAAGTCTGATCCATCATAATCCAGGAATATCTATAAAATAGCGGAATCAGGAGTCAGTCAAGTGGCTGTAAAACTTAAAATTATATTTTGTAACCTCAAAATAAATGTCCAATGTAAATACTTACGGCATTCTGAAGAGTGAACATTTGCTCATCATTCAATATATTATGGTAACTGCATACATTGGTAAACAAACTGTTAGGATCTGCGTACTGTGGCAATAACATGTTCATCGAGTAAATTGTTATAGTCTAAAGTCAGGCTGGATAAAAACAACCACTGGCTACTTCACGGTTATGTTTCATTGAAAAAAGTCTGAGAGGAAGCTCTAGCTGTTCCAGCCTTCCTGGTGGCTCACCTCCACACTCCTAAACAAGGCTCCACCGTCAGAAGGGCAGTTATGAGCGTTAGTGACTCAAATATAAAGCTGGGCTGCTTGGTTAGCAGTGACATCATCGCTGAGTGTCCACCAGCGTTAGCTTGCTAGTATGGATCACATATTTCGCATGCTGGAAAGCCAAGCGGTCGTCGTGTAGGGTAGCGATGGTAGATACTAGCTACCCTACAAAAGGTGTTGCCATGGATACCTCTCGGTCCATCACACCCATTGGCTAAGCTCACATAAGAATATTTATATTTATGTGGCCGCTCAAAATTAAATAGAGAAATGAAATGTGCTGCGCGTGCGTGCCATTACTAATCAAACCCATAGGCCTGCGTTTACACGCGCCTCCGTCGGCGAGCTTCGCTATTGGTCAACAGAAGCGCGACGGCCTTCTCCTGCACCCTCTGGGCGCGCCCCCCGACGTGTGGGCGTGTCCGCGTCCAATACCGCGGGAGCGCGTGTGTCAAGCGGGAATAGCACACAAGTGAGGCAGGAGTACAGAGGAGTCATGTCGGAGAGTGGGAGTCAGGAAGCCCCGGGGTCCCCAGAGGCTGCTGCCGAAGGGAACCATGGACCCGCACCGAGCGTCGGCAACAAAGTGGCCGTGGTGTTGGGGGCGCAGTGGGGCGACGAGGGAAAGGGGAAAGTTGTGGATTTACTAGCACAAGATGCGGACATCGTATGCAGATGTCAGGTCGGTTGTTGCTTGTTTACTGTCCTTCCTAGATGTTGCGCGGCTAGTTAGCTTCCTAACTGGTTGAGTCGTGTTCTGTCGCCTAGTTAGGAGGACAGCTTCATGCACAACTTGTGTGTACCCTTCCGTGGTCCTGACGTCAACTTTCACTTTTGCATTTGCTGTTCTTCAGTATTTGCTAATGTCACCTTGAATTCTTGCTAGCTGACCTGCTAGACAGCTAACGCTGAAGATAAATAGTCTCCTGTCGTGTACACATGTCAAGTTTGATACACTGTGTGCGGCTTCAACATACACCGATTGTGTGTTTTTTCGCTGATTGAACTAAACTTAAGATCAGTGGGTCACCACCAGCACGACTCGCTGGCTAAATAATCTCTTCACGTTACTGTGAGCTGACAGCTTTTTTCAAATTGATTTTTTTTTTTCTGATAATCTAACGCAAGTTGTTCAATGCTGCTTCCACATTAATGCTTTTTATGCATTTTATACGTAGCAGTGGGCTCCACAGTACACACCGTCTTGTGACATGGTGTGGGAGTGGTTGACCCAACCAAACCTAAGTTATCGATGCAGGTGAAAACCAGTAGCTTAGTGCTTTCAAATTAAAACTGTTTGTCATGTATAATGTTGGAATTTCAGTAATATCCACCTAGCGAGTTTGTTAACGGATACCAATAGATTCAGGACTTGTGGTGAGCTGCTATAACCTTGTGTGGTGGTACGAGGTTATAAATTGGAGCAGGTATTTTCAGCATTTCAGAAAAGAATGCCTGTTCGGCGTTGAAAAGACGTTTAGAAATGGTTTGAAAGTTAACGTTTTGTGTCCGTTTATTGGTATTTAGACCTAATTCAGCCGCATATCTTCATTAAGATTCTTAATTAACTAATGTCTACAGAACCATTGATGTATCCCTTACGTTCTATTGGTTACGGTTCCAAGTTGGCTACATTTAACCATGCAACTGGGGTATAAAATAATTGTTTATGAACTATTTCTCTGTTTGTTTATTTATATAGAAACAGAAATATATAAACAGTAATTACAATGAACCATGTAACAGTATGAACAGTATGAATATACCAAATGCAAGTCTATGGAAATTAATTATAATTATTACAGAGAAATGCAACAGGTTTCTTTGTTTATTATTAGTCCAACCAAGTCTCGCACCAGGAGAAGTCTTGCTGGGAAATCTCATTGTTGTGTTCTTGGAGGAAATGTCCCCAATTGTCATTTCAAGCTCAACTCTCTTTCACCCCAATTTTTTAGATAACACTAAGCTGCACCTCCTCTAGTCAAACACAATAAATGCTCTCGCACACATTTCCACCGGTCTCTTCCTGCAACAACTCAACTCTCGCGTGACTTCTCATTGAGTGAGACTTAGGTGGACACAATAACAAACAGACTGTGATCAAGGGAAAGGTAAAGAAACAAGTGTAGTGTCTCTAAATGGATTCTTTCCATAATGTAAGTATATAATCTGAGCCTGTCAGTTGCAAAAACAAGCACTTTTAGAGTGTACAATGATGTGGCTCTATTGGCCTGAAGGATTTCATTGCAGCTTGTTTTCACAGATTACAGCTTCAGTGGTCTTGCTCAACACTGGACCAATAAAAAAAGAATGTGTCCACTTTAGTCCCTTGAACCCAAAATTATTGAAAATAGGGTCCAGGTTGAAAAATCCAGTTTTCCTTTAAACCCATCCAGCTGTGTTCTGGTCAGTAATGTGTCTTCTCTGGTCAACACTATGCCCGGTATTGATAACAGGTTTACATACCAAGAATTCCCATCCCGCTAAGGATCCCCCCCTACTCTTGCATTGAAGGCCAAGTATGTATCCAGCCAAGGCTGGATACATGTAAAAATAAATGTTACCGCGTAACACACTCACACTCAAACACACACTCACACTCACACTCACACTCACACACACACACACACACACACACACACACACACACAGACAGTCTGTTGCGTGTGTCAGAGGGAGGATAGTATTCATCTTTTTATAAAACCAACCTTGCCAGCACTTTTTGTAGGTGTTCCTTACATCATACGCCAAAGGCCCCGTGGACCACACTGGTGTCATATTTACTTTTGGGCATTGCTGGACACACCCCTGCGTAGGCACACAGGGTAGACTTTAATAAGCACCTTTGATTAAGCATTACTCGCTTCCATTCACCTTAGATATACGTGGAAATGTGCTATTTTGCCCAGTGAAATTCAATGTATGTGCTGTGTTTACCGGACTCACCCCAGCCACACGGTAAATGGCTCGCTGGACGAAGGACGCGCCCATCCATGTGGGATACAAAGACCCGAGCCGCCATCCGCGCAAGATTAAAAACACGCAAGATGAAATGCCTACGAAGGCCATGGCAAACCCTGCCACTCAAATCCAACTTTGCCAGATAGAAGCGCTTTGCTGGAACTTCGCTATAACTGAAATAGAAAGTGTTTTGTCTGTATATTTTAAATGCTAGGGTTTCCTTTAGCTGGCAATTACTGGCCATTTGCTTACTAAAATTACAATTTGCCAGTAAATACAAATCTTGTCACCTTGGCCAGTATATTTGAACATAATTTTAACATTTGCATTAAATTGTTTCTATTATTATTAGACTATTGAATAAAGTAACATAAATAAAATAAAATAACATTGCAATATGAAAATGTTAACAATTAAATCCACCCAAAGAAATGTAGGCGCATATGTTCAGTGTCGATTGTCAGTGAATATGCTTTGGCACGTGGTTTTACTAAATGTGTAGACCTACTGCTGCCCTCTCGCGACACACTCACAACTAGGGCTGGGCAATAAAACGATAATGATATGTATCGCGATATACAGGTAATCAATACCAAGAGAAAATGCATTCGATAGAACGTTTCAATATATTTTTTTTCCTCGTTGGAAGAAACACAGGGTGCGTTCCGATCGCGTCAAAGTAGACTGCGAAGTGGAGTGTTCCACCATGTTAAGTGAGATTCCATTCTGTTGGTATTAACAGTGTCCACTGCAAAGTGAACTATGCAGTAGGTAGGGGGTTAGGGAACAAAGCGACATCACTTTACCTTTGAAGAGAGGCAACTGTCAAAGTTACACGTCAGCACGAGAGTCCCAAAGTCATCAAGATATTCTTTTAAACATTAGAATATATTAACCACAGGCCAAAGGAGTTTGAACATATTTATTTTGAAGAGTAAAAATTGCTTTGAGCAATCTTAGTATGTACAATACTGCACCTTAATCGTTCCTTTGCACTTCTGGTTGGAGCGCCAACTACATTTTGTTGTCTCTGTACTTGTAATCTGCACAATGACAAAGTGCAACAATCTTAGTTGCGTGAGCATGCCATAAGCATCCGATTTCTTGATTTGAGGAATGAAAGATGTAAGCAAAGTGCGAGGTTAACACCATCTGCTGCCCTCTAAAGCTGAACTGGCCTGTTCTCGTGATCAAACTTGCCGAAGAGGCTTTCGGTGGAAACAAGCCCATGGGATTCTGAAGCAAATTCGGACATATAATTTCAGTGCACTTACCCACATGTTATCATCTGACCTTCTCTCAGTCATGACAAAGCTGAAGTTTTTTCAAAAAGAAGATGTGAACTTGGCAAATGGTATCAGCCTCGGTAGCAGCTTGTACACAGCTGTAAGACAGCCCGGGCCCAGAAGAACAGCTCTTCAATGACGGTGTTGCTGACGGTGTCTTGAAAGAATGTTACTGTGACACAGACAAATCAGAAATGTGTTCACGCATTCAGAGTGCAGTACTTTCAGTACCTACTTGCCACTCTGTCGGATAGATTCCTCGAAAATGGCATCAACGTCTTAAAGTGCTTTAAAGTCTCTTGAGAAGAAAGGGTGAGTTTAAGTAGCCTAATAGTTTATTGCCATTCATTAATTGGCTAATAGAAAATGCAATAGCCTATACAGTTAAATCAGCTATCAATTGGCTATTGGAGCACAAATGACACCGACAAAGACAGACTGTCCCAACAGTACCGTTCATCTGTACCTCAGACGCTGGCAGAAATGCTGTGCAGATGACTCAGTGGGTACGGTGGACTGAAGTTCTACACCGCCTGTGAGACGCTTATTATGGAATTATGCCAGCTTTACCCCGATTGTGCAAAGCAGGCAGAGATTGCATGAACCATCCCTGTGTCCAGTGTTCCAGTGGGAAGGGCATTTTCACTACAAAATATAATAAGAATTGGCAATGAGATGACACCTCGAAGAGGAAAATGTGTTTGGCTGGATGCGTACCCTTGTTTTCAAAGCAGATGCAGAAGGCCAGTAGAACTATTTATTTTTGTTGTATTTGTAATATAATTTAAGAATAAATTAATGCAATACATAGTTTTTTTCGTGATTGAAAACTCGATGTAATCGTTGAGTTAATTTCTTATTTACATTTTAAGGCAGCAAAGTTCAGTGTTAATTTAATTCTGTAGGCCTTTAATAAAATATATTTGGAACAACAATGAATTTGTCCCGTTTTGTTTTTAAATATGTATTTTTGCACTTGCATGTATCATTTTACATTTGTCCAGCAAATTAGAAACTTACCGGCCACATTGGCCGGCCTTGAAAATGACCAGCACCAACCGGTGCTGGTATGTACAATATATTAATTAGACTCTTCCCAAATATTTTCAATGACCCTCAAAATATGACTCAGCTTTTACAATAAAGGCCTCACACCAAACACAATAACATTCTTGTGCGTTATTTTGCCTCAGATGCATCACCATGCACGCAGAGTAAGCTTGGTTAGTTCCCATAACTAAATAATTAAATAGGTTAATAAAGGTTTACATCAAATATGTGTGCATGTTTGCTTATGTATAAAACAGTATTTGTTGTAAATAATTTGTTGTTATCTTATTTGGTAGTCAGAAGAACCAGGTTCCAGATCCCTTCATGCATGGTACACCATCCAGGCTTAGAGACTGTTTGAATCCCTACACCATGTACAACATCAACATGTTAGAGCTGTCTATCGACCTTTGAGGCATAGAACAGAAGAAGAGTAATGATGTATTACATGTAAGGACACAGCTGTCTAACATAAAATCCTAATGGTGAGACTCCATTGCACCACATGACCCAAATAATTAGTCAAATAAAATTTAAAAATATTCTGAGCAATATGGCTATGCCAAAAGAGAGAAAGCATTTAGCCACTCTCCTACAAAATCACATTTCCAAAATCTGTCAGAGTAAGCACAGTGGCAGAAACCATATGGAAACCTTGACAGCAAAAGCACTGGATCCCACGTGCAAACACTCCTCCAAGAAAAACAAGATCAGAATGTGTCCCCTGCCGACGTCTACATCAGGATATTTCACCGGGCTCAGTACAGTAAAGGCAATGAATACGATGTCCTTTATTTGACAGAAATCTTAGAATTTCCCTGTTATTTATGACCATTTAAGATATATTAACCCCATGAACAAAACAACATTGGAAGATCCAGGCAACTGCAGTGGTAGTGGTAGTTGACTGATCAATTCCTGGTCCCCAACCTACCAAACATTAGTATTTACCGACCCATCTATAAAAGCAACTATTCCTTTGTGTTACTTCTTCATGTGCTGGGTTTTTTTTTTTTAAAAAGGTCCTCAAAGTTTTTGTTTAAAAGCCCAAATAGGAAAATAACTATGTAAACATAAATTAAAGGGATATTCCGCCATTTTTGGAAATAAGCTCATTTTCCACCTTCCCTCGAGCAAAACAATCGAGCTTTACCCTTTTCCCGTTCATCCAGCCGTTCTGTGAGTCTGGTGGTACAACTTTTAGCTGTATCTTAGCATAGATAATTGAATCGGATTAGACCATTAGCATCTCGCCCGCTAGCATCACGCTTAGAAGTGACTACGATTTCCGGAATTTTTCCCATTTAAAACTTGTCTCTTCTCAAGTTTGAAAGTGCAATAAGACTGACGGAAAATGAAACGTGGCGATTTTCTAGGCTGATTTTACCCGGAACTATACTCTCATTCTGGCGTAATAATCAAGGAAAGTTGCAAAGGTACCATGGGCGCAGTGATATGACGCGCCTCAAAGTATAGTCCCGGTAGGCATAAAGCAATGAGTTCCAGCACCTTTCAGTTAGCAGGTAATCACGTTGGTTGTATTGCCAGAAGAAGCCTACAGGGACTATTGAGGCGCTGCGTCATATCACTGCGCCCATGGTACCTTTGCAACTTTCCTTGATTATTACTTGATTAAAACTTTCCTTGATTATTACTTGATTAAAACTTTCCTTGATTATTACTTGATTAAAACTTTCCTTGATTATTATTATTACTTCCTTGATTGCTCGAGGGAAGGTGGAAAATTAGCTTATTTCCAAAAATGGCGGAATATCCCTTTAACAATATCCCATCTCTCCCCAATCCCTCCTACCTCCCTCCCTTCCTCCTGCTCTCCATCCTTTGCCTCCCGTTTCATTTATTCATTAAAAAAACACAGCCTATCTTGGTGCTATTTATTTTTTTATAGCCCTGTCAAAACTTGGGCTTTCAATCGTGTCTACTGATTGTAATCTGCTTACTCGAACTCAACTATTCTGCATTTAAAAAAGAAACGATTCATACAACCTGTGGTAAACAGGGCGTTTATTTAGAACAGATTTTGTTTCAGTCTGATTGACACATTGTATAAGCTACTCAAGTTATTTAATGTTTTAATGGAAGCACAATCATTCAATCTTGAAGGAGACATCGTAATGACAGCAGACTCTTGACCCTCCTTGCCGCTAATGGTTGACATCAAGAGTCTTTGAAAGAGTCTTTCTGACCCGAGGCAAGTGTTTATATGATCTGTACTTGTGAAAACAAAAATGAATTCCCTGTAAGTATACCCAAGAGCAAATTATGTTGGCTAGTTCCAGCATCTGAGAACAAATGCACTTGTCATTCAAGGGAATTCTCATAATGACTTTAAACACTTGATGTTTAGGAAATTTCCTAATTTTCATCATTAAGAATTTTCGGTTAAGGCACGTTTATTGTGGGAGTGCGTTGTTTGGAGTTTTTCTCATTTTGTCCATGAAGTGACAGTCAGCTAGCAGCTTAGAGCAGCCAAGCCCCACCACTTTCAGTACACCATTCAAAACCCCCTTGAACCACCTCAGCCACCGCTGATCATCCAACAGTGCACATTCATTATGTCTACCGTGGCAAACAAATGAACTCATTTATAAGCACGCCACGCTATGCGCTGTCGTGATTATGTTGTAAAACGCTCTCACTCATCATTAAAACAGCGGAGCAGCAAGGTAGCTTCACATAAAGCAGAGGGGATTAGCGGGGAGCAGCCTTGTCGCATCAGGTTGGAGATACTTCAGGAGTTTCAACTAACGTGGGGATGTGTGAATAACGACAAGTCTACGTCTGCTACCTTTAGTGCAAAACCTACATGAACTAAATGAAAACCAAGGGGAGAACGTTAGCCCGGGGAGATGCAGGCCGGTTATTGCATCCTATACCCGAGATCAACTAGAAGCTATTTCTGTGGTTCAAGGTGAGTCAAGGTGAATTATGTTAAAGCGGGTTAACATTACTCTCTCAGTGACTGAGCCTAATGACAACGCGTCTTGTGCACAAAAACTTTAGAGTCAGTAATCGGCTGCTGCAATCAGCACATTCCGAGTTGGTCAGTCAGTCCGTTTCAATGTCAACATCCCTTGACACTCACGTCTGTTGTGTTGTGGATGTTGCAGATGTGTTGTGGGGTTCGCAGATGTGTTGTGGGGTTTTCAGATGTGTTGTGGGGTTTGCAGATGTGTTGTGGGGTTTGCAGATGTGTTGTGGATGTTGCAGATGTGTTGTGGGGTTTGCACGTTTTTTGTTGTTGGGGTGTGCGTACGTTTTTCGTATTTGTAAAGCATTTTGGAGTTTGTTCGCCATGTCTCTTTACTGTAGGCTGGTGAGAGAGAGAGACTCCCAGTCTCAATGTGTGTGTTCACCTCAGGCTCAGTTCAGGGAACAGCCCAAATCACACCAGCGCAATTGTCCGTTCATATTTGAAGCGCAACCTAAAACATAAATATAATCATGTGTTTTTTAACGATGCAAAAAACACAGAGCATGGATCTCTGTTTTTCTGCTTACTTGGTATACGATTCAAACAACATTATTTAGCATCTGTCCCGACACTGTGGTCATTTATAGTGTGTGTGTGTGTGTGTGTGTGTGTGTGTGTGTGTGTGTTGGGCCTGCTCGTGTTACAAAGACCATCGATTGAAGGACCCTCGGTCCATTCAAATCCATTCACTTGAATCGATCCCTGCTCCCTTGTCTACAATTTCAGCCTGTGTTTATATACATGTATGCCCCTTGTTACCTACTTTTAAACTCAAGCTTTGGCTTCATGGTCCCTCTTCTCTTTCTCTGGTCCTATTGGTAAAACATGGGAGGTGTAATTCATTAAGGCTGGCTCTCCACCTTGTGTCCCCATGCTATCCCTGGGCCCAAGCCAACTGTGTTTGCCTCTGTTCTGTCACAGACCTGCAGGTTGTCTGTCAGCAGTGTGCTGGTGGGTGGGGGGCAGCATTCCACCCAGGTCTGACTTCTGGAGATTACCCCCTCCCAGCCAGACATAATGTCATGGCTGGTCCATACTCACCTCTTGCAGCCCTTTGGATAAGATCAGGAAAACAAGACAAATAAATAAATAGATGTGCAGTTATGTAACAACTTTGAGCCCTGGGCAGGATGTGGCAGGTACATCCTAAACAGAATCTGAAGTATTTACTGGCAGACGCGCTCGTCTTCCAGGCTACAGAGTTGACCCGGAGTTTACACACACATACGCACACAGTTTAATTTACAAATTTACATTTACAAGACAAGTTGACTGGTGAACAATCAAACAATGAATATGAAACAAGATGAGAAGTTGAAGGTTTAGCTTTTTTTTTGTTTTTAAGGTTCAGGTTTAGCACACCTTGTCCACATTTTGCTTTCACATTTGTTCGACTGTCTTTCATTGCTGAGTATTCATAGTTGTTTGGATTTTGTCCTTGGCTGTACATTGAAGCTTCTGTTCTTCACTGTTTCTTTCCTGTGTGGGATTGTAGCCATGCATGTCCTAATCTGAATAGATAGACTCCAGAGAACATAGCAGAGCAGGTCAGACTGTGATGCTCCTGCCAAATGTTCAGTTTTCAAGGATCTTATGAGTTTATCTCCAACATAGGAGTTTCTATGCACTCATGTGGATCAAATGCCTCCCCCAAAGTTGGTTACATTTGTATTTTCTTTGTAGGTTTGCTATCAACACACACACACACACCCCAGGTTTTAATTATTTGAGATTCAAATCCATGGAGACTTTGTGGTTAACTAAAATTGATAGATATGCTGCAAAACTTCACTTCAACTTCAAACTACCTTCAAATATACCAAATGATTGCTCAGAAATAGTCTTTACAATTCAAAGCTGAATTCATTGACGTTTCATTTTTTCAACCTGTGTAAAGCGACCGTGTAATGCGAAGCAACTGACAGCAGCAACTTTGTACACCACAGACATTTGTTGATCCTTGTCTTTCATTTTCCCTGAGTGCTTGTCATTACATTTGAAGTTGTTTTGGAATATTGTCTTTTTTCAAGAATAATAGCAATTTGGAAATGCGTGATTACTTACTTTTGAGTGCGTTACCATACTTGCTTATCTCTTGCAGGCAACTGCTCACTCAGATCCCAGCCGAGTTTAAAAATACATTATGTCGCTTTATGTAGCTGTACTGCTGGGAAATGTTGGGGAATTCATAAAAATTATAGATCATGCTGTTGTAAATGTAGAATAGAAAACCCCTCAAAAAGAAACCAAATCAGGCCAAGGGTATGACAGAGCAGAACTATGTTGTAATGTAAGTATTGGTAATGCATTAACCGTTTACATTTTAAATCTCACACACTGCACTTGAGAGATGTCCTTGCATATTTCATATTCATTTGCATTTCAGAAGGACCACCAAAAGTCGAAGCCTTTTTAGAAAATGAAAACAATTTCTAAATGCGTGGCCTTTGCTAATGAATTCCAGACTGGCTCCCAGATGCTTTCAGCTCTCATGTTGCATCAGCCAACTGACAGATATGGTGGAGCAGGTCTATGGCCGTCCCCTGGATGTACCAGCAACATGTTCTTCTGGATTCACAGCAGCTGACATTAGACGTGTCTGAAATGTCCCTGCTCCATCGGGGAGGTTTTGAATATTAGTCACTAAAGCCATTATGTTTTCAAACTTTTTTCCCAGGCATGCTGATTTCTGTTTTGAGCCCTGTCGCATGTTTGAAGCCTAAATTGAACGTTTGCTCCCCTCGTGGCTTGTGGAGGTGAGGCGTGGAAGGCATTTCTGGCGCCATGGCGACAGTGATGTGTTTCTTGCTTGACGACAACCAAACTCGCAACAAGTCGGTTGTCATCCCCCTTCGACTAAACAAAGACTTAGAATTTCCATTCTCACCCTCTCTCTCTCTCCCGTTCTCTCTCTCTCTCTCTCTCTCTCTCTCTCTCTCTCTCTCTCTCTCTCTCTCTCTCTCTCTCTCTCTCTCTCTCTCTCTCTCTCTCTCTCTCTCTCTCTCTCTCTCTCTCTCTCTCTCTCTCTCTCTCTCTCTCTCTCCCGTTCTCTCTCTCTCTCTCTCACTCTCTCACTCTCTCTCTCTCTCTCTCTCTCTGCAGGGAGGTAACAATGCGGGCCACACAGTGGTGGTGGATTCAGTGGAGTACGACTTCCACCTCCTCCCCAGTGGCATCATCAATCCCAAAGTCACTGCCTTCATCGGTGTGTAAACACACACACACACACACACACACACACAGGCGGTATCTGAAATGAAATGGTCTTGCATCAAAATGTCTATGTCTATGCCTATCTGGACATACAAAAGTGTCAGCTATATGTCCTTGCACTATATTTGTAATTGGAGCACTGCGGTACAGGGTCCTGTCCTGGTGTCTGGGCACCTTCTGTAGGGCTGCTGGCGTCTGGTGGCTGGCACGGTGGGCCGCTTCTTTCCACTTGTCCCACCGCCAGCCTGCTGGCAGCCTCACTCCAGCTCGTCTGCAGTAACCTCATTAGCTAATGGTATCTCTCTCTCTCTCTCTCTCTCTCCTCTCTCTCTCTCTCTCTCTCTCTCTCTCTCTCTCTCTCTCTCTCTCTCTCTCTCTCTCTCTCTCTCTCTCTCTCTCTCTCTCTCTCTCTCTCTCTCTCTCTCTCTCTCTCTCTCTCTCTGTTTCTGTCAATGTGTCCGTCTCTCTTCCCGTGTCTCCCTCTGCCATTGTATGTCTGTCTGTCCCTTTCTCGACCTCTCTCCCTCCCCGTCTCTGTGTCTCTCTCCCAACCGTCCTTACATCTGCAGTTGAACATGCCTGCCAGGATCCCTTCAGGTTGTCCCCCCACCCCTTTGATTTACGCCACCGAGCCCCCATTTTTGCGCTGTCTTCCGAGGCGTGCGTGAACAGCAGTGTGTGCAGTGTCGCGGGCTGAATCTGCTGTAGCCCTTACGAACACTAAACACACGCTCCAAACTTCTGCAGAGCAGTGGGAGGGCGTGTGCTGCGCTGAAGCCTTTTACCCTGCGTTGCTCTGACACTGTTGAACTGAGCGGCGGGGAAAGAAGTGTGATTAGAGAAGCACCCGCTGGTTGCATTGATTTCTCACAGCCAGTGAGAGTTTTTGTAGATCATCTTCAGAGCAATGTATTAGTAATGGTTTACTGCAGAATTGGATACAAATCAGGGCCTTACCACTACTACTACTAGTGTCATTTTAGGCAAACAAAAAAGTAAACACCAACACAGAACGTTGATGCCGGCATTACAATGAATGATGTTGCTGCTGGCTCCCATGGCGTCATGCAGGCGTGCCTCTCACACTACAGTACCTCACAGAAGGTCCCCAGCAAGGGCATGGATGTATCTTTAATGTTTGAAAAAAACACTACAGAAGCTATGGAAGAAAAGGCTTCCAGAGTAATAATGTTTATCTCATAGCTAACAGTGAATATACCATAATGTACCGTAATATATGTATAATAATAGTACCTGACCCTGGTATTGAATGTGAAGATGGGGCTTGACGCTGTGGCTGATGCTCTCCTCCTCAGGTAACGGGGTGGTTATCCATCTTCCTGGACTGTTTGAAGAGGCAGAGAAGAACACCCTCAAAGGAAAAGGTAAGTCACACACACACACACACACACACACACTCGCACACAGAAAAACAGTGTTGATCAGTTCAGAGGATGCTCTGCTTCAGTGAGAGATCTCATTGTTCACTTTGTGGGCCTGGTAAAGACATCTCTGTTCACTCTCTCACGACCTGCGGTCGTTTAGGTCTTACGGACTGGGACAAAAGGTTGATCATCTCAGACAGAGCACACATTGGTAAGTTATCGCTATCCTGTGTGTGTGTGTGTGTGAGCATGTGTGTGTGAATGAGTTTCCTGTATGTCCTGGTTTCTCTGAGGCCTGAGAGTGTGTCCCCTCTCTGCCCTCTCCACAGTGTTTGACTTCCACCAAGCGGTCGATGGGGTTCAGGAGCAGCAGAGGCAAGAGCAAGCAGGGAGGAAGTGAGTTTGGGTGTTTAGTCCTTTCTCAGAGACGGATATCAACCAGCCTTTGGCGTAAAAACCAGCTTTATCCTTTTGACCTCGACTGCTCGGTATTTGTTTGCCTTGCCCTACAGCTGAGGTGCACAGAAGTTTAAATACATGTCGTGTCTATGTTTCTGTGATTTTGAATGGCTGAATTTTTTTTGTGTCTGTAACTTGGAGCGATATGTTTAGCGATGTACAAACACGTTGTCAATCCAAATTGGCCAGTGAAGGTGTGTTAGACCACAACCAAGCTAACTGGTAAAGGAGGGAATACGCATAAAGCAAGCAATGTATTGCAATGTTAACATCATGAGAATATTAAGGATTTGGGTTGGGGTTTAGTGTGCAGGGGAAAGAGCTTTCCTCACAATCCATCAGAACTTTGAATTCAAGCATGTGTACGGGTGTTTGTGAAATACCGTTCCTAGATATGCCATCATAAGGATCATTTTGGGAAACATACAAAGGTTGAATTAAAGTTAACCAAAGCAACAGGATTTCTGTAACTTGATGTCTTTGGGGTTAGTGTGTCATTGGGGTAATCGTTAAATGCATAAAGACGGAGTGAAAGTCATGTCATTGAAACAAGATTCCCAGCAACTGGTTGAAGTAGTGAAACAAATATGCTAAGTTATGTATGGCAGGATGTTGAGTTGTTTTTTGGGGGCAATCAAATTGTCCCCCAGGGTGGGCTGAGGCTTGGTTGGCTCAATACCCAAAGTCTGTGTGTTGATGTGTGTGCTTTACAAGTCTTAATGGTTATTATCAACCTCGAGGGAGCTGCTAGGCAGGTGGGTTTTCAGTTGCTGCTAATGGAAGATGTAGATGTAGCTCTAGTTACATGATCGTGCCCATAAAATGGGTTTTAAAAGATAACAGAGCCACCAAATGTATAATAGATGTGCTACGCAACCTTTCGTTAGTTTGTCCTCAAGTCATCACGTGTGAGCCTCTGGCGTAGTCTTTAGCAAAAACAAAGCCAGTGTGTTAACATGGAGCTATCTGTAGTGGGTGGCTGTGGGTGTGGAGAACAGCACCAGCTATTTATGGGCTAGGGTACAACCAGTGTTGGACAGAATGAACTTAACCGTCGGTCCATATGTCCCCCCGGTGCAGCTCCTAATGGCCTGTGAGGTGCCTCTCTATGTAACGCATGTTCAATTCCCCACAGCTTACTGAGTGCTCCTGGGCACTTAGGCTATTTAGTCAGCTATCATGTGCTGTGTACCCATAGGATGTTTTGAATGCATGACTCGATGATCTTTCTTAATTGCAACGTTGTTCACTACTGGGTGGATGATGAAAAAAGCATGTTGCATACTTGAAGGCAAGCACGTGAACAGTTTATCAATGTTCATTTAACCAATCACAACCACATGTTGCCCTATTTTATGTTGCTGCTATGTCTGGTTCTGTTTAGGTGTTTGGTTATTTTTTAAGTCATGGGGAGTGGTTGACCTTTATTCTCTCTCTGTCTCTCTGTCTCTCTCTCTAGCCTGGGGACAACAAAGAAAGGGATCGGACCTGTCTACTCTGCCAAGGCAGCGCGGAGCGGGCTCAGGATATGTGACCTCATGTCGGACTTCACTCAGTTTTCTGAAAGGTCCGTTCCACTCGACCCTGGATCGCTTCGATGCTTCAGTGAGCAGCAGTTGGGGTTTCTGGAAGCCGAGCCCATGATAGAAAGTTGTGTTGTGTTTGTTTTCCGTTGCTGGAACACCCGGACAGTTAGCGCTGTCTTCCCTGAGCTATGGGCACTGTCACCAAATCATTTGTAACACATTTCTTGTGATGATCTTTTTTTCCATGGGGGTTTCTTTAGGTATAAGGTGCTGGCCCAGCAGTACAAGTCCATGTACCCAACTCTGGAGATAGACATTGAGGGCGAACTGGTCAAACTTAAGGTACCAGAAGTCCACGAATACCACAAATGTTTTTGTCTTATATTCTGTTACATGCACGTACAATGCTTTACACCAGGGCCATGATTCTTCCCGATTTATCCAGAATTCTGACGAGATCCATGATAAAAAATATTCCTTTATTTGTGTGTGTGTGTGTGTGTGTGTGTGTGTGTATGTGTGTATGCGTGTGTGCGTGTGTGCGTGTGTAGGACTATGTGAAGAGGATCCAGCCCATGGTGAGGGACGGGGTGCACTTCATGTATGAGGCTCTTCATGGTCCTCCTAAGAACATCCTGGTGGAGGGAGCCAACGCTGCTCTTCTGGACATAGACTTTGGTCAGTGAGCAGTCCATATACCTCCAATGCCTCCCTTGTTAAACCCACCTGGACTCAATAGAGCTGGCTGTGAAACTGACATCCATGCAAAAGTCACTCTCAGTCTCTCTGAATGTTCACATCAGACCAATATGGATCTGTTTTAAAGGGACGGGGCTCTTGAATGTGAATGATGCAACATTTGCATATACAATAGCATCTCTAAACGAAACCATTTTACTGGCTTTTATCATTGCCCGGCAATTCAATACAATGACAATCACTTGCAGAACACCTTCCTATACAAGCAGTATACAACAGTTCAAAGCAAATCTCTAGCCAGGTCCTCCACTGCTCCAGTCCCTTAACACACTGTACATATGCATACAATCTCAATATTATTTGTGCTATTCATCTTCCTGGTAGAGTAATGGTTATAAACTATGTTTTGTGTGCTGCTTTTCTAATGAAAGCCTGCTTGGAGGTCCGACCCATGCCATAGGTGAGTTTACTAATTACTACTGAAGTGTTGGGGAGACTTTGACTTGGCACCTTCACTGTACGGAGCCCACACCGTCACTGCTGGACCACCGGGGCACCACGCACCAGCCCGCTATCAGCCACCGCACTTCCCCCCCCAACCACCGTTATCAAATGCTCGCAGTGTCACCACAGGGGAATGAGTGTATGCAGACAGTGTATCCTCCCCCACTTGCACAAGCTGTTCTGTTTTGTCACTGTGTTTAACTGTGTGTAGACTTCAACTGGTTCTCCTTTGTCAGTTCCTCACACGAGTTCCTTACACGACGGATCAAGCCGTGCTGATCCTCGGTGATCGTGTGACAGTCTTTAAGTGCACAACGCTCTGTGATCAAGGGGGGCCCGCGGGTGGGTTGGGTTACGGCCCCGGACCCCCGGCCTGGTGCTATGGACCGGTAACGACAACAAAGTCCTGTCAACGTGGGTCGGTAGCAACACCCAACACCACGCCACTTTGTCTAAACTGACAGCCGAAACTCTCTGGCCTGCTCGTCAACAAATGTACATGATAAGTGGTACCTTTCTGGCCGGTTTGTTCACTGTGCCGCAGGGATCGTCAATTAGTGTTTTTAAAGTTATTTAGCACTTGGATAACAAAGTAGGACTAGGGAAGGCAAAGCAAACGTCTCCTTCTGTTCATCTAATTCTGTGAACAGGCAAATAGCAAATGAATTAGTGAAAAACATGCTTTGAAGTATAATAGTACAATAATCTAACTCAAACATAATCAACATAGTCATTTGCACAAGTGTTATGGAAACACTTTTGTCAGTGTCCACTGTCTAACAGCCTGAATCTAGACAGGTCGGCCTCATTGTAGAAGCTGCTGGGTACACAACATTTCCTTGCAGTTTTCCCTGCGGATTCCGGTATTTGTTAGGCCACCCGAGGTCCTCATGAACCTCCTGAAGCCCGGCTTCCCACCACCGCTGTCGGCGGCTCTGGTGGTTCAAAGGGAGGGCCGGGGGGGGGCCGTTGCCCCCTCAAGGCGCTGACACACCAGACCGATGTCAAGGCACTGGCTGCAACAAAGGCCCACCGCCGCGCCGCCTCCCTCAGCTGGGTGAAAACGGTCCTCTAGAACACGCGGGTAAAGACTGCAGCCAGCGGCCTTCTGGTACGTACGCTCTGGCCCACTGGTACGTGCGCTCTGGCCTTCTGGTACGTACGCTCTGGCCCACTGGTACGTACGCTCTGGCCCACTGGTACGTATGCTCTGGCCCACTGGTACGTATGCTCTGGCCCACTGGTACGTACGCTCTGCGCCGGCGTGAGGACATGAAGCTCCCGTCAGCAGGTGGCATTAGTCTAGTGGTTAACAAAGGGACACGGGAAGGTCTGGGACTGTAGGTGTATACTAGGCACAGGCCGGTCAGCGGCTTCAAGGTATACCACGGTATGAAAAGGTCAAGGTTTCAAAACCACTCAAGTTTTCTGTCATACCGTCGTCCCTGCGGTATGAGCGTATTTGTATTTTTTTTTCTATGTTACGTCTCGTCAGAAAGAAAGTAGAGGTCCCTCATGCCGTGTGCAGCTGCAGCGTAGTGTCCCTCCAGCGTAGTGCCCCTCCAGCGTAGTGCCCCTCCAGCGTAGTGCCCCTCCAGCGTAGCGCCCCTCCAGCGTAGCGCCCCTCCAGCGTAGCGTCCCTCCAGCGTAGCGCCCCTCCAGCGTAGTGTCCCTCCAGCGTAGCGTCCCTCCAGCGTAGCGCCCCTCCAGCGTAGCGCCCCTCCAGCGTAGCGTCCCTCCAGCGTAGCGCCCCTCCAGCGTAGCGTCCCTCCAGCGTAGCGCCCCTCCAGCGTGGCGTCCCTCCAGCGTGGCGTCCCTCCAGCGTGGCGTCCCTCCAGCGTAGCGCCCCTCCAGCGTAGCGCCCCTCCAGCGTAGCGCCCCTCCAGCGTAGCGCCCCTCCAGCGTAGCGTCCCTCCAGCGTAGCGTCCCTCCAGCGTGGCGCCCCTCCAGCGTGGCGTCCCTCCAGCGTGGCGTCCCTCCAGCGTAGGGCCCCTCCAGCGTGGCGTCCCTCCAGCGTAGCGTCCCTCCAGCGTAGTGCCCCTCCAGCGTAGTGTCCCTCCAGCGTAGCGTCCCTCCAGCGTAGCGTCCCTCCAGCGTAGCGTCCCTCCAGCGTAGTGCCCCTCCAGCGTAGTGCCCCTCCCCCTAAGCACCTCCGTGAGTGACAAGCAGGCAGCTCTGCAGGCTGTGTGATGGCTGAAGGAGGCGAGCCCCCCGATCTTCCCCCCCCCCGTCTAAAATCACCAAGTCAGCTGTATGGGAATACTTTGGTTACCGTAAAAAGACGAGAGAAGGTCACCCAACATGCAAAAACGTGCATGAGGACAGTGACAGCCCGAGGAGGCAATGCATCAAACATGATAGCACAGCTGCGGGAGCACCACCCATCGCTATATGCTAAATTCAATGTAAAGGTAAAGGTGCTGTATTGAAATGAACAAGCGTATTAGCGTCTGGCATTAGTGAAATCAGATGAGAAGTTATGGTTAACTTTTTTTTTTTACTGAGGCAGATATGGTAACTAGCATGCTAAGATGGATCCATCTAGTTTTTTAGTTTTTATAACTAGCATGCTAGTTATAAAAAAAAAATGCTAGTTAAAAAAAAAAGTTATCCATAACTTTTTTTTCTTTCATCAATTGTTGTAGAAGCTAAGCCAATGCTTTAAGCTACTGAGGTATTTCAACAGTAAATTTGTTTGACGGGCTTTGACGGATGAACGAGAGTCCGGTTGGTTTTCAATTTAGATGCAAACAGGTCCATTTATTTTACATTTCATACGTTGATCACACTTTTCTCACCCACACACAGCGTATTCTAGTGTCGCCTATCCTAGCACAGAGTAGCGATCAAAACTGTTTTTACCTTTCCGGTTGGAAACACCTGACGAGCCCCCAAAGGTTCCTACCCTATATCGGCTGACCCGCCAATCACAATCGGACCACACCCACACACACAGTTGACATCAAATCTGCTCTTACAATCTATTGCTATATGGATAACGCCAGCTAGTTTCCTCTCAAACACGAAGCAAATAAGAGAAGCACATTTTAGAGCTGTAATAATAATACCGTGAAACCGTGATATTTTTGCCTGATGTTATCATACCGTCAGAACCTCATAGCGGCCCATGCCTAGTGTACACAAACATGAGACCAAACAGCTTCCCTTCCACGTCACACGGCTCACACAGGGAATATGTCTGATCAGACGCTGGAAATGCAGACGCTTCCCCCGTTCGACAAGCTGAATCGGCCCAAAGAACAGCAGACAGGGTCTGACGAGAGACACCGCAGAAACGAGGGCCACAGGGACGACCCAGTGTGTCAGGACCTCAAAGAAAAAGCTAGCCCGAATTTAATATTGCAAATGAAGATACAGACTTATATATAACGTCACATCAATGTTCTTCACAATTAAGAAATATCTTACCTTATTTCATACATGATACAATTCAGGGTTCCCAATCATGTTCAGGAGGCCTGTCTGAGAGAGTCTCTCCAAACATTTGTAGTTTATTTCACAAAGTCAAGTCAAAATGTGCAATGTTGTTTAGTTATTGATGAGCCCTAAGCCTGCGGGGGTAAGTTATGATTTATTCTAACCTGTAGAAACAGATGGATAAACATTGCCGTACGCTTGGTTTATGACAGAAACTGCCCTGGTTCTACAAAGCACCGGCCAAAGAACCACTGACGTTGATGTTGAATTATCCGATGTAAATGATGAGTGGTATCTTTCTGTCTGTCTCAGGGTTTGTTCACTGTGAACTATGGTTTGAGTTGCTGCTCACACAAACAGCAACTCATGGTTCGCTGACGAAATGAACTGTGGCAGCTAGTCTGCCTTAAACGCACGATGAGCCTGTTGTCACGGAGGCTAAAACATGGGGATGCTGGTTATTTACTTCCCAGCATTGCATCACACCGACAAGGTAACAGCGTGGCGTGAAATGGACACTCGATGGACTCCACCGCTGCACAATGGTCTGCTGCGCTACAGAAAGACGCTCTGGTGCTTACTCTCCAATGGGCTTTTTAATACCGACTGTAGCTAATGAAAAGCTGTAGCTGGCCAACACAGCAAGCACGATGGCTACGGCGCGATTGTCAGGGACACAACGTGATATTAGAGTTACATTGAAAAGGGGGTAATGGATAGGGTTCATGTTTATTCACTTTCCAGTGTGTACTTGGTCACCTCGGCTACGAGTCCGCGCACGCTGTTATCGTGAACAATGGCGGTCGCGCCACCAATCACACTCCTGCCATTACGAAGTTTGGGAAGCATTTCCACCGGCGGACATGTCCTGTACATTCACTGAGGACGCCCCGATGCATCTGTCGGGCTCCAGTCGTGGCTGGGCTCCCCGAAGGCGGAGGTCTGCTTGAGTCTCGAGCAAAAGGACCACCATGAACCTGGCTCTTCTGCCATCACCGACCACACTGTGGGGCTGACAGAGACGGCGTCTTGTGTGTTCACACAAGGAACCCTAACCCCCCCCCCACACACCAGCGTTTGACTGCTTGAGAAACTGGTCTTTCTGGTTTGAGTCTGGTGTCTGGGAGGCGGTGGAGGGGAGGTAGTGGACATGTGGTTCCCTCCCCCCCCCCGGTGCTGGGGGGGGTGTTAAAGCTGCAGCTGATTAATTAGAATAATGCTTGAATGTGATCACCATGTGATGGTGAAAACATTCAGGGAACAACGTCCTCATGTTAGCGTCACCCACCAGGACAAGGCGCTGGGCTCCCTTATCTCTCCGTAGGGAGGCGCTGCCCGGGGCTGTGCACACACTGGGCCCCTCCTGTTTACCACTCACTGTGTAGGTGGTTTGTTGTACCACATGTACGGACCGGTACTTTCATGAGCCACCCTCGTGACGGCCCGCCGCCGCAAGCAGAGCCGTCAGGCCTCGTGGTTCACGGCTCATGGCTGGACCTGTTGTGGGGATTATACGCCTGTTGGTGCCGACCCGTATAGAAGCCATTTCTTACAGAGACAGGACCTTTATATGTAATTACACTGTACTGGTAGAGGGCTGATTGTGAACTCTTATGATTGACCGTTATTGTGGGTTTCTAAATGTTAGAGAGAGAGAGAGAGAGAGCGAGCGATGTGAAATGAGGTATTCACCAAAGAGGTACAGTGTATACAGTGTATATAGAGAGAGAAAGCCAGCTAAAGGGCAAGTCCTGGCTCGCCTGCAGTAGTCAAGAGAGATCTTGAAGGAAAGCTGCTGAAGCAGTTCACTCTTCTCTGCCCCCCCCCCCCAGGCCCTTACTATTGTCGGTGCAGAGAACTCTTGTCGTGTGCCCGGGTCAAGGCCGTGTCATGAACGGCCAGTGCAGTGGTCATCACAGCACTGTCTTTCATCCAGGTGGCCTCGGTCGGCCTCCAGGTGTAACCCCCCCCCCCCCTGTGGCTCTGACCCCTCACAGGCACCTACCCCTTTGTGACGTCGTCCAACTGCACGGTGGGGGGGGTGTGCACGGGCCTGGGGATGCCCCCCCGCAACGTGGGCGAGGTGTACGGCGTGGTCAAGGCCTACACCACCAGGGTGGGCATCGGAGCCTTCCCCTCTGAGCAGTGCAACGTAAGCACGCACGCACACACATACACACACATAAACACACACACGCATGCACGCATGCACGCACGCACGCACGCACGCACATGCACACAGACACGCACACACACATAAATACACACTTAAACACACACACACACATAAACACACACACACACACGCAGGCATGCACATAAACACACACATAAACACATACATAAACACATAAACACATGCACACAGACACGCACACACGTAAAAACACACGCACGCAGACACACACACACACACACACACACACACACACAGAGGATGCATGCTACATTAACATCCCAGCATATGTGTGTGTTTATAGTTTTCCTTTTGGATTATGCAAGGGTTTGGTTATGTCAAAACACATTGGGGTGAATGACGCTGATGAGATACTGTTGTTCACTGGAAAACTGCAGAAGAACACTACAGTTACCTTCATAAATCTCCTACTGCAAATGTTCTCCTGCTTCATACCTCCATCTCTGATCCACTGGTCTGCTCAGGAGATTGGTGAACTGCTTCAAACCAGGGGGAAAGAAGTGGGCGTGACCACCGGCCGGAAGAGGAGATGTGGTTGGCTGGATCTCGTGCTCATCAAATACGCCCACATGATCAACGGGTTCACAGCGTGAGTGAAGAAAAGCTATGTATGGCAGGAACGGGTTGTGGGCCAATCAAATTGCACCCTAAGGTGGGTGGAGGCTTGGGTGGTCTCGATACCCAAAAAGAGGTGTGTGTGTGTGTGTGTGTGTGAGAGACAGAGAAGGAGAGAGAGAGAGAGAGAGAGAGAGAGGGAGAGGGAGTGAGAGAGAGAGAGGGAGAGAGGGAGAGAGAGAGATAAAGTGTGTGTGTGAGAGAGATCAAGTGTGTGTGTGTCTGTGTTTGTGTGTGTGTGTGAGAGAGAGAGAGAGATAAAGTGTGTGTGTGTGTGTGTGTGAGAGAGAGAGAGATAAAGTGTGTGTGTGTGTGAGAGAGAGAGAGATAAAGTGTGTGTGTGAGAGAGAGAGAGAGAGAGATAAAGTGCGTGTGTGTGTGTTTATATACCCATCTCTGTGCCGCAGCCTCGCACTGACCAAGCTAGACATCCTCGACGTGATGGATGAGATCAAAGTGGGCGTGGCCTACAAAGTTGACAACCAGTCTATACCTCATTTCCCAGGTGAGCCGGCGCGCATGCGAACACGCCCTCTGAGTCCTCTGCGTCTCGCCTGGTGGTTCTGAGCAGTGGTTCACATGTAGGGCCGGGTTCATCGGCGGGGACCACACGCTCGCCAATGCACTTCGCTGTCCACGAGCTGTGAACACGTGCTCTGCTCGCTACGTGCCGCTGCGGCCGACCCGGACTCCCTGCACCGGTAGTAAAGATTCTCAGCTGTCCGAGGTGCTCAGGGCCAGAGCCCAGAGCCCGGGCTCTCTCCAGCCCCCCCCCCCCCGGAGCAACAGATGCATGCGTTGAACCGCAGCCACTCAGAGGAAGAGTGTCTTGTTTAGTGTAAACGCCGGAGGCCGTGCCGTCGAGCTGCAAGCGGCTCTCTGCATCAACACCCTTGACCTTCCACCCACTACGTACTGACGAGCCAAACACATTGACGCCAAACCCCTCGAAATCCTATCGGCCACGCCAGGCACTAACCTCCGCTCCTCATGTTTCCTTGAAAAGCACTAACGCAGAAAATAAACTTGAAACTTAAGGATTTATATTTCCTTGAAAAGCACCATGACTTCTCAGAAAACTTGAAACGCCGCTTCACACTACAACATGAAACTAAAAAGTTTACAATATTTGACCAAATGTATTGGTCAAATTTAATTTGTGACAATGAGGGTACCTTTAAGTAGTCTTTTCATCGTTCACCAAATGGTACGATGTTTGGGCAAACACAGTAGTTGCATTGAGTTCACGTTGTGGCTTGTAACCTGTCCTGTCCTGTCAAACCAGCAAGAGTTCCCATCATGCCCCTCTTCTGTCCCGACAGCCAATCAGGAAGTGCTGCACCAAGTGGACGTCCAGTATGAAACGCTTCCTGGCTGGAAGAGTGATACCTCGGCTGCCCGGAGCTTTGAGGAGCTTCCAGAGAATGCTCAGAACTATGTGCGGTACATAGAAGAGCATGTCAGAGTGCCCAGTAAGACTCTCTCCCTCGCACACGCACACACATGCACGCACACGCACGCACACATGCATATTATCAAACACAAACTACAAACACAATCTCTCTCTCTCTCTCTCTCTCTCTCTCTCTCTCTCTCTCTCTCTCTCTCTCTCTCTCTCTCTCTCTCTCTCTCTCTCTCTCTCTCTCTCTCTCTCTCTCTCTCTCTCTCTCTCTCTCTCTCTCTCTCTCTCTCTCTCTCTCTCTCTCTCTCTCTCTCTCTCTCTCTCTCTCTCTCTCTATATATATATATATATATATATATATATATATATATATATACACACACGTACATTAATACTATGCTCTAAAGCCAAATGGCCATGTCGGAACAGACTTAAGATAATGTTTTAGAATGCTTCCATTGAAATGACTTGAGTCCTGTATGAAATGCTTTGCTCCAGTGAAACAGGTTTTTTTTTTTTCTTTTTAGGGTTGCGCTACAAACATGAAGTGAATGCTTGTGTGCGTTTTGTCAATGCCGAGCATTGCACCATTGTTATGCCGACTGACGTGTTTTCCTCCACAGTCAAGTGGATCGGAGTGGGCAAGTCCAGGGAGTCCATGATTCAGCTGTTCTGAGAGGGACTCAAACACCAGAGGACGCTGAGCGGCCAAACCTTACTGTGTTCTGCTGGCCCCTGGCCTTTTGATTTGTCATGTTTTCATGGTGTCTCTATGTCGTGGCCCCCGAGGTGAGCGAGCTCAATGAAACTGGTTGAAGTCTCGCTCATTTCCCATCAGCCTATGCCTTCCTTGTTTTGGTCTCATTGTTTCCTGGTGTTGCTTTGGTGATGGTGGTGAGCTGGTTTGACCTGTCAGGAGCTCCTTGTGACAAAGGAAGCAGGCGAGGAGAATACGCCGTACGAGCGATTTCAAAACCACCTAACAGCTTCTAGAGGGCGTGGTGACAGGGAGTGCAGGCTATGAGAATGAAAAAGTAAGATGTTGTGGTGCAGGTTGTGGGGATCATTGCTTTACAGGTGGAGAGGGTTAAGGACAATAGCTTCAACTGCTGTTCTGGTTGGTTTATACATAATGAAATGGTTATGATTCATTGGCGCAGTAGCAAGTTCTGTTTGAGTATTCATCAGATGGGGTTTTGGTTCGAGAGATGTAAAGAAACTCCATACCTTCCAGAATTGTAAAACTATGTTTCAGTTCTAGAAATGTACTGTCGTTTTACATATTTTGATCTTAAATCAAATATAGCACGATATATAAAGCTGGTAAGCCATTGAATTAACCTTAATCAGGAACAGTTTTAAGTATTTAATATATTTATACTGTTGTCTGTTGTTTCTTGAGGAGTGTTTTTGTCTACGTTTGTCTTTGTGCATGACAGAGCATGTCCATGTTGGCTTATGTTATAATTTTTATGCTTTTTGTATGCTTTTATTGTTTGAAACATATTCCTACTTACTCAATTATTTAGCACAGAGAGCAGGCTAATGCAATGGTATTATTTTGTTCCAAAAATGGGACAAAATTGTATCAACCGAATTGTAGATCAACACAGATCAAGTATTCACTATTGTGTTCCAACAGGTTTAACAGGTTTATTGTCCAAATGTGATCCATAACTCTTACTTGTTATTTACATTTATTTTTAACAGTGGACAATCTTGGCTTTATACTGTACATCTATGACAACTGTATGACTTTGCACTGGATTTAAACAAAAGGGATTTCTTTCATCTGTAATCTTTTTTTATTGAGCTGTATCTCGTATACGGGTTCCGCTGAAGACTTTATCTGTGTTTCGTGCCTCACGGCCTTATCATGGTTGGGTAAATGGCCAATGATCTTCTGATGTTCTCTCCCTAAGGTGGTAGAAGTTAATAATCAATAGTCAGGCAACCCATTGTAAGAGAACTCGACCAAACATTGAAGATAAGGTGGAACTTTATTAATCCCAAATAAATGATTGTGCCAGAGAACAACATAAGAACCCGAACGCCAGAATAATAAATAGATAAAGTGTATAAGGGAGGAAATGCTCACACACCAGTGCCTAATAGAACAACAACAGTAGGGTACATTTAGTAGAATAAGTCAACTCAAACAGAAGTAATGTTGCTCATGAGGATCACCGTAGTGTTCAGTTTGCACCCTGCAGAAGGGGGGTAGTTCTACAGTTTGATGGCTGTGGTAGGACAGACACCCAGTGGGGTTCTGTGGAGCCCGTCCTGGTCTCAGTCTGCTGCTGGAGTTGCTCCAATGTGGCTTGCAGGTGGCGTGCAGAGGATGAGCTGTACTGAGTAGTTTACTGAGTAGTGTCTTCAGCATCCTCACCCCCCACCTAGACGATGACGCCGGCCTCCACAGAGTAATAAAACATCTGAAGAGAGAGTCCATTAGTCCAGTTCAACTGTCTCTGGACACCATGTATCTGTATTCCTCTTCAATCTGCACCGGTTCTGCTGACACTGAATGGGCTTGTACGGGGCCTTAGATTCCCAAACATACTGTATGTTACGTTGAGTTGTAGGTGATTTCATTCCCACCGCTCCATAACCCTGTCCACCACACTCCTGTGCTCTGCCCTGCTGAAGCACCAGGCGGGGGGTAGAGTCGGCCAAGGACCTCTGCAGGTGGCAGGACTGTAAGCAGACCCCGAGCTCTGAGGTGTGAAGTGTGTGACCAGGATGGCAGACAGGACACGTGGACCGTAAGAAGTGGTACTTGATTATGTCCCTCATGCAGAAATATTGTACAGTCTCTCTCTTTAATTACTGTCTGCTGCGTCAGCATTGCTCTGTTTGGTCTACTGAATGTACACTTCACACACAGACAGAAGGTGACTCAAACTCAGTAAATAGCCCAAGGTTATTCACCCAAGCTTAAAGTGTAACTTAATTTGTCCACACACAGTTGTTCACACATTAGTGAATGTAACATGAGTAGGGGTGGACAGTGCTGGTGAAGTGGTGTGGAGGTTATGTTATGACTGTGTTCCTGACAGCCATTTTAAATGTTTTGCAATGGATATGTATCTGACCCTTTTATGGAACAACAAGCCAAAAAATAAATGTATTTGTGTTTAGAAACGTTTTTACAACTGTCAACAGGAAGAAAAAAAAACGAATGTCATAGCCTACAAAGTGCCCTTGTATGTGTAATGTTAAGGGGCCTGTCAACACTAGCAGCACGGTAAGATGTTCTTCAAATAAAAATGGTATTGACAAAAAAACAAAACATCAGCAGAAAAAAGTTGTGGCAGGCAAAGGTTCGAGGGATTATTTTACACTACATTAAAAACGACAACAAAACCGTTTTTGCTTCCATGTTTTAATTGTACGGTCAACGTGCTGACCCTTGAACACGTCACGACGGTGAGACGCGTCATGACTCGGGACTCATGTGGTTTATGTTCATGCGGTAAAAGATCACATTTTGTGCTCGAGGTTTTCTTGAGAAACAACCAATGGAATGGAATCAACGATCAATGGAAACACTTCATTAGAAGTGATTCCATTGATCAATAAAGATGGTAGTAAAGGCCATCTACAGGATTTCACAGCTACTGACACAATTTCAGGTGGCTGGTCGAAGCGCCACTCAGTGCTGGAGAGGTGTGGTGTTCCACTATCTTCTTCCTTTGAGAGGGGATGAGTGGTTTAGGAGCCAAACTCATTTGACCAGTCACCGAAGGTTTTCCAAAGCAAGGAAAAAACAACAATGATGAAAACAATCATCTGACGAGTGTTAATTACCTCTGCTTGTATTGAATGCAGACTGCAGTGTTCATTTGTTTCAACGTGAGATCCACATAAACACAGTTTGAAAGCCAGTAAAACAAGGGATGGGATACACCTTTCTACAGTATAATGGCTGGGTATTCATTATTATTACTGGTTATTCGTTTTTCATTCATTGTCATCAGTTACAGGAATCTTGCAATTTGTATTAATTTACATTTAGGGCATTTAGCAGACGCTTTTATCAAAAGTGACTATTAATAATGCAGTCATACAAATTGGCTCAATTTGGTTAATTAATTGTACACTTTTATTGTCCAAAGACATAACATATACAAACATGTAATTGATGCATGTTTTGTTTAATACATTTATATTTTCGTCCCCGAGTTAATTTTGTGAATACAGAGCATTTGTTGATCCATGTATGGACTCTAGGGGGCGCCATTTAGCTAAGAATAAAGTTTAAATGACCCATTTCTAATGACTCGCCATAAGGTAGCTTTGTTCTGAACTTCAGATGTTTGTGCAGCAGCAAAAATGCAACGAAATACAAACAAAATACGACAACATGTTCGGCACGGTGTTTCATCTCTCTCTGGTCCTGGTTGTACGATCGACCAAATACTGTGGTGTAGGCCCACACACATGTGGTACTAAGTCAACCACAACGTTCTGTCAGTCAGCAGTGTTGGTTCGTGGACGGTAGGTAGGTCGGAAAAAGAAAAACGTACGTAGTTAGTGTGTGTGTGTGTGTGTGTGTGTGTGTGTGTGTGTGTGTGTGTATGTGCGTGCGTGCGTGCGTGCGTGTGCGTGCGTGCGTGTGTGTGTGCGCGCGCGTGCGAGTGTGTTCTGTGAACCAACAGGCAGCGTTAACCCACTGCCTCAGATGGCTCTCATTTCCCTGTCCTCGGCCTGGCTTCCTCTTCTATTTGACTACATCTGAATAATACACACCACAACATATGAAGGCACACACACACACACACACACATGTCTTCCTGCCCACTCCTGTAACTCCCTCCCACCTGCCCTACACACTACACATTTGAATCCCACAGTTCGGCCTCTTTATTGTGGGGAAGGCATGGTATTTTACCGGACTAAATGGAGAACCAAATGAGAGAGTGTGTGTGTTTGTGTGTGTGTGTGTGTGTGTGTGTGTGTGTGTGTGTGTGTGTGTGTGTGTGTGTGTGTGTGTCTGTGTGCGCGTGTGTGCATGTGTGTCTATGTGTGTGTCCTCACCCAGCCATTAAACACACACACACACACACCTTGTTGTTACTGTACACTGCAAACAACATGTATGTATCATCCTGCTGTTCACATGAACACAGCATCTATGTACGCTTGTAGGTTATACTGTATGAAACCTGTCGAGAGGAGAGACTGAGCTCTCCCTGTGTTTCCTG
>JAXIVH010000004.1:3383999-3391499 GCA_036785325.1 Urophycis tenuis
GAGGCTTGTTCTGCTTGATGATGCGGGGAGGGGCCTGTGGCTGTGTTAACACTCCACTGAGGATCTGAACGGGTTTGGGTCCAAGAGCCCCGGGCCACAGCGGGGGGTGATGGAGACCGCACTGATTAACCACAGGAGGAGCAAGTGTACAACTCAGCTGGAGAGGGTGTGTGTGTGTGTGTGTGTGTGTGTGTGTGTATGTGTGTGTGTGAAGCAATCTGTTCATCTCAACGGGGAGCCATGGTTGGGTGTCAGGGACCAAGGGTTGGAGGAAATCACCCATACACACAGGCGTGCACGCAAACACAGACACACACACACACACACACACACACACACACAGAACAACACACACTTAGACACTCACACAAACACTCAGCCACACACACACACACACACACACACACACACACACACACACACACACACACACACACACACACACACACACACACACACACACACTCACACACACGCACACACACACACACACATGCATCCACATGCGTACCCAGCAGGCAGAGCCCAGGATCAATGGGCCACACTGGTGCGACACAAACCCGGAGATAGCGTCAAATTGGCAACATCGCCTGGTGTGGACAACAGAGTGCAGCCAATCAGATCTCCAACATGAAGCCTATTTATTGTACACTGAATCCCAGTCCCCGTTATTCTAATATAGAGGCCTGTTTGGTGTGTGGTTACCGGGCACACGTGCCAGTCGTTAAACTGGATTTATCTACAGCTATTGTTTCAGTTCTCAGTGATTCACATGTCTTGGCGAAGGTCCAAACCGGCATCTGACCAGAAAAATGTTACGTAATTATGGATTACAAAAAAAAACACACAACTAAGTTTAAAACTAACTAAACACTTTGACAAGTGGACAAAAATGGCCTCAGGGGGATTTGAGTGTGGATGCAGATAAAGATGGTCATTTTGGAACTAAATGGTCTAGCTGAGAGTCAAATGAGATGACTCTTTCAGCAATACGTACTGTATCTGGGCTCTACGGTCTGGGGACACATCAGAGAGAGAGAGAAAGGGGGCAGGGGGGGGGGGGGGGGGGGAGGGAAGAGGGAGAAGGAGGGAATAGCTGGGGGGAAGAATAGAGGTAAACAAAGAGAGAGTTAAAATTATGTACTGAAAGAGAAATGGAAGGACAGAGTGCAGATGAAGGGATGAAAATGGCAAGAGGAGAGATAAGGACATAGAAGGGGAAGAGAGGAGCGAGAGTGGGAGATAACGACATAGAGGGAGAGAGAGAGTGATAAAGAGAGAGGGAGAAAGAGAGCGAGATAAAGACAGAGAGGGAGAGAGAGAGAGCGTACGAGCCAAAGAGAGAAGCTAATTGCTAATCAAGTGAGGCTAGCCAGGGGAGTAATTGGTCCAAGCTAAACTGCAGTGTCACCAATTAGCATCTGAGACTAGGGAGATGGAAAGCATAAAGGCTCTTTAATTATGACCGTCTTCACATTTTTTTCTGCCTCATTTAGAGATAGGAGAGAGAGAGAGAGAGAGAGAGAGAGAGAGAGAGAGAGAGAGAGAGAGAGAGAGAGAGAGAGAGAGAGGGTGAGAAAGTGAGAGAGAGAGAGAGAGAGAGAGAGAGAGAGAGAGAGAGAGAGAGAGAGAGAGAGAGAGAGAGAGAGGGAGAGAGCGAGAGAGAGAGATGGATTAATGTTTTTTTTTTCTTAAAGAGCAGAGTCAATCTCTGAGGTTTAAACTATTAAGTGTATCCAAGCCTGAAGAAGGAATGAATAAGCATCAGGGTTAATGTAAACCCCACAGATACATTGAGATTAGAGAAACTAAAGTTCAGATGTATTCGTAATGGAATTACAACTCCAAACAGTAAACTAATATGGTACAAACAGCTGAAGATAACCAGATAACAAAATGGTCAACTCAATTGTAGTGCAGTGTCCCATTTTTATATTTTACTGTTATACACTCCTATACTGTTTTTTTTTTACTTCTATACTGTCCTTTTCTCTTTAACATTCAACTGGAGTATTTGTAACAAGTGCAATTTCCCTCAGGCATTATTTAAGTATTTCTGTCTGTCTGTGTGTCTGTCTTATGACTGTACAGTAACATAGAGAGCATTGACACACACACGGCGACATTGACATCGTATGACAATTGCCCACCTTGTCACATGACCTCTTATTTCTCGTATCCTGTTGTGCCACTTAGAACGCCACTCTGAGCATTATCAGAGCAGCACTGGCTCTGTGTGTTTGTTTCCGTGTTGCTTTTGCTACAATAGAACAAAGCAAACACAATACAAATGTAATGTATAATGTACAATGTACACATGTACAATGTACACATGTATGTGTGGCCTGGTTGAGTCTAGGAGTTCTGTCCCAGTGGTTCTGAGCACTAGACTCACACCCAGCGTGTGGAGCCACGGGCACGCAGGTCCCTCCCTGTTGCCATTTCAGACAGGGGGGAGATAAGTGTCCGCGGTAACCATGGCAACCCAATCGCTGTTACTTATGTTTTTTCCCTTGTCTGTATGTCTGGCGCCGTCCTCTCCGCGGGGCCTCTCCTCAGCCTGCAGCCGCTTGACTTGAAACACACAAACAGAACGAGGGCTCACACGCATCCATACGTTCACCACGTCAGGGGCTGACCAGCCAGACCAGCCCGGGAGCAGCTATACGGTTTTCGCCGTCTTGCTCAAAGACACCTCGACAGTGAGCTGGGGCGGAGGACGCGGAGAGAGCCGGGGAATCGAGCCAACGACCGTTCCGGCTGCCAGACCACCTGCTCTGCCTCCTGTGCTGCTCGAGAGCCGGTGGGGGGGGGGCGGGCGCCACCAACCCACGTGAGGCCAAACACAGGACCCCCAACCCCCCCCCGGCGCCACTTCATCTCACCGTCTCCCCAGTGATGACATCACCGCCCGCGTGCCGGCCTATAGGTCGCTCATGTCCAGGAGCTGGCTCTGGGCATTCAGCACACGCCTGACTGACTGACCGGTGCGATGCTGGCCTGACACACATGCATGCATTAACACGCCACGAAGGGTGACGCATACACAGTCAGGCAAGTGGGAAAACACACACACACACACACACACACACACACACACACACACACACACACACACACTACAAATGCACAGATAGACATGCGTGCACACACACACACACACACCACACACACGCACACAAACACAAGCGCACACATAAACAAACATGTCCAAGTTTACTGGCAGGATTTTGCCTGGAGACCAGCAGACTTAATTTGAGCTCTCATCCCAAACCCACTCTCATTAGATCCACTGTCTGAGCCTCTGTGGCCGCTGCGAGTCAAACGTCTTGCACCCAGTCAAACATCCCATAAAAAACACTCTGGGCCTATCCGGCTGGCTACTCTTTAATAAACAGAGAGAGCGAGAGAGAGAGAGAGAGAGAGAAAGAAAGAGAGAGAGAAGTGTGAAGGGGGTGGAAATGGAATTGGAAATGGCTTTATTCCTATTCAACTCAAAGCTATTTTACAAATTGTTTTGAGTTTTTACTTACTTTTAAATCTAACAGTTACCCAGAAAACAGGTACACATGTAGGTAGGTACACATGTTCATTGTGAAGGCAAGGGAGAAGGGCATTAAGCCCAGTGAAATGACTAAAATATAGTCAAATACAGAAGAGACGACTATCTCGAAGACACACCGATGATGTGATGAAACTAATCTGAACACAACACACATGTGGCTGTGGATGTGGATTTGCAAAAAGCTGCTTTGCTCCATTGCTCTGGGTTTTTTTTGCGGGGGGGGGGGGGGGGGGGGGGGGGGGGGGGGGGGGGGCTGTTGGTCTTTCATGGACACCACGGGAAACCACAGCAGTTCACTGGAGAAACCACACAAGACGACGGCGGCAGGCACGTCCTTAGACCCGGGCATTCGAGGGCCCCGGATCTTTTGGGAATAGCCCCGGATCTCCGTGCCATCAATGATGAAAAATCGGTGGCGAAGCTAGACCTTTTTTGGTCTAGCTTGCCTTAGCCCACCCTATTGTTTCGTCCCCCCCCCCCCCCCGTGGCCCCACCAAAAGTCAGAGCCTAGAATGGCCCCTGACTTCTGGGCTACAGCCCTGGATTTTTTCAATTGCAAGGGAGGCCCCTGGATGATGCGCTCACTGGGGGTGGAGCCGTGTCTCCTTGAGGAGACACGCCCTGAGCACCCTTCCCCGGGCACCCATGGGTGGGAACGTTTCACCTTTTTTTTCGGGGAAACAATTATATGTGCAATCATCTCCAATATGAGTCATTCTTTTTGTCTGAATCGTGTGAGGAGGATATATGTGATTGCTTGGCAAGGGTTTCTTGATTTTGCTTCCATTCCCTTTTGTTAATATTTACCATAGCCACTCATCAATGATCTAGCATGTTCTGACCGTGATTATCTCTCCGTTTTTAAATACTTTTTTTTTTTTTTGTGGGCGCAATTTTGTAGACACAAGCAGACACTTTTATTTTTACAATACAAGCTGCACACCAGCCCCGTCCCATTACACCAACCGGCCCCCATGTCCCAATAAACCAACCGGCCCCCTGTCCCATTACACCAACCAGCCCCCTGTCCAATTGAACCAACCGGCCCTGTGTCCCATTACACCAACCAGCCCCCATGTCCCAATAAACCAACCGGCCCCCTGTCCCATTACACCAACCGGCCCCTTGTCTTATTACCCCAACCGACCCCCTGTCCCATTAAACCATTAAACCAACCGGCCCCCTGACCCATTACACCAACCGGCCCCCTGTCCCATTACACCAACCGGCCCCTTGTCTTATTACCCCAACCGACCCCCTGTCCCATTAAACCATTAAACCAACCGGCCCCCTGACCCATTACACCAACCGGCCCCTTGTCCCATTACACCAACCGGCCCCCTGTCCCATTACACCAACCGGCCCCCTGTCCAATTGAACCAACCGGCCCTCCAACCGGCCCTGTGTCCCATTACACCAACCAGCCCCCTGTCCCTTTACACCAACCGGCCCCCTGACCCATTACACCAACCGGCCCCTTGTCCCATTACACCAACCGGCCCCCTGTCCCATTACACCAACCGGCCCCCTGTCCAATTGAACCAACCGGCCCTGTGTCCCATTACACCAACCAGCCCCCCTGTCCCATTACACCAACCGGCCCCCTGTCCCTTTACACCAACCGGCCCCCTGTCCCATTAAACCAACCGGCCCCCTGTCCCATTGAACCATCGAACCAACCGGGCCCCTGTCCCATTAAACCATCGAACCAACCGGACCCCTGTCCCGTTAAACCAACCGGCCTCCTGTCCCATTGAACCATCGAACCAACCGGGCCCCTGTCCCATTAAACCAACCGGCCTCCTGTCCCATTGAACCATCGAAACAACCAGCTCCCTGTCCCATTGAACCAACGGCCCCCTGTCCCATTAAACCATCGAACCAACCAGGCCCCTGTCCCATTAAACCAACCGGCCCCCTGTCCCATTAAACCAACCGGCCCCCTGTCCCATTGAACCAAAGCAAACCCAGCCTGTGTGAAAGCTTTCCTCATCATTCAACATAGAAGCTTGTCTTTAGAATCAAACTGCCCTGCTGCTTCTACGTGTGTGTGTGTGTGTGTGTGTGTGTGTGTGTGTGTGTGTGTTTGTTTGTGTCTGTGGGTCTGTGGCTGGAGGAGGGGGAGTGATGGGTTGAGGGCAGTAAGGTTGAACCACCCCTCAGAGTTAGGTTAAGGTGAGCCAACGCCACAGTGCTGCAATCAGCCCTCAGGCACTGGGCTGCTAAGAGTGTGCCTTGTTTGTGTGTGTGTGTGTGTGTGTGTGTGTGTGTGTGTGCGTACAGGTGCGGTTCCCTGGTTGTGTGTACGTGTACGTGTGTGTGTGTGTGTGTGTGTGTGTGTGTGTGTGTGTGCGTACAGGTGCGGTTCCCTGGTTGTGTGTACGTGTGTGTGTGTGTGTGTGTGTGTGTGTGTGTGTGTATGTGTGTGTGTGTGTGTGTGTGTGTGTGTGTGTGTGTATGTGTGTGTGTGTGTGTGTGTGTGTGTGTGTGTGTGTGTGTGTGTGTGTGTGTGTGTCTGTGCATGTGCATGTGTGCGTAGCCTGGAGAAGGCTGTGTGAATAACCAATCACACCTACCTGAAGAAGGTCACAAAGAACTGCACCAGATCCATGATGCTGTTGTGCTGCGAGAAGGCAATCTGGGGAAATAAGGGAGGAGATACATGAGGTAGAGAGAGCAAGGGGGAGAGTGGGGAGGACAGGTGGAGAGAGAGAGAGAGAAGAGGAAAGGTAAAGGGGGGGGGGGAAGTAGATGATACAATGTAGAATACCATTACTGGGGCAGTCAGGCTGAAGCTGGGCAAACTGATTATGCCTAGGGTGGACTCACAAACACACACACACGCACACACACACACACACACACACACACACACACACACACACCCGCATGCACGCATGCACGCACACACACGCACAGACACACACATACAGGTTTATCATTCCAATACTGGGTCTGATACCTTTAAGAGTTTGACTGACCACCACGTTAATTGGCATGTACACAGTAAACACACATACACACACACACACACACACACAAATGGTCATGGACAAAATAACAACACACATTGCTTGCGTAATCCATGTCTCCCCAAACATGAGCAATGGTGCATCATCTGAAACTGATGCAATGGTTGTGGATTATATCTGTCTTCTACCTAAGGGCAAAATGTTCAGACTTCTTACACAAGTACGCTTTTTAGCCGTGTCCAACGCATTCTCAACCCCCCCCCCACCACCACCACCACCACCCACACACACACACCACCTTCCCCTGCTCCCACACACACACACACACTCCATTGCTTCCCCACGCATGCGGTGTTTCCTTTGCCTTGTTTCACTGTTCTACTTACTGTTCAAACTTCCAGAAAGTTTCTAGCCGTTGCACTCTGCTCTCTCGCCGGGCAATCCAAATCAAAGCGGCCTCTCTTTATCACATATTTGCTTTTCATAGATGATAGTAAACAGCATGACCTTGTGCTCGCAAACCTACACTTCAGCCTGCAGGCCGTAACAGTTAGTAAGAAAATGCGACGGGGATGCTCGTATTTCCACCTGTTTCGTCAGCGTGCTCACAAACACACACACACACACACACACACACACACACACACAATCAGGTGTTCCACACACAAACAAACACCGAATACATGCAAACACACTCTCTGTCCCTCACACACAGGCTTGTATGCACACGCACATGCAACAATTGCCAGACATCTCAATCGCCAAACACCATGTCTCTGTGAGGAGACATCACCGTGTCTCTGTGTTTGGTTGTGTAGTCTCTGTCTCGTGATCACTACTACCACGCGAGACTACAGCCCGGTGAATTCTACATTCTTTGCTGCGATCAACAGCACCATCTTACCTGACCTCAAATAACATTCACTGCGTTTTAGAAGTCCGTCTGTCAGTCTTGTTATTTCT
>JAXIVH010000004.1:3396499-3403999 GCA_036785325.1 Urophycis tenuis
TGCTACTACTCGACCTCAGCGCAGCCTTCGACACGGTCAACCACACCATCCTCCTGGCAAGGCTGCGCCAGCTGGGTGTTGAGGGCACCGCACTCGATTGGCTCATTTCCTACCTCACAAACAGGCAACAGTTCGTCTCTCTCTCTGGACACTCATCCACCCTCTCTCCTGTTATGCAGGGGTCCCCCAGGGTTCAGTCCTTGGCCCCTTGACCTTTTCCCCCTAGACCTTTTCCCCCTTGGTCACATCATCCGCAAACACAACCTGGACTTCCACTGCTATGCCGACGACACCCAGATATACATCAGCACCAAATCCACCCGAAACCCTCCCCTCAGCCACATTGAAACCTGCATCTCCACTATAAAATAATGGTTGAACCACAATTTCCTCCAACTAAACAGTGACAAAACAGAACTACTTCTCATAGCCACCGAATCCACCCTCAATAAAACTGCTCCCGTCTCTCTCACCATCGGCACCTCGACCATCACCCCCTCCCCCCGGCACGCAACCTTGGCGCACGCAACCTGGACTCCACTCTCTCCTTCGATCCCCATGTCAGCTCCATCATCAAGACCTCATACTTTCACCTCCGCCGCATCGCCAAGATCAGACACTGCATCTCCCCCTCTGCTGCCGAATCCCTCATCCATGCCTTAATTTCCTCACGTCTGGACTACTGCAACTCCCTCCTCACTGGCATCACCTCTCACTCCCTCCATAGACTCCAAATGGTCCAAAACTCTGCTGCTTGCCTCTTCCCTCTCGTCGGTGCTTGTTCTCCTTGACCTGTCTGGGGCGTTTGACACCGTGAACCACCAGACCCTCCTCACCACCCTCACTCAATATGGCATTACTGACACTGCTCTAGCCTGGTTCACATCTTACCTTATGGATGGCACTTATCAGGTCACATGGAACGGCTTCCTATCCAAACCCTGCTCGCTAAACACTGGTGTCCCTCAGTACTACGACCGCTTATGTTCTCCCTATAAACCAAATCTCTAGGCTCTGTAATCACATCACACGGCTTCTCCTATCACTGTTATGTGGACGACACTCAACTATTCCTCTCCTTCCCCCCCTCAGACACTCTTATTGCAACACACATCTCAGAATGCTTGGCAGACAGCAGCTCTCGGACAACTGCGCATCAACTCAAGCTCAATCTCGCAAAGACTGAGCTTCTCTTCATATCGGGGAAAGACTGCCCTCACAGGGACCTGCTGGTCTCGGTCAAGGGCATCACAGTATCTGCCTCACCAACCGCAAGGAACCTGGGCGTAATCGTCAACAACCTTCTGTCCTGCACTGCAAACACCACTGCATTGATCCGCTCCTGTAGAATTGCTCTTTACAACATCCGCAGGATCCGGCCTTTCCTCACGAGGGAAGCGACACAGCTCCTGACCCAAACACTTGTCATCTACTGCCTCGACTACTGCAACTCACTCTTAGCTGGACTCCCTGCAACCGTGATTAAACATTTGCAGCAGATCCAGGACGCTGCAGCACGCCTCCTGTTCAACCGAAACATTTCTCCCATATGACCCCTCTCTTCCAAGACCTCAACTGGCTTCCTGTAGTGGCTCACATCAAATTCAAGATGATGCTTCTGGCCTACAAAGCCATCAATTGAACTGCCCCTACCTACCTCCAAACATTAGTGGAACACCACGCCCCTGCTCGAGTACTGCATTCAACTACCTCAGCTGGTCGCATGGTACCACCATCACTAAAAGGAGGAAAAGGTTGGATGGCAAAATCTCTCTCTTCTCTGTTTTGGCACCGCAGTGGTGGAACGAGCTCCCTGCCAATGTCAGGACTGCAGAGTCACTCCCCATCTTCCGGAAGAGCCTCAAGACCCACTTGTTCACTGTTCACCTGAACCCTGCATAACCCTACCCTCATGCTCTTATTTGTTGTACGCCTTGGTACTTTAATCACTCTTTGTAATTTGGCACTTTGATCGCTCTTTGTACCTTGGCACTTAGTCAGAGATGTTGTATACTAGCAATGGTTAATCTAGCAATTGAAATGCTTGAAACTTGTGCTGGTAAATTTCTTACTGTATTAGCAGCAATGAAATGTTTCACCTTCTTATGACAAATGTACTCTTTGTAAGTCGCTTTGGATAAAAGTGTCTACTAAATGCCCTAAATGTTAATGTAAATGTAAGAGTTTCCAATGAATACTTCAGCAGGTATTGGAGTATTTAACCTTCAAATGCAGGGCAGGCAGGCACACATTTTTAATACGCGGGTGTGCGTGCACGTGCGTGTGTGTGTCACTTCACAATGAGTGTGACAAGTCAGACATCGGATGGTTTTGTGAAGCAGGTGCCCAGTGGGACATAAGTGACTGAACAATCAGGAGGAAATTAAATCAGCCCACCAATCAGGCTGCACACTGGAACAAAATGGCTGGCCACCGGCGTGAATAGCCTTTTAATCAGCTGTCTGTCTGGCCTGTAAGCCCGGTGCATGGCGAGGACAGAGAGAGGTGAGGAGGCATATGGGTATAGACAAGGGGAGACATGGAACAGATCTGTGATTAGACAGGGCTGTCTGCATTACAGTTTGTCTAGAAAAGCCTAGAAATGATACTGGCAAAGTGTAGCTGCTGCACACCCTTCACTTCTCAAAGGTGAATATATTTGGGGGCGATAATGATTTTTTTTTTCTGGTTTGAATATGTTCATATCAAAACCTTTATATAACCTAAGTTACAATGATTGAGCCCTCTGCCTTGCCAAAAAAAAGCACTCCATGTGGTCTCGTCTCTGATTGAGATCGTCTCTGAATGGAAAAAAAACACACTTCTATAAATACAAATTCATTAGCCCTAAGGAGTCAACACGGCATGAAAATCTTAAGGTCAGAATGTAGTCTCTCTAATCCATTAACTAGAGCGGGGAACCCAGGAAGGTTCCGGTTAAACTTTGGTCGTCACGGTAATTAAAGCGGCGGGGGGGGGGGGGGGTCGAAAGGTGCAAGGTCAGCGTGACAGAACCAATCAAAATCTGTTCCGCCGTGATGCGCCAGTCCAGAGCCCCCCTGGCTGCCCCCTAACCAGCCCTCAGCGGCCGCGTGAGGTCATACCGCCATGAGCCCCACACTCACAGGTTCACTGGGCCGCAACAGCGTGTGTGTGAGTGTGTGTGTGTTGATGCGTGTGACACCAGGGTGAAAAGCAGAGGCGCTTCGCAAGGAAAAGAGACATCGATGAACCATGTGACCGGTGGCCAGCATCACATCCGAGGAGGAGGCTTTTTATCAGGCAATTTGCAATAAGGACTTCATTCAATACCACAAAGTGGCCGCGCAGAAGTGTTCACACCGCATCGCCAAATCACATTTGTGGCCGCGTGGGTGTGTGTGTGTGTGTGTGCGGCGTGCATTAGCGTTTTGTGTGCTCTTAGTTTTTTTTGTTTTTTTTGTGTGTGCGCGCGCTCCAGGGTCATAACCAGATATTAGATCCAATCTGTCAGACGCGACCGACCTATCAGACGCCACCATTAGCAGAGCTCTGGTTAATCCCTCGGCGTCGTGCTACCACTCCGCAGGAGCCACCAAGGTCACGGTGCCGGACGCCCCCCCCCGGCCCTCTCAGGTTACTGATCTGTGGCTCCGACACAGAGGCCGGACGGGCCTCCAGCGCTGTAATTATCGTATCACCTTCCAACCTGCTGCTATATGGAGCTCTGGAAACGCAGCATTAATGGGAAACGCATATGTGGGAGTGGGGGTGGGGGGGAGATCAATGGACAAATGAGCCCTTAATGAGGCGCAGGCCACTAAACAATGCACCCGGTCGTTTGTATCAAGCGGACGGCCCTGATAAGGCCTGATGGATGTAGTGGGGTTGAACCAGAGGAAATCATGCTGTGTTATTCGATGACAACGGTGTGATAAGAGTGTGAGATGTCATCGCTTTAGTGGGGGGGGCCAATGTACCCCGCGATGCTAACCCCATCAGGGGGGCCTCGGCGTAACCAGCATGACGTTGCTTTAATGCGCGTTAGCGTTAGCTGTTAGTTCTATCCGCGTATCCATCCGTGTGCCTCTTCATCACCAATACACGTACCCATCCATCCATCCATCTTTCCATGCTCCCATCCATCAACCACTGTATCCATCCATTGTTCCATCCATCAGCCACTATATCCGTCCAACCATCCATCCATCAACCACTGTATTGGTCCAACCATCCCTCATCCATCCATCAACCACAGTATCTGTCCAACCATCCATCCATCCATCAACCACAGTATCCTTCCAACCATTCATCCATCAACCACTGTATTGGTCCAACCATCCCTCATCCATCCATCAACCACAGTATCCTTTCAACCATCCCTCATCCATCCATCAACCACTGTATCCATCCAACCATCCATCCATCACTGTATCATTCCATCCATTCATGCATCCATCCATCTCTTGCCCCACTCCGATGCCCACTTCATAGGCCGTGGATCTGTATCCACCTTACTGGGCATTCGTTCTCCTTTACTAGGGGGACACAGTCCTAGTAAAGGACTGTATCCCCCTGCAGAGCCCTGTGTTCCTCTCACTAAGCCTGTGTTCCCTCACTAGGCCTGCTGCGTTTCCACACGGCGGTCTCCACATCGGTCGCACAGTCACAACCACGGTGTGTTTCACCCTCCCCCCTCCTGAGTCTTCCACTGCTGTTGTCCATCACCGCCCCCCCCCCCCCCCACCCCCACACACACACACACACACACACACACACACACCCCCGTCACGCGACAGTCGGGAGTATCGCGGCCCGAACGTCTACTTCTATTTAATGGATCATAAGCCTCGCGCACGGGCATGTTTGGGGGGTCCGCGTGCGCGGCTCCTGCCTCTCCGGATTTAACACACGCTGCATAATTGATGGGGAGACACTGGCGAGCTCACAGATGCTTAAATGCGACAGTAGATTTGCCAAACACATCTTCGGAGTGGTTTATGTTTAGTGCCCTATCAGGACGCAGCATTCGGGACAAAGGAAACTTGACGAGCGCTGACGGCGAGAGGCGGCGGTGAAAAACCACCGCGGTCGCTCAGTCTGAAGGCACGTGGTGCAGGTTGGCCTGTCAGTGCTGCTGCTCCTGCTTGCACTAGTAGTACTGCACTAGTAGTACTGTACTAGTAGTAGTGCTACTAGTAGCACTAGTACTAGTACAAATGCTAGTAGTACTATGAGTAGTAGTAGTATGAATAGTAGTAATACTAGTAGAACTAGTAGTAGTACGAGTACTAGTAGTAGTACTACAGCAGTAGTATGAGTACTAGTAGTACTACTACTACAGTAGTAGTAGTAGTATGAGTAGTAGTAGTAGGAGCAGTAGTTGTAGTACTAGTAGTTGTAGTAGTAGTAGTATGAGTAGTAGTAGTAGTATGAGTACTAGTAGTACAAGTAGTACGAGCTGCCTGATGACCACCTTACAAGACTTATTACACTAGAAGATTTATTGATCGTGTTTGAATGACTATTTTGCCATTTGCAGCCCATCCAGACCCCGGTCCGACCCGTCTCACACAGAGAGGAGCGCTGATGAGACCGTATTGATCCCTGACTCCGGGGCGTCCGGTGTCACGCCCATAGATCACAGCACAGAGGAAATCTGAGACCGAGCTAAAGAAAGACACACCCGCAAACAAACCTGCACGCACCCGGTCCATGGCACCCGTGTCTCCCCGAAGTCTCCCCCGTGTCTCCCCCGTGTCTCCCCGAAGTCTCCCCCGTGTCTCCCCGAAGTCTCCCCCGTGTCTCCCCGCGTCTCCCCCACGTCTCCCCGCATCTCCCACACGTCTCCCACACGTCTCCCCCCGTCTCCCCCATGTCTCTCCCACGTCTCCCCCGTGTCTCCCCCGCGTCTCCCCCCACGTCTCCCCCGCGTCTCCCACACGTCTCCCCCGCGTCTCCCCCGCATCTCCCCCTCGTCTCCCCCCACGTCTCCCCCGCGTCTCCCCCGCGTCTCCCACACGTCTCCCCCGCGTCTCCCCCGCGTCTCCCCCGCATCTCCCCCTCGTCTCCCCCCACGTCTCCCCCGCGTCTCCCCCGCGTCTCCCACACGTCTCCCCCGCGTCTCCCCCGCGTCTCCCCCACGTCTCCCCGCGTCTCCCCCGTGTCTCCCCACATCTCCCCTGTCGAGAGAATCGGCGAACAGCCTCCAACGTGGGCATGCTGGACCCATCCCCCGACCACAAACAACCATTAAGCCGTGGACCACGAGGACATGTGCACACTTAGCGTGCACTTAGCGCGGGGTCACAGAGGTTAAATACGTGGGTTAAAAATGCGGCGAGGCCATTCATCGTGTGTGTCCCCCCCCCCCGTGGCCTCACCTGGATCTTGATGGGCCAGCTGAAGTTGGAGACGTAGACGTAGAAGGTGATGTTGTGGTGGTGCCGGAAGTTGAACTTCTCGCAGGAGAAGCTGTCGCGGTGCTCCTTAACGTTGCTCCGGGCCACAATGGGCATCTCCTCGCCCGAGATGGTGCCGGCTGGGGGGGGGGGGGGGGGGGGGGGCAACGTGAGGTCAGGGGAGACGGCGGGAGGGACACAAGCATGGAGGTGAGTGCATGTGCAGGCAGACAAGAATGCATGTGCGCGTGCACACACAAAACACACACACACACACGCAAAACAGACACACGCAGACGCACACACCGCACTACAACAAAACGCTGCACAATCTCTATGGCATCAAAAGTGGCAGATACCACACACGCACATACTCACACATGCACGCATGCACACACACACACACACACACACATACACACACACACACACACACAGTACACACACACACGGTACACACAAATCCTTCACTATCAATGGAAAGCTGAAGTGGTGAGGCGGTATGGCTTTTATAACACTGTGTAAATGCTATTATCTTAATTAAAATCACAATTGTGCCTTTTTTTTGCAATGCCTCAAAGGTGTCTTTTTTCTCTATGAATTCAAAAGTTTCTAGTTCTAGTTCTAGTCTAAAGTGGGAAAAAAGAGAACTCACCGAAGTCCCAAAACAAAAATGATTGTTATCATCTACCTGAGGACCTGAAAAGGCAAGTTTCTGACTGCAGAAGATTGAATCGCTATAAACGGTGGTTTAACTCTTTGATTGCCTTCTAGGACTAATTATACACTACAAATTAAGGAACATTTCAACAGAGACAATATTAATAATTAGGGAAGGCCCTTATTACATGAGCTCACTTAGGGAGATTTGAATTTGCCCTGAACCCATACCAGCTGCAGTAAGCATTCATCTGGGTTAGACCACAAGGGTGAATATTGAGTGAACCTGATCTCCATCAACATGTATTTAGCTGTAATATGGCTGTAAATTATATTATGGATCATCATTATATTATGGGCTGTTGGCTGTTGCGGGGGCTGGGCTGTAGGAGCAGAGCCCTCATGCTGCAGCACAGCACTGGGGACAACCCCACACTGGTCTTTTGAATGTCATGTTGGA
>JAXIVH010000004.1:3408999-3424336 GCA_036785325.1 Urophycis tenuis
ATGCCTGAATGTGGACTAATAAGGGGCTGTAGGCCAGGAACGCCGTGAGAGACTGCTGAGTGGACGCTTTCCCGGTGCAGTTGACATTGTCGCTAAACGGTAGCGATCGGGATCTCACTCTGTAGTTTCTGTACCTCAGACACGACAGACACGGAAATGCATCACGGTCATGACAAGCAGCAGTCCGTCGCGCGCGTCAATAAATATCCCCGAGAGAAGGAGAAGAACCAACACGAAAAAAAAAAAACACTGCGCCCCGACCCCTTACGGCTGTGATGACCCGCGGGCCAACGCGGCACGGCGTTCCAGCCTTCCCCCCGGTAGGTTCTCATTGTCCAGTCATTGTCATTGCGTGGCTGCCACTTATTATCCAAGCGCTACTCATTAGGGACGGACCCCCCTGCCCCCCCCCCCCCCCCCCCCCCCCCGGCCCCCCAGGGCAGTGGCTGGTTCAGGAGCTCATTTGACTGGTCTGGTGTCTCCTTCCACGGAGCTGGTGGGACGCGCCGAAGCCGCTCATCGCTAATTAGCCCTCCCGTCCCTTGTAGCGGAATGCGATGCGACTGGACTGGGAGAGTGGGAGAGAGAGCGTCCCCCTCGCCATGCAGGGCTGGTGGATTGCAGCCCGGCGCAGGATGAGTCCGCCCACGGGGCTGAATCATTAAATAACAAGGTTGCGGACTGGGCCGGCCGGTTTGATAGAGTAGACCGTTCGCTCGGGCCATATCATCGCTCGGCCCCGTGTCCTCTTAACAGTGATCTGAGGACACCGCCATCCCCTAATGGGCTGGTGTGTTTATCACAAAGCAGGGGGATTAAAGAAAACGTGGGCGCAGACACGCACACGCAACCAAAAAACTCTAGTGTTTGGCTGGGCCTCTGGAGTCATGATCTTGGATGGAAACGGACGGGGTGGACATGAATCTCTACAGGAACAAACTATAAAAACACAGACACAGGGGCGAAACATGACAACAACGCTCCGAAGAGTTCAACAGCATTGCCCGGAGACCAACAGCCGTGTATAACCTTTCATACACGTCAAAACAACTACGTGACACGCGGAGACCTAAACCTATTGTGACATTGAGCCGCTGACCTCAAATGAGCACTATGGTTCATGGGTAATCAGGTCCGGCTCTCCAGCCTATGAACCTCGCGTCTCACCTCTTGTTCAGGGCCTTATTAACCTATGGTTGTTCTGGGGGGACTCCGAGTGTACAGCAGAACTGGAGCAGAGTATACTGCCAGATGTCTGGAGAACGACCAGGCTGCCCTCCTACACCGGCTACCGGCCTACAGACAGACTCGGTGCTCCTTGCTACAGACGACTCGTAGGCAGTGGGCTCCACGGGTCCTCTATGGTACAGCTTGCGTGCTGTAATTCGCTGACCCGAATGCCTGCTGTCATTAGCGGTTAGAGAGTTTAGCGGCTAGAGAGTTTGCCTTCAGGTCTCCGGGGATGGAGATTCAAGCCCCCCACCCCCCTGCTGCTGATTCAAGACCCCTGCATGGCGTTGGAGAATGGTCAGTTGGGCACTCAACACCAATGCTGTATAAATGATCCTGACGTCTACCTGATGGTGAGAATACTAGACCTTTCACCTCACTTTGGGTATGTTTCACCTCAATGGAGTGCTGAGTAACCAATGATTTCCTTAAACATATATTACATTACATATTAAAACAACTGCTTGGCTGGTAGATTTTTGCATTTGTGGAAAAACAATAAAAAAAATAAAAAGAGCCTCAGAGCCTGTACACATGTTATATTTTTATGCATGTTATATTTCTTAGTTCTATAAGATGTTAGATCGAAAATGCCGGTTGGTAATATGGCACATGAATCCAAAGAACAATCGTAGCGTAGCCGTACTGTAGTTTTGTGATACTGTAGCATAGTAGTACTGTAGTGTTGTGGTACTGTAGAGTTGTGGTACTGTAGTGTTATGGTACTGTAGCGTAGTGGTGCTGGAGTGTTTTGGTACTGTAGTGTTGTGGTACTGTAGCCTTGTGGTACTGTAGTGTTGTGGTACTGAAGCGTAGTGGTACTGTAGTGTTGTGGTACGGTAGTGTTGTGGTACTGTAGTGGTGTGGTACTAAAGTGTTGTGGTACTGTAATGTTGTGGTACTGTAGCGTAGTGGTACTGTAGTGTTGTGGTACTGTAGTGTTGTGGTACTGTAGCGCAGTGGTACTGTAGTGTTGTGGTACTGTAACGTAGTGGTACTGTAGTGTTGTGGTATTGTAGCTCAGTGGTACTGTGATGTTATGGTACTGTAGGGTAGTGGTAATGTAGTGTTGTGGTACTGTAATGTTATGGTACTGTAGCATAGTGGTACTGTAGTGTTGTGGTACTGTAGCGTAGTGGTACTGTAGTGTTGTGGTATTGTAGCGCAGTGGTACTGTGATGTTATGGTACTGTAGGGTAGTGGTAATGTAGTGTTGTGGTACTGTAATGTTATGGTACTGTAGCATAGTGGTACTGTAGTGTTGTGGTACTGTAGCGTAGTGGTACTGTAGTGTTGTGGTACGGTAGAGTTGTGGTACTGTAGCGTAGTGGTACTGTAGTGTTGTGGTACTGTAGAGTTGTGGTACTGTAGCGTAGTGGTACGGTAGTGTTGTGGTACTGTAGCGTAGTGGTACTGTAGTGTTGTGGTACTGTAGCGTTGTGGTACTGTAGCGTTATGGTACTGTAGCGCAGTGGTACGTTAGTGTTGTGGTTCTGCGGCGGTAAACTGGAAGTGCCACTGGAAGTGTCACGGCACAAAATACACGCAACAGACGACAGGCTACCTCCCGTGACCAAAGTGCCAGCGCGCGGGACTTTCCCAAACACAGATAACGCGTTCCGGTCAATATGTGATCTCCAGACTGTGGCGGAGCACGCTATCTTTCGCCGCGCCCGGCCGTATCTCAGCCGGACGCGCCGCACGCAGGGAGATGCACGACGTTTTGAACAACGCCAGCGTCTCTATGTGTGTGTGTGTGTGTGTGTGCGTGTGTGCGTGTGTGCGTCAACAGGTTGCGTCGGTGTGTCAATATGTACGCGCATGTCAGCGCCATGGCATCGGACGGTCACGTGGCCTAACTCAAACAGGCCCGGCGTCACATTTAGCCCATGGCCGGGGAGATAATGTCAGATTAATGGCAGGACACAGCGTAGTCAAACACATCAAGTACACTCACAACACTTCAGATGTAGCCATAGAGATCCCAAGGACCTGTGTGCCTGTGTGCCTGTGTGTGTGTGTGTGTGTGTGTGTGTGTGTGTACATCTGTGTGTGTGTCGGTGTAGATGTGTGCGTGTCACTGTCTGAATGTGTGTGTGTGTATGTGTGTGTGTGTGTGTGTGTGTGTGTGTGTGTGCCCATGTCAGTTGGTATAGACAGGGCACGACATTGGTGCCACCTAGTGCTTCAGAACTAGCTTTTATTCCTGGAACATTAATGACTCACATATCCACCTTTTTTTTATTAAAACAAACAATGGAAAATCATAGAAAATTTGGATCATTAAAATCAAATGCAAATTGTAAATTAGCCATTTTGCCATTCATTTGTCATAATGTGTTTCATTTCGTCTGATGAATACCAAACTGCCATTATCTTTGTCAAACACACACTCTCGACTCACACAGTTGATCTTGACATCAGTGCTCGTTCTTACTATTGACATGACATGACAGATTTTTTCATTGGGTTTGTCAGCGTCACAAGCAAATCTGTGTAACCACATCAAGTGATCACAGCATCTACGAGTCCATCCGTCTATGTCCGGATGGCATCAAAGGGATATTTGAAGTGACTGCTGTTAGTCCTGACTCTCTCTCTCTCTCTCTCTCTCTCTCTCTCTCTCTCTCTCTCTCTCTCTCTCTCTCTCTCCCCCTCTCTCCCTCCCTCCCTCCCTCTCTCAGCTTTCAGATGCTCTTTCTCTGTCTCTGTATCTCTCTGTCTCTCTCTCTGTCTCTCTCTCTGATCATGACAGGCCCACTCTAACAGGAGAGCTATTGACATTGACAGAACTTCAACTGAGAGCTGTACAAGGGCGGCAGTCAGTTCTCTGCAAGGGAGAGAATACGTGTGTGTGTGTGTGTGTGCGGACGCGTGATTGCATGTGTGTGTGTGTGTGTGCCTGCGTGCGTGAGCGTGCGTGCGACCACCACATCTGTTTTGAGTAGAGAGAGGTCGTCCTTCATCTGACCTTGAAAAGGGAATCGAGCACCCGTACCAAAGAAAAAAAATCACCTTTATCAATGTGTTCTCTGCTAGCATCCGATAGCTTCGCTCCCTCTCTCCCTCGCTGTCAAAATGTGTTGTTGTTAAAAAGCCATGGACACACCAGAGCAGCATCACAAGTGCACGATCATTTACATTTTAATTGACTTGGCTTTGGATGTACGACATGTTTGTTGCGTACATAAGTGGCCATTGGTTGATAGAAAAGGCAGTGTGATAGCCAAACATAATTGTGTGCATTGTGTAGTGCAAAGTGGGACTCAGAGAGAATGTTCTTTAATCCATGCCAACATAGCTATGATACTAGAGGCCTTTTAATTTTTCAAGCTGTAAGGTTTCTGGAATGAAACATTACAGTCTGCTTGCCATTGCTTCTCAGGTGTACTGGGTATTTGATGGGGAGGAAATGGTTTAGGGTGCAGTGAAGGTGCACATCCTAACATGTGTGGGTGATATGTCCATGCATTAGAAATGATGGATATGTAAGTCAATTATGGATATGTAAGTCGCTTTGGACAAAAGCGTCTGCTAAATGCCCGAAATGCAAATGTAACTGTAATATGGCCTGAATCTGTAAAGAATGAAGGCCCTTCTACTTGAGTTTTTGATCTGGTTTAATGCGAGTGGGTTACAAATGTCAGCCTGCTTATCCTGCAAGGTCTTTCTGTCAGCGCCTTTGGCCACGGCCTGGACTTCTCCCAAAAGCAGTTCATTTGAAGCCACACCTTGACAGACAACACCATCAGCCAATCAGATTCGTCCGCAGCCCAGGAGGCTGATGAATACAGCTGTGTCCCGAATCTGGTCGGAAGAACGGCGAATTACGGCCCACGGCTTTCCCTCTGGTAGAAATCTGACCGTTGTGTTACATGCTGTCATAGCATCCACTTCTTCTTAAACCGATGCAGTGTCTGTATCAATATGAATGTCATTGCGAGTCAATAAAGATAAAGTGCTCTCTACTGCAGTACTCCAAAACTGCTGCAAACCTACACGGTCTCTCGATGCTCTCTAGGCTATGCAAATGTTGGTGTCCTTACATCCTTACATTTAGAATACGTTTTCATCAAAGAAATAAATCATGGCATGTGTGTTGAACATGTACAGAATCAACCGAAAAAACAATTCCTATGTGAAAACAAATCAAAGCATCGTACGTATTTCAAATTCAGTACAAATTCACGTCGAATTGGACATCATGTGGAACCTGAAACACTTACAACATGAAATGGCACTCTCCTCGAATGGCATCATTTGATGATGTCGCTGGCGAAAGACAGTTAGAAACTACAGTAGGTGATGAGTTATTGGTTCCTATCTATCATCTAGCAATCACCTCCCATTTGGTGTTGGAGTTCTAAGGGAAGCAAGCAAAGGTCACCCTGACCGCACAAACCAAAGTGGAGAACTTCCACTTATGACTCACACAGTGGTTGAATAGTTGGAAACTGTATGTATGTATGTATGTGTGTGTGTGTGTGTGTGTGTGTGTGTGTGTGTGTGTGTGTGTGTGTGTGTGTGTGTGTGTGTGTGTGTGTGTATGTATGTATGTATGTATGTATGTATGTATGTATGTATGTATATATATATATAGAGAGAGAGAGAGAGAGAGAGAGAGAGAGAGAGAGAGAGAGAGAGAGAGAGAGAGAGAGAGAGAGAGAGAGAGAGAGAGAGAGAGAGTCAGGACTAACAGCAGTCACTTCAAATATCCCTTTGATGCAGGTGAGTCCAGGTGAGCATGTGAAAGCCACGGCGGTTAGGACAGCTTAGTTGTAATGAGGGTGGAATACTTACAATAACAGGTTCCACGCAGGGGGTTACCTAGGTAACGGTTCTCTGAGTCACACCTGGACAAAATGGGAGAGCAGAGAAGGACAAAAAGTGAGAAAAAAAAAAGGTGAGTAACAGGACTAATTTCATTAGTATTCACCATGATTTCACGTCTGCAAGGGCATGGGTGTGTGTGTGTGTGTGTGTGTGTGTCTGACAAATGATTTCCCTTGGCAGGACATTCTGACCATGGTTGCGTCTACCCAGAGGGCAGCACACACGTGCACACACACACACACACACACACACACACGGCCACCTCATCAAGTGACGTGGAGTGATCCTCACAGCAATCACGGTCCCTTCGCAGGGAAGGAAAGGCACAGAGGATGCACGCAGAACAATAGCAGGCAGATAGAGAGAGCGATCGCATAATAGAGTGGAGGAAAGCGGCGCATAAGCCACAGGAGAGAGACGGAAATACAAATGAAAGGAAAAGGAAAAGCATAGCCCCCCCCCCCCCAAGACAGAGAGGAGGGGGAGATTAAGTGGGAGAGAAAAGGCAGTGAATTAAAAGGTTGGTGCAAGCAGGACTGCATGTTAATCATGGAGCGGCGATGCAGGAGGTTTTGTGCATGCTGTTGCTGTGCAGCAGCAGCAGTAGCAGCAGCAGCAGCAGCAGCAGTGAGGTCGACCGCAGACACGCCGGCCACCACTTCACTCTACATTCCTCTGCAGGCCACAGCCGAGGCCAGGGCCTCCGGCCGCGGCTCCCGGCAGCCCGTCTCCTCTGCCCGCCGCTTTCTAACAATCAGGGGACGTTTGGACGCGTTTTGCTGAACCACGGAGGACCGACATGTTTGGGGAAAAGCCGCCACGACGAAACCACACACACACACTCATAAATATGCAAACACACACACACATACAGACAGACGCACACAAGCACCGATGCACAGTCACAAACTCACAATAGAGAAGAAGAAGAGGTCTAGGCATGGGATCAGGTAGACCTACCAGAACCCCCAGGGGCTCCAGAGCCAGGATTCTCCTGAGCATTGTTTAGCAGGGTGACCCCTGCACTGCCACCCACTCATCAAATTCATATGACAAACTCATCACATGTTTACATGTGGGGACAATATGTATAAGAAACGCTGTGTATACCGATAATAACAGGCTGGTACTCACAACAATGCCTTTTTTTTGCCATCGTCGTCTGCATGCTTTTGAACGGCACGGGAGCGCTGCCGTGCAATTTCATTGAAACTTGAAACAAAGTACAAACCTGTTCTTTCTGTGAGATGAGATTATTCGGCAGCCCCCCCCCCCCGCAGACGTTCAGGGCCGTGTGTCTCTGAGTGGGTCGCTGTCCTCCGCAGACAAGCGCCCTGCTACACACTCAAACCCCTTCTTTTCAGACGCCACAACTTCCAAGAACGCTCCAAAAACCTTTGGAGGCGCTGCTCAGAGCCCTCCCTCGGCGCCCATGTAGGTCAGCAGCACGCACGCTCCGCCCTGGGTTAGACATGAGGCTCAAACTAGGCTACGTTTGAACTCACGTGGGGTAAGTTGGTGCACCCCAGTGTTGAGCCCTTCCTCGATACGTTGTCTTGTATGTACTGTACGTTAGAGGATGGATACAATATTTAAGAAATGATGCTCGGGTTCGGGTTGGGCTCGGTCACATCTGCGCGATTTGAAATGTGTAATTAACCCGCGCATGTTGTGCTAAAAAAAAAAAAAAGGCTTGATGCCTGTCGGGCTCGGGTCGGGTTCGGTTACGGTTCTGTCGGACGCGGGCCGGGATCGGACAGGAACTTCCGGCCTGATCGGCACTCTGCTGTGATAGTGAGGAGATTGTTGTTGATGCCGAAGAACAAGAAGTGCCAGGAACTCTAGAAAGTTTAAGCTGAAGTTGTTTATTGGTCTCGTAGGAGGAGAAGCAGAGGATTTCATCAAGTAAGAGATTCGTGGCTGAATCTTCCTCAGTTCCTTCTGCCTGCTCCCGGAAACACAGTGTATTACATACAAGTCTCAAACCGGAACAGCATGACAGGAGAGTCCCATTCTGATTGGCTTATAATGTATAAACATTACATGTTACAAGCAGCTTTGACATCACGTAGGTGTATTCTTCAATCACTTTATGTTATGTCTCCAAGTTCCAGAGAGTCAGACTTAAAGTCGCCACGAGGAATACAATCTTCACTATGTCCTTCTTCAGAATGTCAGATCAACCTAACCGTACCATTGCTAAATAATATTTTTCCTAACAATTCTGTACGTGTCATCAGTTGCAGCCCGAGAACTGTTCCATTCAAAAGTCTGCGTCCGGCCAAGTGCACTCCAAATGCCCCGGTAGTCTGTTGTTCTTAAACTGTTACTTGTGTCCCTGGACAGACACAAGGTCTTGGGGGGACGTGGGGGAGGACAAGTGGTGGGGAGCGAGGGGTGGATGTGAAGAGGGAGTGGTGGTCTCCACGTCTTGATCTTAGCTCACACAACAAGCCTCCATGTTCAATGTTGATTTATTACTCCAGATCCAATGTTTTTATTTGACTGTTCGTATCGTGTTTTAAATGTGGCCAATATCGGATTCCAGTGGGAACGTGTCACGGTCCAAACTGACCCACACTGGCAACAGTACAACGACAGAGAGGGAGGCCATTGAAGTCAGAGGTGTCACACTGGTGGGTGTTCTCTGTTATCAACTCAACACGTTTTTTCCTTTTTAAAGTGGTTCCATTTGACAAAACAAAAGGTGTTATTTTAACCTGTTCACTTGCAAAAAGCGAAACCACAATGCCACGTTTGCTGCCTGGTTGTAAGTGGCTTTGTGATGCACTCATCAGTCCTAGTCCAACTCTATTACGGCAGAGCTTCAATGTAGCCACACTGTTTCTGACAGCTTCCATACTATGGGAGTAGTCTACAAATAAGGCAGTTTGAACATTTTGCAAAGGACTGCAAAGGCTATTCAAGAGAAAACACACAGTTGGCTCACCAGAAAAGGAAAAACAGTTATTAATAGTCTTCCAACATTACTACTATTAACGACTATTTTCACGGTCTCGCCACTGTCTCCCTCCCTCCTAGCTGTCTTCCATGTTTGTTTATATCCTGTGACTCTCACCAGAGCAGAATTTTGGCCAATATCAATCTCCAGTCACTTCAAAAGCATCATTAATTCTGATTTGACCATTCACACTGAGATCGCATTGCAATAGACAGTCAGACATGAATCTGATTTAGGACCACATAGGGTGGCCCAAGCACAATTGAACGATTGTTGTCATGTGTTACACTAATTGGGCAACTTTTAAGATAAGATAAGAAAATCCTTCATTTGTCCCACAAACAGGGACATTTAGAGATGCAGCAGTTTAGCTGGAGAAAAACAGAAATAGTTTTAAATACAGAAATAAGATAAAAAGATAAAAGAAAAAAGAAAAAAAGAAAAGAAAAGCAGAAAAACAAGGATGTATATTACAAAAATATTGCACCGGAGAAAAATATATATACAATAGAAAAGATATATCTATATAAGTATATATATATATATATATATATACCGTCAATATTAATACAAATTGTACAGTGAAATCTATGAATGTTCTCATTCATCCAGGTCATGTTTAATCCGGCCAACAGTTAAATCGAACGCAACTGGACTGTACAGTGAAATGTACTGACTTAGATGTATGGGAAGTGTGTAATGTCCAGTGTGACTGTTTATTGTGAGCAGTGCTGATTGTGTAGTCTGACTGCGGCAGGAAGGAAGGACCTGCAGGACTTAACAGTCTCCCACTGAAGGAGCTGCCCAGAGATGTATGAGTAACCTGCGGGGGGGTGGGAGTCCTTCACCAGCACTGATGACAGCTTAGCCATCAACTTTTTGCTTGCAGCGTGAACAAGGCCTCCGGGTGTTTTCAGGTTAGCTACAATTACTTTGTACCATGCCTGAGTGCTCCCCAACCCCCCCGCTGTGCGTAGACACAGATATGCATAATACGTGCTTGAGACCGGTGTTTTAAGTGGACCCGTGTGCACGGCTTGTTAATTCGTGCACAGGGACCCTACCCAGCGTTCACACTAATCAGTCGGACTGGGCTTTGGGGTCAAGTGCACTCCGATGTGGGCCCCTGATGTGAAATCGCCCTTAAGCCGCATAAAGACCCTAATTGGATATACAATAAATATCTGGCCGGACTGAAGTGCTTCATCAATTGAAACGCTTGTAAGAATTGATGCCTGTAAACAAATGCAAATACACCAGCACACACACACACACACACACACACCACACACACACACACACACACACACACATGCACACCCAAGGACTGAGACACAAAGAGTCAAATGTGTGCACACACAGAAAAACACAAATCTACTGACATTCAACATAATATATGAACATGCATGTTTTATCGATCACTGCGATCACTGCAACAATACAAACAATGAATGCAAACACACACAACTAAGTGCACAGTGTTTGTGATTTAACAATGTATTCATGTTTCACAATTGACACTGACCACAGTAGGGTTTGCCATTCCATGTTAAAATGGTATGTAAGGCTAACATATTCCAACATATGGGACAATGCATATTCATTTGAAGGTTGGAGGTGGTTGAGGATAATGTAAAATATGTATGTACAGTGGGTGAATCGATCCTAGTTTCTCTGAATAACCGTTTGCTACAATAGTACTCAGACAATATGTCAGCTATAAGTACTGTAAATGCTCAAGTATGAGAGACTAGATTGAGCCGAGGAGAGACAAACACAGGTAGGAATCTGATGGGGAATAAAACTCAATGAAGCAAAAAAAGGGGCATTTCAAAGGTAGAACATATTTGCGTATACTGTTTAGTGCAGAAAGCGCCAGTTCTGCCCATGCTCTGCATTCACAACCCACTAGCTTACTTCACCGCATTCCTACCAGATTAAAACAGTTGAAGTATTTGCTCATGTATGTTGTCTGTGCTGTCTAGGGTGTCTGCATCTGCCAAGACTGAAGCTCATGCTTGCTGCACTGAACAAAGTGAGTGCAGCAAAAGTCTGACCAGTGAGAGAGAAGCAGAAGGAAAGAGTAAACAAAAGGGTCTCAAACATGTTCAAGACCAAGTTTGTACGATTCCACAAATGATGTGTTTGCAAGTCATACATTAAACTCATTTTAATTTTCTTTGAGCTTTTTTTAGTTTTATTCTCCCTCTAATTCTTATTTTTGCGTACCTTCTGGATAGTTAGAAATGTAAACGGTAGAGTGCTTTTTATCAAGCAAACACTATACACTATGCTAAACTGGTGACGACATGAGTTCATTAGGAACGCAATGATGAGCTGAAAGTTGAAAGTAGGTATGTAGGTCAACCCCAACATTTGGAAAATGGTGTTTGCGTGGGATGACGCAAAACCTCCGACATCTGTTTGAACTAATAAAACCCGCCGTGCAAGATCTATGTTGATGCGGATGAGGATCAATACATGCAACAGATGAGCCATAACTCTGGGTCTACGCCTGCAGTGTACCACCCTGGGGATGCAACGCCAGGGCCCTGTGGGAGAGACGCCGACGGCAGCGGCCTCCCTTGCGTCCTACGACAAGTACGGTGTCCATGGTGACGAGGACAGAGACACCCGAGCGTGATCATCAGCCATCACTTTCAACAGAATACAAATACGTAGCGACACGCACACACACACACAGACACACACTTTTTGCACTCAAGTTAAGTAAGCAAATTAGCATTCAATTAGAAGGGCTCTTTGGCAAAGCGCAGACCAATTAAAGCTAAATCATCACAATCAGAGGGAGGCAGACGGAGCAACATGAGACAGTAAACAAGTGGGACCCCACTAAAGTGCTGCTTAGAGAGCAACAGAGGATAACACTCAAAACAAACATGTGGATGCACACACACACACACACACACACATACACACACACACACACACACACAAACACATGCGCACGTGCACACGCAAACACACACACACACACACCCACACAAACACACGCACACACACACCGCGCACGCACGCACGCACGCACGCACACACACGCACATGCACACACACACACACACACATGCACACACACACACACACACACACACACGCACACAGGTAAATGTGAAAACACACAAAGTGCGCACATGGGACCTGTAGGGGTAGTAGATGTGGGGCACTCAACCAATCAGAAGCATTCATGTGCTTTGCTTTCAGTGGCATCAAGTGAGTCCCTTACCTGGGAATCCTTGTTCACTTATCAGAGCTTGTATTCATTTACTGACAACTACTTACTTTGCTCATATGTACTAATGCCTAATTATTAAAACACCTATTGTCTAATTTATCAGGCTTTTCTCCACTTAAGGACTGATGATCAACATCTCATGTCAAATCTTGCTTTAGCCACTTTGTTTCTCAGGTTTCTAGCCCTACGTTGTGTGTATGTGTAGCGAGCTATACACACCAAGTACTGTATAGCAGTGGCGAGCGGTGACATTTCACTGTGGTCATGCTGAAGTGTCAATACCATCATTTCCAAGTTGATATTTTATTTATTAATTATTATTCATTAATAAAAAATATAATATGGTTTTTTAACTACTATATCAACTCGATTTGACACTCACTTGCCCCGATGTTACCAACAACAATGTGTTGGAATTTACAGTGTATGTAGGCTAAATGAAAGCAGAAATATTCAGCACTGACATGACGCTTGATGTGCCCACACATTGTAACAAGCGTGGTCAATCAAATGACAAGTCTCAAACAAGTTCAAACAAGTCAGTTTTGTGCATGCACATTGGCAGATAAGCTGCTTCATTGACAGCTTTTTTGCCATTCAAAATGCTCATCTACAGTAAACACAGCCTCTAGCAGTAACTGTACTACTCGGTGCCACAGTGCGCATGCGCGAAACAAGCTATCAGCCTTCCAGCTTTTCGCAAGCAAAACGGGACAGATTAGGCACGGATTTAAGACCAAAACAGTAAGGTATTGTATAATTGAACAGCACTGCCAGATTAATATTTTCAATTATTTTTATTGAAGGGCTTGGGCATGCATTGCATTTATAGCTTATTATGACCGCTCGCCCATGCTGTATAGCCAATGTCTACTATCATTACTATTTGACTAATGTACAGTATTGTACTGTTTATTTGAGTCAGACATGAAATCATAAAAAAATATTCTTTCCTCATTTTAGGACCTTTTCCTAAAGGGAGGAAAAGGTCGGATGGTGAAACCACAACTCTTCTCTGTTTCGGCACCGTCGTGGTGGAACCATTGACTGTATATATATATGGACAAACCCCTCCGTGACGTCACCCATAGACTTCTTAACAGCGGAGATGAAGCCTAAAATTGAGCTTCTGGGCGCCGCCATCTTGGACATTTCAGTCTGTGTTCTAAGCCCGCCTACCTCCGGCCAGACCAATCAAAGCCTCGAATCCGTGAAGGTCATGCCGTGATGACATATGACAGCTGCCAATCAAGTTGACCACGCCCTTAATTATTCATAAAATAAATCCTTCTCTGTGCATTAATATAATGGATTCTAAAAAAATTCACCCCCCTCACAGTTGTCATGGACTCGAACACTACTGAAAGACACCAAAACCGTTTTTTTGAACCAGGCTGTAAACATGTTTATTTTGGCTGTAAAGTTGGACATTTTTAACATGGGTGGTCTATGGCAGTTGACTCCTTTCTGCAGCCAGCCTCAAGCGGGCCAGTCGAGGAACTGCAAGTTTTTGCACTTCCGCATGGGCTTCATTTTTCAGCATGGAATGTTGCCGCTTGGGTGGAACGAGCTCCCTGCCAATGTCAGGACTGCAGAGTCACTCCCCATCTTCCGGAAGAGCCTCAAGACCCACTTGTTCAGAGTTCACCTGAACCCTGCATAACATCCATCCTCCCAAAGAAACAAAACACTACCCTCATGCTCTTGTATGTTTGTACATCTTGGCACTTTATAATTGCTCTTGTAACTTGGCACTTAGCCAGATATGTTGTATTCTAGCAATGGTTAGCTAGCAATCGGAATGCTTCTTGTTCTGGTGACTGGCTCACTGTATAACAGCAATTAAGTGTTTCACCTTCTTCTGACAATTGTGCCCATTTAAGTTGCTTTGGATAAAAGCGTCTGCTAAATGCCCTAAATGTAAATGTAAACGAAAATGTAAATGTAAATGTCAGAATGAATGGATATTTAACAGCTGCACCACATTATCTAAAAAGAAACTCAAACACACCGCTTTATCTAGTCCCTGGCCACTATCAAACCATCAAAAAATGACTGCTGTCCAACTTCTGGCAGACACTTTTAACTTAGTGTTTGGCAACACTTTGTATTTAGGGGGGGCGGGCTATATTGTTGGTCAGGACTTTGGCACAAGCCACTCCCACTCCAATCGGAATTTGGGGGTTTAGCCTGAACGTGTGACCTTACATTATTACCTGGTAACCCAAAACTCCCAGTAACAGGTAACTCATGCAATCCCATGTGTTCAACCTGTAGAGGGCAAGTCAAATCTATATGTACCTTGTGTCTTATCCTACATTGTTAAAACTTTCTTAAAAGTCGGTCTTTCTCTTTAATTTGAGATTTGGATCAGAGCGCTGTCATGTAGATCCCAGCATTACTTCACATCTAAAAATAAGCTGCTTTAGGGTTTGGTGGAACACATAATCCACGATCAATGCAATCACCAGGCTTTTGCCCCCCCTGAACTGCCTCTTTATTATGTAAACAGACATATCAGAGGGGTTACCGGCCAGAATACCCTGACCAACCTCAAGCCTTTTATGCACACAGACCAAATGCCATGGAAAAAGTGTTAGACGTGATATAACGTAATATAACGGTGAGTGAGAGAGTTACAGTGAAAGAAAATCAGTGGGTGGTTATGTTGTGGTAAATACAAGAAATACAAGAAAGCTGCAGATAAATACAGTGTGGACAGTCTTGATGTGTGCGCAAACACACGCACGCACGCACGCACGCACGCACGCACACACACACACACACACACACACACACACACACACACACACACACACACACACACACACACACACACACACACACACACACACACACACACACACACACACACACACACACACACGAGCACTAAACTGTGTGAATTACCATCCAGCCCAAGGAGGGATTGCTTGTTCACAATAAAAACCAACAAACAAATTACTTCTTGGCTGACCATTTTGGAAGCCCTGGGGAAAAACACAAACTGGTCTGACTGGGGGAGCGCGGAGCACTGCTGATGAACAGGCCATCGCAGA
>JAXIVH010000004.1:3427036-3444536 GCA_036785325.1 Urophycis tenuis
AGCCCGCACACACCCCAACCGACCCGACCTCGACCGCGACACAAAACGGACCAGAAGGCGCCACTCAGACAGCGACGCGTTCCTCCGAGATCTCCGAAGCGACGCAGCTCAGCACACCGTTTGTATTCGTACGAGTGCTCGTTAAATGTACATTTACTATTAAAAACAAACAAACAAACAAACAAACAAAATGTGTTTCAGTGCCTGTTGAAGTGTTGTTGTGTTCATCGCTGTGCTTCCGGTGTTGTGGGATCCGTCATCGATCCGGTTCTCCAGGATGTCAACAGGGTCAGATAACAAGCCAAGCCCAGCGGTATACATTTTGCCACCCAACACTCTGATAGAGTTACACGCATAGGCTGGCTCAGCGGAATGCACGCTCCACAGAAACTCATTAGCCGTCAGAGGCACAGCACAACCGTACGGGAACGTCGGCTCTGCTGTGCGCCGTGTATTTCAGCTATGTGGTTTTTCGTTTTTTTTTTTTTTTTTTTTCCGGGACACTTTTCATCGATTCGCTGTTTTGTTAGAGGCCAGGAACGACACGTGATGGGGATTATGAAAAATGAGCACCGGCATATTTAGCATGCAATATACAAAAAACACGCATTTATGCATGTGTTGGTGTTTGAAAGAAGGGCGGATTCATTTACGCCACGACCACGCTGCTTCACACACGCCAGCGATTAGGAGGCTGCCCGTTTGAAGGTCTTCATCGGAAAACATCAGCCCTGCGGTTTGCCCTCCAGATGTCCCCCCCACACACACACCACCGAGAGCCGCATTCACCACAGTCACCGCAGTACCTATGATCTATGTCCAGTGACACAGTCACTGGTACATAGTCATAGGTACAGTCACTGGTATACAGTCACAGGTACACAGTCACTGGTATACAGTCACAGGTACACAGTCACAGGTACAGTCACTGGTACACAGTCAGAGTCACTGGTATACAGTCAGGTACACAGTCACAGTTATACAGTCACTGGTACACAGTCACAGGGACACAGTCACTGGTACACACTCACAGTTATACAGTCACTGGTACACAGTCACAGGGACACAGTCACTGGTACACACTCACAGTTATACAGTCACTGGTACACAGGCACACAGTCACAGGGACACAAATAGAATAGAAATAGAAATAGAAATACTTTATTAATCCCATGCTGGGAAATTCGAATGTAGCAGCAGCATTACAGAATAGAAATAAAAATAAAAATAAAAATAAAAGTGTATGTAAAAATAATATATATACATTAAGATATAAATATAGACTAAAACTAAATAAACTAAAAATGTAAAATAAATATAATCTAAACTAATTAAATATAGTGCAAGTATTTTAAACAAACAGTGTACAGAATATAATGCAATGAACTGAAATATAAGGTGCAAGGTTGCAATAGTTATTGGCTGTTATTGTACAGTGTAATGGAATGTGGTAGGAATGATTTCCTATATCTGTCCCTTCGACAGCGGAGCTGGAGCAGCCTGTGAGAGAAGGTGCTCCGCTGTCTGACCACTGTTTGATGGAGAGGGTGCTGATCATTGTCAATGATGGATAACAGTTTTTTCAGCATTCTCCTCTCCACCACAGACTCAAAAGATTCTAGCCCGAGACCTAGGACAGAGCCAGCCTTCTTGATGATTTTTTCAAGTCTGTTGATGTCACTGGCTCTGGTGCTGCTGCCCCAACACACAGCAGCAAAGAAAATGGTACTAGCAACAACAGACTGGTAGAAGATCTCCAACATCTTGCTGCACACGTTGAAAGATCTCAGCTTCCTCAGGAAATAGAGTCTGCTCATCCCCTTCTTGTATACAGCATCGGTGTTAGATTTCCAGTCCAGTCTGTTGCCGATCACCACCCCCAAGTATTTGTAGTCCTCCACCTCCTCCACCACATCCCCCCTGATATGAAGTGGCTGTGGAGGCAACCTCTTTGTCCTCCCGAAGTCGATCACCATCTCTCTGGTCTTGTTGACATTTAGCCTCAGGTGATTCTGTTCGGACCACTCCACAAAGTTGTCTACCAGTGTCCCTGTACTCACCCTCCTCTCCACCTCTTATACACCCAACAACAGCTGAGTCATCAGAGAACTTTTGCAAGTGACATGACTCAGAGTTGTACTGAAAGTCAGTGGTGTACAAGGTGAAGAGGAAGGGGGAGAGCACAGTTCCCTGTGGAGCTCCTGTATCACTGACCACCACATCAGACAGTACACTGCCCAGACGGACAAACTGTGGCCTGCCTGTCAAGTAGTCAGTAATCCAGGAGATCATAGTGTCGTCAACACCCATCACCCGCAGCTTCTCACCCATCAGAAGAGGCTGAATGGTGTTGAAAGCACTGGAGAAATCAAAGAATGTGATCCTCACAGTGCCTCCCCCACCATCCAGATGCATATGGCACGTTGCAGCAGGTAGATGACAGCATCATCGACTCCTACACGGGGCTGATAGGCAAATTGCAAGGGGTCCAGAAACATCCTCACCTGTGGCCTCAGCTGAGCTAAGACCAGCCTCTCCAGGACCTTCATCACATGCGATGTAAGGGGCGACTGGTCTGTAGTCTGCCGGGTCGGACGGCCTTGACTTCTTGGGGACTGGGACCAAGCAGGAGGTCTTCCACAGCAACGGGATTTTCTCCTGACTCAGGCTCAGGTTGTACAGATGTCCCAGTACAGGAGACAGCTGGCCTGCACAGGCCTTCAGGATCCTGGGTGAGATGCCATCAGGGCCTGCAGCCTTCCGCTGATGCAGTCTTTCCAACTGCCTCTTTACCTGGCCTGTAGTCACCATTGGGCGGGGGATGGTGCAGATGTCATCAGTGGAGGAGGAGGAGGGGGTGGGGGGGAAGGAGGAGGGGCAGATGGAGAGGTGTTGTACAGGAGATTGCTGGGGGGAGGGTCGAACCCTTTGGGGCAGTGTGGGTGTGTGGGGGGATGGGGGTGGTGGAGGGGAATCAGGGGGTGAGCTAAACCTGTTGAAAAACTGGTTATACTGGTTAGCTCTGTCCAGGCTCCCAGATGTCTGCCTGTCTTTCCCCTTCATCCCTGTGATGTGCTTCATTCCGCCCACACATCCCTCACACTGTTCTGTTGGAGCTTGGCCTCCAGCTTCCTCCTGTAGTTGTCTTTGCACGTCCTCAGCATCTCACGGAGTTCGTGCTGCACTCTCCTCTGCTCCTCCCTGTCTCCTGACCTGAAAGCCCTCTTCTTCTTGTTCAAGAGTGCCTTCAGGTCACTGGTAATCCATGGCTTGTTGTTGGAGAAGCAGCGAACGGTCCGGGGCTGGCATGGTGGTGTCCTCGCAGAATCTTATATAGTCTGTTATACAGTCGGTCATGTTATTGATGTCCTCCCCATGTGGCTCACAGAGAACATCCCAGTCTGTAGACTCGAAGCAGTCCTGCAGTGGCCTCAGCAGTCTCCTGTGTCCCACTTCCTCACTGTCCTGGTGAGCACAGGTTGCCTTCTCACAAGTGGGACATACTTGGGAGTCATCATGACCAGGTTGTGGTCTGACTTGCCAAGGGGGGGAAGGGGCTGTGACGTCATATGCGTCCATGGCATTAGCATATAGTAAGTCCAGTGTTTTATTGTCTCTGGTGGGGCAGTCAACATATTGATGGAAGTTATTTAAAATATTGTTCAATGAGGCATGGTTAAAATCACCTGTAATGACCATGAACGCATCCGGGTGTTCAGTCTGTAGTTTAGCGGTGGTGGAGCTGATGACTTCACAAGCCACCGCTGCATCAGCTGACGGGGGGATGTAAACAGCGATAGTAATGGCGGACGTAAACTCCCTCGGCAAATAGTACGGACGCATTCCCACAGCCAGCAGTTCAATGTCCGGGGTACAGAGACGCTCCTTCACGCTTACATGTCCGGGATTGCACCACCTCTCACTCACATAAAGTGCAAGCCCGCCACCCTTCTTCTTCCGACTTTTGGAACAGTCTCTGTCTCCCCGTACTAAACTGTAACCGGGAACCTCAACGCTGCTGTCCGGGATGTGCGAGTGCAGCCAGGTTTCACTGAAGCAGAATAAACTACACTCGCGGTATTCCCTTTGGGTCTTCACCAGCGCTGAAAGTTCGTCCATCTTACTCCCCAAAGACCTCACGTTCCCCATTATAATCGCTGGGACTGTTGGTTTATGTCTTCTTCTTCTCTCCCTCCGTTTGGTTCCAGCCCTGCAGCCCCGGCGTTTCCTCCGTAACTCCAGCGGGACCGCAGGTCTGTCTTCGGGCAGCAGCACATGTCACTGGTACACAGTCACAGGCACACAGTCACAGGGACACAGTAACTGGTACACAGTCACAGGTACACAGTCACTGGTACACAGTCACAGGGACACAGTAACTGGTACACAGTCACAGTTATACAGTCACAGATACACAGTCACAGGTACACAGTCACTGGTACACAGTCACAGGTACACAGTCACTGGTACACAGTCACAGGGACACAGTAACTGGTACACAGTAACTGGTACACAGTCACAGATACACAGTCACTGGTACACAGTCACACGGACACAGTCACAGGTATACGCACGCGGTGACCCGACGACGTACCCGTGGCGACATAATCAAAGATTCACAGCTGTGTGACTGTGGAGACTTGTCACTCCGTCTGGCCCTGTGCCAGCCCGGGCTGGGAAGAGAGCCACACAGCTGTGGGAGCAATTTCCTGTCACTTGCTGTGCGACCGGCAGGAACAAGAAGGGGGGGAAAGAAAAAAAAATAAGTGCGAGAAAAATATAAAAACGCTTTGTTGTTCAAATGTTGAGCTCGCCATAGGGGCTGACTTTCTTGGATGGCTCATCACCTTGTTTTCTTTCTTTCTGCCTTTCTATTGTTCTGTTTGTCCCTCTGTGTCTTTCTCCCTCCCGCTCTCTTCATTCTGTCCGTCTCTCTCTCTCTCTCTCTCTCTCTCTCTCTCTCTCTCTCTCTCTCTCTCTCTCTCTCTCTCTCTCTCTCTCTCTCTGCGTCTCTCTCTCTCTGTCTCTCTCTCTTTAGATCAGCAGATTTCGCTTGTTGGACACTCAGTGACTTCCATCAAACTCGACCACTCAGCGCTGGACATTAGTCAGCCCCTGAATACATTAAGGGGAAAGCTGGAATCTATAAACTGCAAAGCAGATGAAAGGACTATAGGCTACTATCAAAGAACTTAATGCTGCTGCTTTCTCCGCCATTTATGTCCTAAGTGCTTTGCTTTTTCAACACTCTTCTTAAAATCTCTTTCTCAAGATTAAAGAGTGCATTATAGGTTGCACATCAGAGTGCATCATGGGATATGTTGTTGGCCATACCTGTAGTGTAATATCCTAAATAAATGGAGATATCTAGGCTAAGCTAATCTTTGTTTTGATCATTGCAATGTGATGTCACCATGTAAAAGCCCTTTAGGCATCAAAGTGTAAGTGAATTCAAATACTTTGATGTTGAAAACAATTTGATTCCTAGATTCCTAGAAGATCCTAGAGAGAACTAGTAAGTACGGGCAGATGGGGAGGTTATCCCTACAACCCACTCCAACGATGTGATACTTAGTGCTTGTCGTTGAGTATGACGAAGAGTGTAGTAGAAGAGTTTACTAGAAGACTCCATGACTTGACATGAAAAGACCATCAACCGTGTTCAGGATTAAAGTAAACTGTTTGGCAGAGACTGGCAAAAACAAAGGATTTTACTCCTGTGTTCACTACATTGCAGTAGTATTTTAGTGATAAAGTGATACAATTACAAAGATTACGATGTTGATGCTCATTTAAGACATACTTTTTGTCAAGTTTAGAAAATGTTAAACAGCTTTTGGTTCACTGCACCTTTAAGTGCCATGTTGGCCTGAAAACAAGCGTCTGTATATATATACAAACCGCAAGCCACAAACCACACATATTTGATGCATGCAATAAAGCATGAAATTAATAAATTATATATATAATTTATTAATTTAATACTTTATTGCAAGCATCAAATACAGTGACGAAGACTGTGGTTAACTGCAGGTTCTTGTGTTTTAAAATGGTTTGAATAATCTTTCTTATAGATAGGAACATCAGAATAAATCATCTTATGATTTTAGATATCAACATGATGTATATTGCTGTGAAGTGAACATCAGTAACATGGTCATTGTCACACACTATCAGCACACTATCTCACTATATCACTCTGTCTTTCATCGTTACTCACTTAACCTCTTCACTCTGCTCCCTCCATGGTTTAGAGACTCTCTCTCTCTCTCTCTCTCTCTCTCTCTCTCTCTCTCTCTCTCTCTCTCTCTCTCCTCTCTCTCTCTCTCTCTCTCTCTCTCTCTCTGTCCCTCCTTCACTGTGGCCTCCCTCCTCTTGTTAAGGAATCAGGGCCAGGCGAGCCGTGCTGCAGTGACGGATGTCTTGTCCAGACCCCGATTTTAATGCCATTATGGAGCAATTGCGGTGGGTAATATGGGAGGATGAGTGACCGGACCGGTCAAGGGAGCTTCATAGAATTACAAAGCACACTGCTGTCCTCTGCCTGCCCACCCCACAACCACCAACTCTCTCTCTCTCTCTCTCTCTCTCTCTCTCTCTCTCTCTCCTCTCTCTCTCTCTCTCTCTCTCTCTCTCTCTCTCTCTCTCTCTCCTCTCTCTCTCTCTCTCTCTCTCTCTCTCTCTCTCTCTCTCTCTCTCTCTCTCTCTATTCCTCTACCCCCTCTCACTTTGTCTCTCAAATGCCCTTACACACAGATATCCACAAAACGCATCTGATCACACACACACTGTCTCTGTCACATACACACACACACACACACACAGACACACACACACACACACACACACACACACATACATACACACAAACACGCACACACTCTCCAGGGTCACGTGAAGAATGCCCGCGCTGTCAACCCTGCCTTGTCCTTTTGCCCGTCAACCGTCATGCGCTGCTCTCCGTCATGATGCGGCGGGCCCTGGTCCCTCAACAAAGGGAGCCTCTTCTTCCTCACAGCTTCCCACCCGGCGTCAGGACAAGGGGGGGGGGGGGGGGTGAAAGGAGAGAGAGGGGCGGGCGGGGCTAAGTGGTCCCCACTCACTGCCATCAGTGTGATTACATGATGCTGATAAGGCGGAGAGCAGCTATGAGCGTTTGTAGGACGAACCACAAACCACAAGCCACAAACCACACACACACACACACACACACACACACACACACACACACACACACACACACACACACACACCAGAGTCACCCTGGGGACAAAGTCAAGGCTGTATTTATTTATTTATTTATTTATTATAAAAACAAAAAATGCATGTATTTTATTTTGTTATTTATTAACAGATCTGTTCTATTTGAGGCAGGCAGTTGCATTCATTTAAGGTTTGCATTTGGTTTTGAGGTTTCATTTGAATTTCTAGTTACATAATTGCATTCAATATATATATATATATATATATATTGAATGCAATATATATATATATATATATATATATATATATATATATATATATATATATATATATATTATATATATATAAGAAAGATTGAAAGAATCTTTCTTATTGAAAGAAATGAGCATGAGCATCTATGTAACCTTTTACCCTCAGACGACACGTGTCATTCATAAATGTTCGTACTAGACGGTGAAATTGTCATTTCACGCTTGATCCGGTAGCCCATCATAGTGTTTACTAAATAGTTCACTCTTTCACATTTCTTCAGCTCTGTACCCCGCCAACATCATTACACTTGATGATGGGGATAAACACAACGAATGTTGACAAACCCATGTTAGTATTCTAGACCATTTGTCTGAGAGACATACATTGGCCCCAGAGAAATCAACAAATCTAAACTTACAAACCTACAGATCCCTTGTAAGACTTGATGTTCACGCTGTTGCCAGGGACATTTTCACCTGTCATTGACCGTGCTGGGTATTGGTACGTTAGGGTAGTGTTTTTGGGGTACTGCCTGGGGGCGGGTCTAAAGGCTGTGTGTGTGTGTGTGTGTGTGTGTGTGTGTGTGTGTGTGTGTGTGTGTGTGGGGTGGGGTGGGGGGGGTGGGGGGTCAACTGCATTGACCCACTGACGTTGGCTCAGAGCGCTGTCAACTGGTGCTTGATTTGTTTCTAAATACAGTAAATGATCTCATCCAGTGATGCTTTAAGCTCTAGAACGGTGTATTGGAACAGAATAACTTTATTCTGAGGTGCGGGGGGAGACATGAATCATGAGTCTTGCTCCCACTACCCCCCCCCCCCCCGTGCCACCGCAATGACAAAAAAAAATAGACACCTTTACAATAACAGAAAAAAATTAACAGATAACTGAAAATACATAGATCATAAATATTGATCAGTAAATATGGCACTGTGTCTTTTTAAATGAACACACTGGGAGTGTCAGCAGTGTTGTTGACTTTCTTCCCATCGTTTCCCACCGGCCATGACCTTCTGGCAGGGAATTATGAATTATGCATAGAAAGGGCGCAGGCGCTCTTTGCTCAGCCACTGCATGTGTATATCCATTGTTTACCGTTTGCATACGAGATGGTCCGCTAGAGAGGCCTTGATGATAATTCAGTGGTACACCTAAGGTCAAAGGTCGGGAACCATCGCTCTAAGGTCCCCTGTTTAAGCCCACCGCTGGCCAGCCCCGGGCGACGGGCAGCGTGGGAATAGCACAGTGAGTCAATCTGACCAATCGGAGGCCATTCTAGGGTCTCTCTTTAGTAAACAACGCTGCCGCGACTCGTCGCCGTCGGCAACCCATGGACTCGCCGGTGTGCACGTTGCAGATGGAGCGTCGCAAAGCGTCTCTTTGTTTGCATTGAAGACAAGTGTGATGTCATCGCGGTATGAGTGACAGCGGGTCGACGCTGGTTTGCGTCAACCTTTGGGGCTCAGTCAGTGTCGCTCCCTATGGAGTGACCCTTTACTGGGGGAACACAAGTCCACATCTTGACCTCCCGCGGTAAATTCAACACGGATAACGAAGCATATCAGTTGATGATCTTGTTGTCTAGGGCCACATTTACACATGTTTTCAAAAAATTAGTCATTTACATCAACCCGCATGGATACCCAGACAAACTGTAAACATAGGGCGCTCACATGACGTGAAGCATTTTCTGGCACATAATGTGACGTTTGAGAACCTAAAACCCTGTTTCTCCCAGTTGACACGGCAACACATAACCGTCGTTTTCAGAAATCTCCACTTTGGCCGGAGTTTTTACAAATCATTGTTTTCTGTGATAAAAATGGGGTGTTGGTGTAAATGAGAGGCCAAACCGCAGGGAAATATCTGGTCTTCCCTTCGTGTAAACGGGGCCTAGGCTGGCAGCTAATGTGCCCATCTACTGACGACTTTTTGATACTTATAGGGATATGGTCACCTCCTACAAGCACAGAGCGCACAAGACATCTCTGGTCTTATTTGTCTGCCATTTTGGCCATTCATGTTGCTCTGTAGTATTCTGTGTAACTACCAACCAGCCGCAGAGCAAGAAGAAGAAGAAGAATTACTCTAACCAGACAACCCTAACCAGACCTAACCAGCACACTCATACCCAGTGCATGTGAGAGGCGTGTCAGTGTGGACCACCGTGTACTTCCAATACTGTGCAGAAAACACTGTGTGGACACGGTTGTCATTTCATTTATGCAGCTTAAAGCAAATCAACATCAGTGTGGCCTCATGCTTTGCAGGGAGGTCTGAGCATTTAAGCCATCGGCTGTGTGGCCGAGTCGGCGAGGTCAAATCACTCTCTCTTCTACGTTGCACCATCATCTGCATGTAACATCCAGAGAAACGGTTCATCAGTGGTTATCATGCAACTTTTACTAACGAGCCCCGTCAAAGACATGTTTTCAGCCAAGTACCGCTGTCGCCAGCACATGAGGCTTCTTGCTTCTTACTCCTCGCAATATATGAAGTCAGACTATGAAGTCAGTTTTGGAAAGTTTTCTCTTAACCCTTGGATGGTGTTTGGCTCTGTGGGACCCGTTTTCATTTTTTTTTTCTTTTTCTATAAACATCTGTTGAGTATTTAAATGTATGATTGTTTGATTGTGGTGAATTAAAAAACCCTGAATGCAGCGGGTCCACTAGAATCACGAACACTGGCTGAATAACATAAACATGAACACCACACAAGAGTTAAAGGGGCAGTGAACCCAAAAGCTGGTAATATGTCTCATATGATTCTAAACACAGTAAACTACGCCATCATATCACTGTTGCTAACATAAGACCGCCAACACGCGTGAAATACTGCGCTAGTCTACTCTAGCATAAACTCTTCTACTCTCCTCCAGACTCATGTCCCTCTCTGCTTGTGACGTCAAAGTTCTTTTTCTGAGAGGCGGTGCTAACGCTACAGAGCTCTGTCTGGACGGCGGTCGATGGCCAAGCTTCTCGGACACAACCAAGATGGCGCCGGTGAAACAGGCTTTTTTCTTCTTTTGTTCTTATTTTTGTTATTTTTTAAATGTAATCAACATTTTTAACACGTATGACAGACAGACACAGACATCTTACCTTATCCAGTTGACCCTTACTCTTACGTGCTTCTCTATTATTCACTTATCTACTTATCTACCAATTTTCTACCTCTGTGAACATCTCTTTCCAGTAGAACATCTCTTCCAGCTCATACTTACTTTTACAAACCTGCCCAACAAGAATGTCACTGCTGGTAATGATGTAGTAGTAGTAGTTGTTAGTAATTAGTATATGACATTAAACTTGAAACTTGAGACTATACACATAGTATAATGCTGTGATATGTAGCACATACATAATCGCTAAAAACACAGCACTCACAAACAACAGCAGAAATTAAAAAAAAAGAAGAAAAAATAGCTGAAAGTTGGTGTGGGTCGCCCAGAGAGGGGGTGCTGAGTCACACACCACCCCCACCCCCAGAACTGTCTGCCCAAAGCACTTTATATGTTTTTTTTTAAATCTCACATTGTTCTTATTAAAGCTACAACACTTGTACTTAAAAATAACAACACAATGGGTGGCTTACCAACAGGACACTGGTGTTTTGTTGGTGAGATGTCTCTAAAGATGCAACTGTTCCTGCAACTGTTCATTAATGTCTCACCCCATGAAAGCCCAAAGCTAATGTCACGTATACTTTACATGTGTCCTCATTTTAGATTGCGGTGCCAGACTTGCTGCTTACTCTATTGGCTTAAGTCCTTTCGCCCCCACAAAGTTATGGAATGAAGTTTTTAATATCTCTTAATAAGCTCAATCTTGGCAATGAGACACAGCTTGATATCAAAAATCCAATTCTCCAAGTTTATGAGAACTAATTTGACTTTCTCACTGATCTGTTTGGATGCCACAGGGGGTTTCATCGCATGGCTGTGAACACCATTTATGTGTCATTAATAGTCTGTTTTAGTCTTAACTGTTGTTTTTTTTTCTATTAATCCTTTGTTTTGATTCTTTATGTGTGAATATAACAGATAACGACAACGCAATTTGCAGTTTTGCATGTCACACACTTGTCGCAAATTCCAAGCTAAGCCGTCGCCTGATGTTGCTTTTCAGACTCTACAGCTTTAGTTGTCCTTAGAGGTTCCTTCAAAGATCAGAAAGACACCCCCCCAGACCACCACCACCACCACCACCACCACCACCACCCTGTGGTTATATCACCCTGAAATCTAAACCTGCACATCTCAGCGTGAGGGTGGAGTTTTAAGTAAAAGATTTCAAATGAGATTATGTGCACAATCTTTTTGCATCAACTTTATTACAGACCCCTTTTTAATCTATCATGTAGCCTGAAGATATTAATATATTTTGTGCAGTATTCTCCATTTGCGGCTCCAAAACAGCCACAAGTCACAGCTCCCATATTAGCTTTTTCAGCACAACATTTTTTAATTACACTTGTGTTTCAACATCTTATAAGCTACCTCAGTGACTGAAAAAAGGGGTAATTTTTTCGAATATATTTTATTTTGAAAAACTTCAGCCTACCTCCGGCTGCACGCCTTCCCATTCTGCGGTGATAATTATATTATGACATTCTGTTTGCATCCCTGTCCTGAGGGTGGTGAATAGTCCATTCAAACCCAGTGGAAGGTTGTGCCGTCATTAATGTGTTTTACTGTCCATCGTATGTCATCCCATGTCGGCCCTAGAGGAGACTGCCGCCTCCCACCAGCCTCACCAGACACGTTACCCATGGGGAGGCCTTGACAATGCTTTGGAGAAAAGGATTAAAATAAAATGGCGAACAAAGACGAGGAAGAAAAAAAACAAGAGAAAAAATGAACAATGAACAAAAAAAAAAGTAAGTAAAAATGTGGTTTTATCAAAGTGCAAGATCTTTATGAAATAATCTGTTGTTAGAAAATATTGAATAGATAATAAGTTTAGTGTCCAGGAAATTGGTTTTCGGCCTAATCCACAGGAAGGAGGAACATCTCTGGCACGACGAGAGTGTTGTGTAGATTAAAAAATACAAAAAAGCATTCATATCCCCTTACAACCAATGTCTAGAAATATTATGTAGACATACATAATACTTGATGAATAATTTGAACTTTACTCCTGCTGTATCTGTATCGTGTCATATTTTACAACTGCTTCCATCAAAGCTCATGTACAACCCTCCAGTTTATGTATGATGTAAATACTTACATTGCTTTCAGTAATGCACTTTCTATTTCTACAATCATTCTAGAAATCATTCTCCGTTGTGGCTTATTTTCCTTTTCATTCTTCATCTTACATTCTCCATTGCTGCTCTTACTGTAATTCTGTACTTATTGTGTTTAACTTTATTTAACAGTTTTCTTTGATTTTCCTTCCATGTAGGAGCGGGCCTCATCCAATACATTTCATTGTACAATATGAATATAAGTGATGCTGCACATTTGACAATAAAAGACTTGAATCTTGAATTTGTGTTACTACAGCTTGAGGGTTTTGTTCATGTCCGGCTTCAGTTCCCCCCCCGTGTTGCCTGATAACGCACGACTCTTCACAGAGGCATTGTCGCGGGACAAACACAGCGACGCCTCCTGCCAATGGTGCCTCTGTGACAAGGCTCCATCTTCCTCACTGCCTAACAACCCAGTGATGGATGTCAGACATTCCCCGACCCTCTCTGCCACAGCGCTGTAGTGTAGTGCAACATGTTTCGTCAGTGTGGAGGGTGCTATTGGCTGACTGCGCTTCCTCTGCAGCCCGGAGGATAGCTATGCTATGCCGGTAGCCTGGCGCCTGCTTGGATTCCTGGACTGCCTCGGAGGTTCTGCTCCACCTAGACTCCCATCCCAGACATCACAACATTCTAAAATAACTCTTCCTTTATCCCCCCCTCTCTCTCTCTCTCTCTCTCTCTCTCTCTCACTGTCTCTCACTCCCTCTCTCTCATGGAACTTACATTACTTTTTAAAACTCTATCGTAACCCTACGTATGCCTGCTATCTTTCTTGAGTGTTTTCTGACGTGCTTAACTGCCTCACGTCTGTCTTTTCCTGTAACGTGTCTTAATTATTGGATGAGAGGAAACAGCGACAACAACATCTGGTCTGAGATGATTCAACAGTTTTAATTGTAACTTTGTACAATAGATTTTACATTTTCACAAGCTAAAGGAGGAAATGGTGCTGGGTAGCCACGTCTCCAAAAAACAAAGCATGTCTTGAATCCTTGACAACAGACGGCATTACGGCTAACCTTTCTTGACATCCGGCAGCTTGCGATCCACTAATACCTTCTGCCAGCACAGTGCTAAAGACGAACAATGTTTAAACCTGTTGGAAGTTTTAACCCTGGTACTGTAGTTGTGTGGTCAGAAACTTCCAAGGACCTTTTAAAGTACAAATCCAATCGCCTAGCAACCACATCAACATGTTTGCTCATACGAAAAAGGAAATACTGTTATCTGCCACTAATGATCCAATAGTTTGACCCACCATGAAACCCTCAAAACATTTTGTTGAATGACATTTTGTCACAACAGGCCTTTGCCACAGAGGTGTAATAGCCGGGCTGTACAAAGGTCTCATGAGTAATTGTGAGACCTAGACCGTTCATTAACGTTAATGAGTAACCCCTGTTCCTGCCCCTACCATTACACCTGTGTGATAAACGCCTACACCAATACATGCCATTTTGGTGAGAGCCAACACGTCAATTGAGTACACATCCCAGTCCTTGTTGTATTATTAAATAAGTAACGCCATAAACAAAAAAGTTCAAAATAGAAAAATAAGATGTCTGTCCCCAAAAAAGTATGAATACAGTAAACCATGGTACCATGATAAGAGTGGGGCTATGATACAAAGTCAATACTTAGGAAACAAGTAGTATTTTAATCGCAGTAATATAGGACAGTTACATTGATATCCTCTTTCTCAGATGCAATAGTATTCTATAATCATGTACATATCAGGAGAAATATACATATAGCTTGTTACAAAAAAAACAAGCTAACAAGATTCTGTGTTATGTAACGTTGTATCTCTGAATGTCAAAATATTTCACAATGCTCTGAAATAAACTATCATCTTGACATTTGTTTGTCCGATTATTTACTTTCAGCCAGAAAACGAACAGCACATAAACGCTTCATAATGAACCCTTAGGTTCTACTTTACAGTAAGTACATTTCAAGAAGCCACAGGAACCCACGGGAACCCAAGCAGCCATACATGTCATAAATGCTTGTGTACAACTCCACGTGGCTGAAGTCATGTTCCTTAACATGCCACATGTCAATATGTGGTTATTATTACTGGAAAATAGTCAATAAAGGCATGAGGGGGTGTGTGTGTGTTGGGGGGGGGGGGGGGGGGGGTGTTCGCCAAAGCTTTGTGTGAATGACTACTAAACACGATGGCTGACCATCAGACAATGATCGAGTTAAGATACCTATTTCTGCTGAACGCTGAGGGGGGTGAACGGATGAATGCGTTGCCTCAACACGTTTTCACTGTTTCGTTGCCGTGGCAATACGGCGCAGCGTCACACGGACGCCAGCAGGTGTGTTGGATTCTGTGAGCACGATAAAACAAGATCATAATTAAAAAAAAATGAAAAAAAAATACAATAACTGAATATACAGTACAGCGCTAAAGACTTATCGTTAACAGTAGGGGACCGCGCACGGTGGAGCAGAACGCTTCAGATAAGAACACCAGCTCCTTAAATCACTCACACGAGAAACCACTCGGCACAGACGCAAATAACTATCTTTATACTCTCCGTGAGAGGGAGAGCAGGAGGAGGGAGAGAGAGAGAGAGAGAGAGAGAGAGAGAGAAAGAGAGAGAGAGAGAGAGAGAGAGAGCTACACACGCGACAGTACGGTTTGACAGTGGCACGTATGTACAATCTTTAGAAGGGATTAAATCTGGTGGATTATCAACTGCAGTGTATTCTCTTTCTTTTTTTGGGGGGGGGAGTACAACTTTGAATAAATTAAGTTGGTAATAACAGGTGTAAGAAACGGAGTGTCAAGCCTTCTATGTGTGATTGTGTGAGTGCATGTCTGTGTGAGTGTAAGAGAGAGAGAGAGAGAGAGAGTTTGTAGTTGTGGGAGAGAGAGGAGACCGATAAAGAAAGAGAGAACGAGATCATAAACCTAGTACTCAAAATGTGTGCATGTGTGTGTGTGTGTGTGTGTGTGTGTGTGCGTGTGTGTGTGTGTGTGTGCGTGTGTGAGTGTGTGCGTGAGTGTGCTTTTTAATCCACGGCGAACATGAGTGAAGTCACAACAGCTGTTCTCAGCCCTCGCATCCAACACATTGGAAATTACATTACAATTTTTTCCAGGCGATTTTTTTTTTGTGTGTGTGTTTTCTAAGCAACTCAGAAGTTTAATATCCAACTTGGCTTGCTTTGACGGATTGATTATATGGTGGATAACCACTGGCATGATCAAAACACAACACACGCACACACATGCATGCACATGTGTGCGCACACACACACACACACACACACACACGGATATGACAGATGAGCCTGGCGGGATCTGAAAGAGCAACCTTTCAACACCAGCTGTGATGGTTGTCTCTAAAGCCCAACGTGCCACACGACACAGGCAAGGTTTTCGCTGCAAGATTTGGAAGAAGTGATTGAAATGTTTGCTTTTGCAACATTTTGCGTCCTCCATATGGTTAAGCCACCAGATGTATTGGAATGTAGTCTGACTATACTGAATATAATCACCCTGTGAGCGATAGAGAGGAGTTGTTTTCACATCACTTTTTGATTAACTTAACGGGGAACAAATATCAAATCGCTTTCACACTTAATCACTTGTTTAAGTGCACTGATGCAATACAAAAAAAAAAAAAAAAAAAAAACAATGCCGTTATCGGGGAGAAATGAAGTGAGTGTTAAGAGCTACAGAATCCAGAGGTAAATAAAAACACAACAGCTTTTACTGGGAACAGAGGATATAGTTCTGCTTTGTTTCTTCTCTTTTATACAAATATGTCATCAGTCCGTCCATGTGTGTGTGTGTGTGTGTGTGTGTGTGTGTGTGTGTGTGGCCTTTGGAGCGGCCAGGCTACAAGGTGGCTGCTGTGCAGTGAGACAGCCAGAGCAGCGGGGGCAGCAGAGACAGCAGGCCCGCTGGAGACCACCTGCACACGGCCGAGTTCCTGGGGATGGCGTTGGACGTCTCTCGGCCGTCCACCTGCGGGTCCTGGAGAACGGGGGAGGAGGACAAAACGAGAGAGGAGACACAACAGCTTGTGAAGACGGTCCCTGGTGTTCTGGTGCCTTTCTTACTGTATTCACAGCAATGAAATGGTTCACCTTCTTCCGACAAATTAACTTTTTGTAAGTCTTTTTTGCTTTGGATAAAAACATCTGCTAAATGCCCTAAATTTAAATGTGAATGTATTATATATATATATATATATATATATATATATATATATATATATATATATATATGTAAAGTTTTGTTGAAAGCACACTTTTCTGACTGGCTTACGGTACCAGCGGCTGGGTCATCTCCTCTCCCGGTTTCCATTAAATGTCACCCCGGTGTATAACAGGCCCTTGTTATTATACAATGGCCTTTAACGTGAACTTTAAAAGCCACCAGGAAACGCAACGGTCGAGCGACTTGAGCCTTGAAGCTGGGCTTCAGAAGCCCGGGACCGTGCAGCCAGACGACAGACACCACCCCGGTGGACGCCCGGCGGCCCGCCCTGGCCCCCCCAGGGTCGGCGGTGTGCGGAGACATTCCTGACTTAACGAGGGGTCAGACTAACGAGGGGTCAGACTAACGAGGGGTCGGTCAGGGTGCCGCTCTCTTTACCAGCAAGATGTTGAAGGCAACGCCATTTGGGAGTCGGAGGCGCTGTGTGAACAGCGGTGTGTGAACGGCGGTGTGTGAGTCGTGTAAGTCGCGGGCCTACGGGGGGACGATGTACTCACCACACAGAGGACGCCATCAGCACTGGAGTTGGACTTCAACTTCTGAGCCTG
>JAXIVH010000004.1:3452036-3455897 GCA_036785325.1 Urophycis tenuis
TGTTGTCAGACGGGAATGAAACTAACACCTGGTACTTATGGTAGAGGCGATTTGGAGACACGCCCTCCTATTAAAAACCCCTTTTTTTGTAACTGACCGCATCGTCTCCGTGTGACGTGGTACTGTCGAGCAGAAAGGAATGAGTTTAGCGGCGGCCGAGTGACATGTGACACGAAGCGGCGAGATGGGATCTGGTGAGCGCTGTGCATCACCAATATAGACATATCGTCACCGTAGTCAAAGTGCTTCTGTCTGCAGCGTTACTTCACGTCTGGTGCACAATTCAGCCCACCCCCCTCACTCTCTTGTTAATAATACACCTGTTGCACCACTTGCTTCCAAAGATATTTAAAAAGTACTACTGTAGTTTAGTGGCAGTCTTTACTTGTTTTGTTTTTTTCCCTTCCTATTGTATTCATCAATACAAGGCATCGAACAATATTTTCAGAAATGATTACAAAGTGGTTTGCATCATGCTATTGTTTTGTATGCTAATTGTATTCAGAAAAAAAAAACTGTTTTTGAGCCGGTTGGTCTTGGCTTTCATGCTAAAGTACCGTTTGTGTGTGACTCTGTGTGTGTGTGTGTGTGTGTGTGTGTGTGAGAGAGTGTCTGTGTAGTGTGTGTGTGTGTGTGTGTGTGTGTGTGTGTGTGTGTGTGTGTGTGTGTAGTGTGTGGTATATAGACCCTTTCTGTCCTCAGTCATTAGCAATTCTACCACTCATTATGATCAGTGCTTCATTAACCATCTGCAGGCTCTCTCTCTCTCTCTCTCTCTCTCTCTCTCTCTCTCTCTCTCTCTCTCTCTCTCTCTCTCTCTCTCTCTCTCTCTCGCTCTCTCTCTCCCCTCTCTCCCCCTCACCTGCAGGCTGCCACAGAAGTGGTAGATGCTGTTGTCCACGTTGAGGCTGCCGTCGATGGAGTTGGGGCTGCCGCGCTCCCGGTTCTTCTGGGGCGTGGTGATGCCGGGGCGTGGTCTGCGGCGGGGGCATGGGCTGCCACACCCCCACATCGGTGCCGTTGCCGAAAGCCTGGATGGCGTTACCTGTGGGGGGAGGAGGGGGAGGAGGAGACCGGTTGATGAACCTCTCCCACAGTGTAGTTAACGGTGGACAAGCGGTGACCGGTGAACAGTGAGGGGGCTACACAGACACTGACTGTGGTCCCATTTCACTCATAGGACCGTCGTCCTTCAACACTGATTGTTTTCACTGTAAAAAAAAAAAGAAAGCACGCACAAAAAAAGTCAATTAAGATAAGATAAGATAAGATAAGATAAGATAAGATGAAAACTTTATTAATCCTCTAAGGGAAATTTGGTCACCATAGCAGCCAGGGTACAAATAAATATAAATACAATACAAAAAATATAAATGAAATAAAATACCAACAAATTAAAAAAAGAATATAAATAAAATAAGGTAATTAGTTGGGAATTATTTTGGAATTGGTATGAATCAAGTCCACTGAATGTAAACCAAGGCCAGAGGATACAGCGCTTACATGGCCTGGTGGTTTGAGCCGGAAGGGGTTTGTGTTGTTGCTCTTGTTTGGCGAGGTGCATGTGTGTGGTGCCCCCCACAGTGTCTCACTGTGAGCCGCGCGCTTGGTGTTTCTGAGGCGAACGGCTGAATTCAAATCAACCTTTTGATTCAAACGTTGGTTTTTTCGAACGTAACGCGGCTAACCTAGCAATTATCACCGCGGCAGAGACAGGACCCCGTTTTAACGGAGCGCCCATGTCTTTTGTTTTGTTGTTGCGATGATGATGATGATGAAGCCAAAATGTACGAGGTACGAGGGTGTGAGTGTAGCAGTCCATTAGTGGTGCGATGTTTACCCTTCAGATGGGTATACACACACACACACACACACACACATCAAAGGGTATAAGCTCTACTGAGAGTGTTATTTTGACAAACGGCTGACATTTTGCTGTCCCAGGGGGTCGTTGATTCCATTCCCAGCATGACCCTGCCACTTGACTGACGACTGAATATTTATCCGGTGGTTTAATATTCCCACCTGTTCACAACAAAAAGAAAGTGAGGAATACCGTTGCCTTTCCCCCTCTCATCGCCAAAGCCCTCCAGTTCGGTGGGTGGGTGTGGCGAGTGCTATACCAGCGCAAAACTCTGAAAGTCCTGACTCCAGCGGGAAGCAGTTAGTTACTCGCACAATTGCAACCAGATGGAAAACTAATGGCATTGAAATTTGAAATCATCTTTTTGTTGGGAAATCTTTTGGCTGTTCTGAGCCAAATTGCAAATCTGGGACTGGTTTATGTTCGTCGAAGATAGCCGGTGGTGACATAGGCACTGGGAACAACGCACTGTTTGAATTAGATTGTTCTTAGATTGCACTCAGCGGTCCGCGGGCATGAAGTTAGTCCTGTGTTACCAGGCTGGACCTGGCAGAGTTTGGAGGGCTCTTCCCGAAGCGGGGGAATGCAGTGTAGGAAACAAACAAGTTATGGCCTCACACTGCCTACAGTGGAATAAAAGTTAATTATATTTGAACTTGAACTGTATGGGCTCGGTCATCGGTTTCACTTACTCTTCGATTTACGGAGCAAGGCCAAGCATCCCAAAACATCTAACACGCATGCACACACAGACACACACTCTATCACACTCATACACACACACACACACACACACACACACACACACACACACACACACTCACACAAACGCAGACACACACACACACAAACACACACACACACACGCATGCACGCAACCATGCACACACACAAACACACACAAACACACACACAGTTTTACAGAGGACAGATTGGACAGTTATTAAAGGTCTAGGTATGATAAGGCACACCTCTTGCAGGAACATTGAACATTGAAACTCTCGTGATGTGTGTCCTGTGTGCGTCTCTCTCTCCACATTCAGCATCTCTCCTCTCTCACACAGATACGTCATGAGAGTAAAGTTGTGTTAAACCTCTTCTACATGTACATTAACGTTAATTATCTCCCATGTCCTTACCTGTAATTGATGCCTGTGATTATATTTTTGTCCTTACCATGCATTCATGTTTGCTTGATTTAAACAATTTCAGTCACCATTATATTGTGCTTCCCTAGAGCGTTGCTGTCAATCTTGATCAATATTGTACTGTACTGGTCTTTATACATCATACATACTGTACATCTTCATTTCCTTTTCTTCATGTTCACATGACCCTGAACCTCGTATGCACCAACACAAAACGCATTACTTTCCTTTCATCTGTGAATCATTTCAACAGCATTTGCAATGTAGTAGTCGCTTACATCTGATTTAATTTGACTCTCTGATTGACATCTCTGACGAAAGATACCCAAACCACAGTCAGCCACCGACAGTCCCTATGCATCTGACGTCACATGCGGTTTACCTTGATTACCTACTACAAATGTAATGTATGTTCATCAAGGAAAGTGAATGTGGCCAACTATTACAAACAGGTCACGTTAAATTACCTTGATGGCCAGCTTTACACCTACCTGAAACGGGAACATTAAATCAAATGTACCTAACCCTGACCACCCTAATGAGGCATACTATGGTCTGTGCTGCTGGCAGTTTGAAGAACAGAAATTCAACATCAAATGTGCTGCAATGTATTGCTTTCTACAGTCTCATATAGCAAACGGCTATATGAGACTGGCAACCAGTTTGATTTGAGTTGTAGCTTTAGCTCTTCTATAATTGTATTCTATTTAAGTCAGGGACAACAAACCTACAGCACTTTTAACCGTAGTTTGAACGAAAGTAACAATAGCATCATTCAATCATACCTCATTTTCACATAAATTGTTTCATGTTCACAGCTTATTGATGGACAAATTCTGACACACTGAT
>JAXIVH010000004.1:3458597-3473597 GCA_036785325.1 Urophycis tenuis
GGCACGTTGCCCCCCCCCCCAGGGGTCTTACACTTAATGGAGGACTTGGGGATTTGGCATCCTTGACCCCATTTTTCACGTCATTTGGGTCTCAGGGAATAATGTGGACAACGATTGTTAAAATAAGTCCAGTACTGAGAGAGAACGCGCAAACACACACACAGGAAAGCGGTTTCAGTGTAACCCTCTGGGGGCAGAGATGCCCCCTCAATGCACGTCCTCTGAAAGTGCTTGTTTTTGTTTTCCACTGACAGGCTCATAAAAATATTCCAACATTATAGACAGGATCCCGACAGAGGAGGTCTTGCAAGAGGCGAGGTGTTGCAGGACGAGCATGGCGGATCTGTGAGTCAGAGCCGAGAGAGAGGCGAGTGTTTGCTGCGTTGGACTTACAGAAAGAGCACAGCCATATCGCAGAGCTTGACTTCTCCTTGAGCCAGACTTGGTGGGGACACCATAACAGACTGGATCAAGCAGAGGTGAAGAAAAAAGTTGCATTGCTCTGTAGGGATCCTTTCCTTAATGATGGAATATTGATCTGAGCCCGTCCGTGGCAAATAAACAAGTACTTTTAGAGGAGCTACAATGGTGGCCACTGTTGGCCCAAAAGGATTACATTGCAGCCCTGGACTACAGCTGCAGCGTTTCTCTCCGCTCAATACTGGGACCAATTCCAAACATAGTTGTCTGCATTATTCCCTCAGACCCTAAGTGATCAGATAAGGTGGTTCAGCCTGCGGATTGTTTGTGTGTATGAAACAGCAATAGGACGAGCAGGGTGAAGACAAGACAGGTGGGAGATTGTAAAGATGAGTGGGCTGGGGAGAGGGGGAGAGATAGAGAGTGAGAGAGAGAGAGAGAGAGAGAGAGAGAGAGAGAGAGAGAGAGTCAGTGAGAGGGAGAGAGAGAGGGAGACGGATAGAGGGAGAGAGAGAGGGAGAGAGAGATAGAGTGAGAGAGAGAGAGAGCGTCAGTGAGAAAGAGAGAGAGAGAGAGAGAGAGAGAGAGAGAGAGACAGAGAAATCGAGAAAGAGATTGACAACGGAAATCGATATTCCCTCCATACATCCATTGTCCGAACACTCTGTCTGTCTGTACAAAGACAGACAGACAGACAGACAGAGAGGTGTTTCAGTGATGGAAACAGGCAGGGGATGTGTCAGAATCCCCCACATTTCCCCATTTCCCACCCTTCCTCCACGACTTGAGAAAAACCAACCATCCCGGCCCATATTTCTTCTCCGGACACAACAGGGAACGTGTGCTGCTCTCACTTTATGACAGGAGCTGATGGCTGCTGAAAGCAATCTGGCAATGCGAGGCTCGGCGATCGATAGCAAGACAAGGCGCTGTACTCCACTGGCAAAGCACAGCGGCAGCCAGCAGCAGCACAGGATCACATGTCACAGCGGGCCGAGGACGAATTGATCAAATGGATCTTCAGCTGGTAAACTAGGTAGACAACCATTCTCACACTTGTGTTTTTAACAGTGTGGAAAACAACAGCAGCAGTAGTTTGCAACAGCAGCAGTTCAGTTTGTTGTTGTTCATTGGCCAGATGTCGGCATACCTGCAGTCTTAAACCTAATATATATATATATTATATATATATATATATATATATATATATATATATATATATATATATATAATATAGCTAGCTTAAGTCTTATTAGTATACAAACAAGCATAGTGTCTTCCATAATGGAGTCACTGATTTGACATTTTGTAACATTTGTATAACTTTTACTGACACCACTTGGGGTTGACATTTTGGATGTTTATAGGCTTTATAGACAGACCATTGTGCAAACATATTGCATGTACAATGGAGCTGATTAGCCCTTGGGATCATGGCGTGCTTGTTAGTGTGCCGGTTGTGTTTCTGTCTGTCTCTGTGGGGTGTCGTCATCGTCCTGCCATTGTGTCTACTTCTATGATCACCCGTCACCACAAACACCAACAGTTCCAGGCCTTTCTGAAGGACTTCTCACCTTTGATGGTTTTTGTCATGGAGTTTTGTTCTTTGGCCCGAGAGGTGTCACCTCATTCAATCTGCTGAAAAAGCCCTTTAAACACGAACTTTGATTTAGGGAAATACAAACTGAAGACGGACTAACACCTGGTGTTTTCCGAGCCCTCTGAAACTAAACAAATGACAAACACCGCTATAAACAGAAGGCCTACTGGGGAGAATGGAAAGAAAAGGAAAGCTTCTGGAAATAGGTGGCTCTTCTCGAAAAAAAGTTAAGTTTTAAAGTATCAAAGTGTGTTTTCTTGTGTCTTTCTTTGTGGATGCTGTCTAAGACACATGCTCCAACCGTGGGCCGCTCCATGTGTGTGTGAGTGAAGAGGCCTGCGAGCCGTGCCAGTCAAAGGTTTATCAGTATCCTCTGCAGTGATGAGAGGGCCTGTGAGTGAGTGTGTGTGTGTGTGTGTGTGTGTGTGTGTGTGTGTGTGTGTGTGTGTGTGGTGTGTGTGTGTGTGTGTGTGTGTGTGTGTGTGTGTGTGTGATGCTAGTCACGGCACCAGGGGTGGAACGAGGAAGCACACCGCGCTGTATCTGATGTTGAGGTTTAACCCCCCCCGCCCCTCTTCCCTGCTGCCATCTGTCTGTCTGCACGTACAGACGGGCAGGACAAATAGCATTCAACCACAACCCCAGAGGTCAAGGGTCGACACTCAGCCTGGGAGCTCCGTGGCTGAGACAACCATTTTGATTGCATGTTGGTGTTGGATATAGCATGTACTGTATATATTGTGTATGAAGGTTTTTGTGTGTGGTCTTCTGTTCCTAATGTACGGAAACCGCCGGCCCTAAATTAACAGAACCACAAAGAAAGTATTTGACTTTAACTGAATTGATTGTGGGTTTTTTTGTGTGTTTCAATACATAGATAGAACGCTTTTTACTTAAACAGTAATCATCGCAGGAGTATTGCACATTTTGCGTTGGTAAAGGTCTGGATAATTATACTCGTATGTTCTCAGCCTCTGAAAACCTTTGAATATTAATCAGGATGTTAAAATGGGGCTTAAAGAGGCAGTTTGATTTAGAGAGTTGCCTGTAAGATGTTCCTTTTCTTGGCTTTACAGTTTGGCACTAAAACGTCCAAGGCTACCACATAATATTCACGATGTCTTAAATGTTGTGGTTAATATTAAAGAAAATTACAATCTTTCACACTCTTTACTACTCATGCGTGCACTTACGGGGAGTCTACCACAGAAGTTGCCAGTTTCAAATATGACAACTTGGAAACTATGCGGCTGTTAATAAAAGGTAAGGATGAATGTTAATGAAAAGCCACTAAATACGTTCAAGCAGGGTCAGATATGTGTTTGCAATATCTGGGAACATTTTATTAGAACCCATATAGGACTGAACATGATGTATATCGCATTTAAAGTCTGATTCTACAACATAAAATGTCTATTAAATTATATGTCTAAAAGTGGTAGATAGACAGCTTTTACAAATAGGGATGGCAGGATTCTTTGCATCATGAATGCAAACTATGGATGCATACCATAGTAGTCGTAAATAGTACAGTTTATTATTGATGAACACACAAGGATAATCCCCATGATGCTAATCAAGATCCCAGTCTTATCAGCAAGAGTACTGCAGATGTGTATCTTGTGAAAACTTAATATGACGCCGTACATCACACACACAGACACACACACACACACACACACGCACACGCTGTGCGCACACATGCATACACACACACACACACACATGCACACACACACACACAAACACACACACACACACACACACACACACACACACAAGCACACACACACACACACACACACACACACACACACACACACACACACACACACACACACACACACACACACCCAACACACACGCGCACATACAGTGTGACTTGTCACTCTGGGAATTCGGGGAAAAAGACATCAAACAGGTGGGATGGGTGTGTGTGGGGTGAATACCTAGATGCTTGTTAAATTGCAAAGAGTTGCATTTGGAGAGAATTCCCCACAGAGAACTCCCCCGCTCCTATAATTGGCTATGGAGATGGCTGAGTGTCATCCATAGCCTCCACTTGCTGCTTCTCGTGGAGCAGAGGGGGCAGGCGGGTCTCTGATGGATGATGTTCATTTTCTAAGCTGCGTGTCCAACACTTCAGGTGAACACCGACCACTCTCTTTTTTTTATTATTTGGAAAGGGGGGGGGGGGGGGGGGGGTATATGGTTTTAATTTAACATCCAGGCATGTCAGAGATGGATGAGATTTCCAGAGCTTCTCTTGGCAAGTTGAGAGCAGGCGAGAAAAAAAAAAAAAAAAAAAAAAAAAATCCCAGCAGAGCCAACAAGGATGGAGAGAGAGGGGAGGTGGAGGAGGTGGTGGTGGAGGAGGTGGAGTAGAAGGATAAGCAGTACGTATGGTTAGAGGAGGTGGACAGAAGGAGGAGGAGGAGGGATGGAGAGAGAGAGAGAGAGAGTGGATGCAGAGTGCAGCCTTATAAGGGAAGGAACAAGCAAGAGGTCCATGATATGGACCCGGACCAGAACGCTGACAGCGGTAGATGAGAGGCAGGGGGGAGACGAGTGGGAAAGTGAAAAAAATCGGATGGATTCAAGAGCGATTTTTTTCTGCAGGATGGGGAGAGTTTGGGCACACCGTTCCTTGAGTTGCTGCTCATCCTGCACAGTGCTGGCGGTGAGGTGGGCAGGTTGGGGGGCCGGTGTGTGTGTGTGTGTGTGTGTGTAGGCTATGAGGTCATGACTACATCAGATGAGTTAATGATGCCTTAATGACTTGAGAAGCCACTGCAGGCTCATTTACCAGCAGAGGACTTCCTCTTGCTCACTCGTTACTCGACAACGACAGAACAATGGGATCAGTGTGGTCAGACACCACACTGATCCCATTGGCCTCCCACTGTAACTGACACACTGGGGAACTGTCTCACTGGGGAACTGTCTCACTGGGGAACTGTCTCACTGGGGAACTGTCTCACTGGGGAACTGTCTCACTGGGGAACTGTCTCACTGGGGAACTGACACACTGTCTCACTAGGGAACTGACACACTGGGGAACTGTCTCACTGGGGAACTGTCTCCCTGTCTCACTAGGGAACTGTCTCACTGGGGAACTGTCTCACTGGGGAACTGACACACTGTCTCACTAGGGAACTGACACACTGGGGAACTGTCTCACTGGGGAACTGTCTCCCTGTCTCACTAGGGAACTGTCTCACTGGGGAACTGTCTCACTGGGGAACTGACTCACAGGGGAACTGTCTCACTGGGCAACTGTCTCACTGGGGAACTGACACTGTCTCACTGGGCAACTGTCTCACTGGAGAACTGTCTCTCTGTCTCACTGGGGAACTGTCTCACTGGGGAACTACCTCACTGTCTCACTGGGGAACTGTCTCACTGGGCAACTGTCTCACTGGAGAACTGTCTCCCTGTCTCACTGGGGAACTGTCTCACAGGGGAACTGACACACTGGGGAACTGTCTCACTGGGGAACTGACTCACAGGGGAACTGTTTCACTGCATGGGGAACTGTTCTCACTAGGGAACTGCCTCACTGTCTTACTGGGGAACTGTCTCACAATGGAACTGTCTCATTTGGGCACTGTCTCACTTTGGGAGCTTTCTCACTGGGGAACTGTCTCACTGGAGAATTGCCTAACTGGGGAACTGTGTTGGGTTGCAAAAAAAGAGAAGGACAAAGGCCTATATTGATTTCAGTGTTGTTGTGGAGCAGATGTATTGCAACTCATCAGTAATATTAAAAGGACGGATAATACATAACATGACTTTTGCTTTACATTTCTGTTTCTTTCGAATGTGTTGTATGCTCTCCAATGTGTTCCTCCTTCATTCCCCCTTCCTGCTTTGGTTCATCAAAGCAGTGTGATAAAGCAAAACATTTATTCCATAATTGCATCTCCCACACTCTTAGCCCCCTCTCTGTCTCTTCACTACAATTCAATAACCTTTTATTATCATGACTTTCCAAACATTGTACCATCTCTCGCTTTGTGGATCTTTCCATAGGCTCTGACAGTAAAGATGGCAGCATGTTCTGGTTTTCAATGGTTATTGTTAGCTTTTATGCTCTCCCTGTATCACTCTCTCTCTCTCTCTCTCTCTCTCTCTCTCTCTCTCTCTCTCTCTCTCTCTCTTTGTTCCATCTCTCTCTCTCTCTCTCTTTCACTCTCTCTCTCAGTCTCCCTCACATTCTGTCCAGTATCCGTCCTCTCCCCTCTCTGTGTCTCGTCTTCAGTTCAATGCCATGACATCACATTCTGATTCAGGCGTTAGTGATGTTATGTCTCGGCTTTCAATGCCATCAGTGTGGGGAGGAACTGAACACTCCGTAATAAAATAACAAACAATCACAATAAATAACAAATAAACAACAGGTTGAGTCGGGTCGCAGGGGCAAGAGCCAACCCCAATCAAGCACTGTTCAAATGGTCAAGCCTGCCACAAGCCGGCCATTTCCGGCTGAACGCCCGAAATGGCCGGCTTGTAGAGTTTTAAGTCTGCTTCATCCCCATGGGAAGGCTGAAAGGTGCGTTCTCTCTTCGCCTGCGTTCCGCGGCTTCGCCTGTTGCAATCTTGCACTTAAGTAACAAAAGCAAGACAGAAAAGAGACAGAAAAGAGCAGCCAGGGATGCATGAGCAATGGCCTCCGATGTTCCAGCCGTCCATTTGGCCCGGCGGCAACGCAGAGCCACTGATGCTCCAGCAGGGCTTGAGTTATTTTACAAGGCTGCCAGACAAATGCATCAGGTTAGGTAGTGCTTTTTTCCTATTAGGGCGAGGCAGCAATGAGCAGTGGGGGGATGATTAAGATAAAGAGCAGTGAGGGACTGCAGGGTGACGTTGCAGCATCTTTGGACGGCAATACAGAACTTTTCAAAATAAAGTCACAAAGTGCTTATTACAAACCTGTGTTTGTTTGTGTGTGTGTGTGTCTGTGGTGGGGTTGTGTGTGTGTGGAGGGTTGTGTATGTTTGTCTGTGTTTGTCTGTGTGTGTGGAGGGTTGTGTATGTTTGTGTGTGTGTGTGTGTCTGTGTGTGTGGAGGGTTGTGTATGTTTTTGTGTGTGTGTGTCTGTGTGTCTGTGTGTTTGTCTGTTTGTGTGTCTGTGTGTTTGGGGGGGGGGCTTGTTAAGGTACTCTATAGTCAAGGCAACATGATAATGGTTATAGTGCATCCTAAACCAAACTATTTTACGAGACTGGACATCACAGCGTTGATTCGTAGAGGAAGTTAGGAGCAACTTTTCTTTTGTTCTTCCCTTTTTTATTCTCCTTCAGACATTGTCGTCTGGGTCAATTTATGCCAGTTGCCTTTTTGTGGGGTGTCTAAATGTGTGTTGGAGCAGATTAAAGGATCATCTCACCTATAAATCCCACTGGCAAGCAGAACCTCCTGTGACTTTTCCACGCTTTCACTGAAATATATTTTCAATCAGCTGTGTTTATGTGTACGCTTGTGAGCGTCCGCGTGTGCGATTGCATGCCCAAGTGTGTGTGTGTGTGTGTGTGTGTGTGTGTGTGTGTGTGTGTGGTGTGTGTGCGCTTGTGTGGTTAGTGAGTGTTTCCCAGATGCCTGACTGTGGTTTATGGATATTCATTACAGAGCCATTACAGCAGAGGTTGCTCAGGACGGTGTGTATGTGTGTATGTGTGTGTGTGTGTGTGTGTGTGTGTGTGTGCGTGTGTTCCTAAGGGTATCCGTGTGTGCATGTGTTTTATCTGCTAATGCATAAAACACATGAAAGCCGCAATACCTGCACACACACACACAGACACACACACACACACAAACACACACACACATGCACGCACACACGCCCACACGCACACACACACACACACACACACAGAAACATAACACACAAAACACACACATACACACACATACACACACACATGTGTATGTTTGGTACATGGTATCGTGTCTGATATCTTGAGGAACGAAAGCATCTATCGTCTGCACGGCTGATGGAGCAGAGCCGCCGGCGTGCCGCGGATGAGCTCACGTGAAGCGAATCACTCAACACACACTCTCCCGTCCGCCACTTCCCCCGTACAATCGAATCACCGCCACAGTCACACACACACACAGAGTCACACACACACACACACACACACACACACACACACACACACACACACACACACACACACAGCCAATCACAGCGCCGCAGTCACGCCACTTGTGAAGGAGATTCACTCGTAATTCGCACTTATTAAAAAAAAGACGAGAGGAGACTCGACCGTTAGGCGACACCTGAACGGATGCGAGCGCCGTTGTGTGGAGTGTGTGTGTGTGCGGAGGAGACAAAGTTTCATTACACCGGACGCACGCGCTCGTCCTCTGCGCGGTAATGAAGCCATCGCATAATTCCGGCGCTGATCGATGGCATTGATCGGGACGGCTGATTGCGCGATGCGATGGTTACCATGGTGACGTGGCCTGGGGGGGGGGGGGGGGGGGGGGGGGGTGCTGTCCGACACGACGCTGGGGCCTGTTGACACGTTTATTGGTTGATGCCTGGTTCTAGCCTCAGCGTGTACCAACACACACACAGCGAGGACACTGATCGCCTGATTGAGCACCGTGTCAACAATGACATGGATGTGGTTGTGTGCGCGTGTTTGCATTTTGCAAAAATAGCCGTTTCTTTGCGTCATTGTCATTTTTTTGGGTACTGTTTTGTTTATGTTTCGAAGGGCCGTTAAAGCATTACTCTGAATGCTGTGTAATGGACCAGCACCAGCCAATGGAGGCAGGCGCATTGCTCTTGATTAAACCTGCATCCCCCTCCCCCCCCACACACAGACACACACACCCAAACACAGAGACACACACACACACACACACACACACATACACACTGCAACACACAGACACACATACACGCGCACACACGCGTGCACACACACACACACACACACACAACAAACACTCACACCCACACACACACACACACACACACACAAACACACACACACACGCACGTTCACTTCACAGAAAGAAGAACACATTAATTGGGTGATACAGACTCTGCTGTGGTAAACTAGCTTTTGCGGATAAAACGTTAAAGTTTATTCATGTGTTTTGTTTTTGTTGTTTTTTTTGTTTTTTTTAATCCTTGCTGTGTTTTTTCCATGCCCACCAGGCAGTGTGTGTTGTTGTCTTTTCTTTCGTTAATATGAAGGAGGCATTCGCTAATGAAAGAACATGGTAATGCGAGGTCAGTGTGTGTGTGTGTGTGTGTGGTGTGTGTGTGTGTGTGTGTGTGTGTGTGTGTGTGTGTGTGTGTCTGTGTGTCTGTGTGTGTCTGTGTGTGTATGTGTGTCTGTGTGTCTGTGTGCTGAGTTTAGGTCATTGGTTGCCGTCTGGATGTGGCTGAGAGATTATAGTAACCAATCTGATGTAATAAACATCAGGGCCAAACACTTCCCTAACGACACACACACACACACACACACACACACACACACACACACACACACAGACACACACACACACACATGTCTGAATTCACATGCACATTACTGTATGAATAACAATAACAATATGCATGGAGTGACAAAAATAGATTCACCAATGCAGTGTGGTTATCAATGTTATTTCAATGCAAACACTGCAAAATACACACAACAAGTGTGTAGTTTAGATGTCATATCACATGTATCTAATTGAAAATCACTTCATCGTATATCGCATATCACATATAAGTGATGAAGACGATGATTCGGCCTCATTCCATTCAGCACCTAAAAAAGTGAAAAAAACGAATTCTCGAAACCGTAAGTGAGGGAAACAACAGAGTGAAACAAGTGCAGCTCTACTTAGGATGGTCTCCTCAACAGAGTGAATCCAGTGCAGCCCTACTTAAAGTGGTCTCCTCAACAGAATGAATCCAGTGCAGGTCTATTTAGTGTCTCCTCAACAGAGTGAATCCAGTGCAGCTCTATTTAGTGTCTCCTCAACAGAGTGAATCCACTGCAGCTCTACTTAGGATGGTCTCCTCAACACAGTGAATCCAGTGCAGCTCTACTTAAAGCAGTCTCCTCAACTGAGTGAATCCAGTGCAGCTCTACTTAGTGTCTCCTCAACAGAGTGAATCCAGTGCAGCTCTACTTAAAGCAGTCTCCTCAACAGAGTGAATTCAGTGCAGCTCTATTTAGAGCAGTCTCAAAAGAGTGAATGCAGTGCAGCTCTACTTAGAGCGGTCTCAACAGAGTGAATGCAGTGCAGCTCTGCTTAGAGCAGTCTCCTCAACAGAATGAATCCAGTGCAGCTCTACTTAGAGCGGTCTCCTCAACAGAATGAATCCAGTGCAGCTCTACTTAGAGCGGTCTCCTCAACAGAATGAATCCAGTGCAGCTCTATTTAGAGCGGTCTCCTCAACAGAATGAATCCAGTGCAGCTCTACTTAGAGCGGTCTCCTCAACAGAATGAATCCAGTGCAGCTCTACTTAGAGCGGTCTCCTCAACAGAATGAATCCAGTGCAGCTCTACTTAGAGCGGTCTCCTCTGCACGTATCCGCTCTCTCGGCCTTGCAGGAGACGGAACACTACTTTGTTTTCGCCGATGCAGATACTTGTAGTTGACAATCAGTAACTTTCCACAGGAAAGTGCTGAATTTACATTTGTATTCCCCGTGGTGTATTGAGAGTGGTAGAGTGCAGGTGTATCCTGCTGCTGTGCAATCACAGCCTGGGCTCGCTCCACGCTCACCCTGCCAGGAACCTGTACTGCAGAGTTGAACAACGTGGACTGGAGGAAATAAGTCACAAACACACCTGATGGGCTAAAGGGGTATTGGGTGCCTTTGAATCATAGAAGTGAATCAAAGTGTGATACTCAGGTTCTCAGAAAGACATTCACGCGACGAGGACAGGCCTCTCTGTGATCAAATGTGTTCTATCAGTTTATGATGAACAATAGATGAATGTGCCCAATAATGGTGATACATGCTACTAACCTGAAGGTTTCTAGTGACCGTGTAGGAAAGCATTCATTCTTCAACAAGTTTGATACAATGGGGGGCCAGTGTTCAGAAACAATACTCCTTTTAGTCTCTGTGAGTCACTCATCGATAATGAAAGAATTGTGGGACTTAGAATGTGGATATTGGCACAAGAGAGAGAGAGAGAGAGAGAGAGAGAGAGAGAGAGAGAGAGAGAGAGAGAGAGAGAGAGAGAGAGAGAGAGAGAGAGAGTAAGGCCGATCAGAAGAGAGGAGGTAAAGACGGGAAGAGCATGAGGCAAGAGAGACATAGAGAGAGTAGGGGGGGGAGGTATAAAAAGATGAGAGCAGGGGAGAAAGAGGATGAAAAGGAAGACAGAGCGCAAGCTATTGAGATGTAGAGATGTAGAGAGAAAGAGGGCGAGAGAGAGCGAGAGAGAGAGAGAGAGAGAGAGAGAGAGAGAGAGAGAGAGAGAGAGAGAGAGAGAGAGAGAGAGAGAGAGAGAGAGAGAGTGATATGGTAGAGAGAGGTAGAGTACGGCATGATATAATTCCTCAGGGTGTAGTGAGCAGCCTGGGGATGTTTGGTTTGTGCTTACAGCTAAGTGGGGTCTGTAGCTACTGATGTATATTTAACTAGTCTTCTGCTCCCCATAACAACCCTGTCTGGGATGTTTAAAGAATCCTTAAACCTTTAATCTCCACATCTTTAAGGGAATTTGTGTGCGTCTATACGTCTGTGTCTATGCGCAGGCGTCTGCGTGTGTGTATCTGTATTGTGTGTCTGTGTGTGCATGTGTGCGTGTGTGTGTGCGTGCATGCGTGATTGTGTATTGTACGAGGGTGCATTTACCGGTCAACATGTTCACTCATCTCAACAAGAATCAACATGAGATGCAATCTCATATGTAGGACCCAACCGCCAAAACAGAAAGCCTTGTGAGTTTTTGATGTTGTGTGTCATTAATGGCACTATAACACACACAGACACACACACGCACAGACACACACACACACACACACACGCGTGCGTCTGATAAAGGGGCCACCAGGGGCCACGCTGAACAACACTACTGCGCCTGACTACCTGCCTCGTGGATCCATTCAGCTCCCCCCCCCCCCCCCCAGCAGCCCCAGGGAGGCCCCAGAGAGGCCAGAAGGCAGGGCCCTGCTCAGCATTCATCAACACATACGTTCACACACAGTCCATCTCCCCGGCACGCACTAATCACAGCCTTCCCCCATCAGCGCCAGGGACTACTAAACAGGCCCTCCCGGCATTACTCGCAGCCCATCTATTCTCTAAAGCACGTCTGAGGGAAGCAGACCAACCAAAACACCCACAGACAAATCAACCCTTTCCGAGGTTTTTTTAATTTTTTTTTTTTTTTCTGCTCATTCGTCAGCCTCATTGTCTGTAAGTTGTAGCTGTTGTCTTTTCTTTCAGACGGGACGCCGTCGCCTCCTCTCCGTGCGCTCTCGACCCGCCCTGCTCGCCGCTCTACTGCGCTTCGGACCTGCGCCGTGTCCTTGTTGTCCATTTGCTTTTCCCTTAGTGCTTTTCTTTCTCTTCCTCTGATTATTCGGTGTTTGAGAGCCAATTTCCCCCGTTTTTTTTTTTTTTTTTTTGTCTTGATTATCTGAAGCAGCTCTCTCGGTGCACTGCTGTCTGTATGTGTGTGTGTGTGTGTGTGTGTGTGTGTGTGTCGGTGTTTGTGTGCGTGTGCGTGCGCGTGCGTGTGTGCGTGTGTGCGTGTGTACGTGTGTGTGTGTGTGTGTGTGTGTGTGTGTGTGTGTGTGTGTGTGTGTCGGCCTTTTATACCTCTGTTCACATGCAACATCACCTATCAGAGATCAATGCGATTTAATCTTTAATTTAATCTTCAATCTTTAATTTAAGACAAGTGAGTAAAATGTTTCTGCCTCACATTTAATGTGAATGAAAATTGATGACAGAAGAAAATACAATTAAGGTGGATTGACTTGCATGGGATTCAAAGGCAAACAAAGACACGGGGAATGAGCTCATAACAACGGAGGGATATCACTGGCTCTCGACTGCTTTTAATCACTGCATCAGAGCCACACACCACGCTGCGTAATTGTAGTTATTGATTGGGGACGAGGATGGAACCAGATGTACAGCAGAAAATATGGGATGGACAAAGAAGTGGGGGTGTGTGTGCGTGTGCGTGCGTGCGTGTGTTTGTGTGCGCGCGTGTGTGTGCGTGTGCATATGTGTGTGTGACACAGAGAGAGGTCTAGACAGAGTGAGAGAGAGAAAGGACCAGAGGTTATCACCTAATATCTAGTTTCAGTACATACACACAGAGGCACCACATATATAACCATCTCAAAAACCTTGGAGCCGTTGAAAATGACACCCGCACATTTTTTAAGGAGAGCACCCACAGGCTCGACATAATGACCTCACTGGTGATCGCTCTCCATGATTACAATAAACAAGACTACAACCCCCACAGGGAGGAGGGAACGTGTGTCTGTCGTCACACACACACACACACACACACACACACACACACACACACACAGTCATGAGGCAGTGCATTAACCAATCAACCAGAGACATTACTTCACTGTAAACCCGCACATCCTGGATCCCCTGCAGTCTCTCCCTTCTTGTTTAGTACACGTGAATACCGCATATCCGATTCCACCCAAATGATTGTGACAAGAGAAAAATAAATAAATATACCTATATATAAATAAACTAGTTCAAATGCCACGTGGGCTGTTTAATATTAACCGCAGAGGGGAATGCTGCTGCGGATTTAGCTGGGCGAGACACTCTACATTTCCATAGCCAACATCAGACATATTTAAAGGAAAGTATGAAACGAATGCATGGACTGATGCGGCTGAAGTGGCACTTTTAAGCCCCTCTCTTTACTGCATGCTGTAGCCAGCCGGGAGGGCGTAGAGGAATTGCATCCTCTGACTATGCAACATCAAAACCAGGTTTTAAATGTCGGGTGGGGTGCTTCTTAAAGTGGCCCTATTCAAACTCATCAAGCTGCAGACTTTCTCCTGAACCCTGCATGCCAAGCCACTCCGGCACACAGCGGAATGTATGTCAGCAGTGTTGTAAAGGTTTCCTGAGGTGATGGAAGTGTAATCATATAATCATTGGCTCCCGCTGAGAGCCACTGATTGGCTGATGGTTCTGATTGCTGAGGTGTGATTGGTTTAATTTGAGCCATTGTACGGAGTTGGCCTAATTGGGTACTAGTCCCGGTCAATTCCAAATGTTCAGTTTTCCAGAATAAGAAAGTAAAGTAATTGTAAAATAACAAAAACAAAGAAAGAAAGAAAGAAAGAAATAGTGAAAGGAAGAAAGAAAGACAGACAAAAGTTTTGAATATAAAGAATATAATTTGTCATTCTTTTTTTTTTTTTTTTTTTTAAACTTTTTTTGATTAAACATGAATTCAGAAGCACTATAAAAAATATGAATAACTAATCAGCAATCTAACAAGCCCATACTCTATATGCTGCTATCAGACCACTGCATGCCAAGAATGCTTGTAACATGTTGAATGGATGTATTATGCATTTGTGTAGTGTATACACTATACAAATGCATAATACATCCATTTATCCTGACCCTCACCAATCATAAAGACTATACTCTATACTATACACTGTATAGTATAGAGTATAATCTATACTATACAGTATAGACTATACCTGACCCTATACTAGGGTCAGGTTCAGAAAAACTGAACAAGCTAACAATCACCTTACACACTATCAATATACCATCCCCGCCCAGTATCCAGATGGCTATTCTCCTGTACTCTTACTAGCTATCCAAAGGGCTGAACCACCATGTATAAAGTATATTCACACACACATACACCCACACACACACACACACACACACACACACACACACACACACACACACACACACACACACACAGGCACACTCTGTGCCCTTTTCACACTCTGTATATTAAAGTAAGTGAGCAGCGCCCGGCTGTTG
>JAXIVH010000004.1:3483597-3503597 GCA_036785325.1 Urophycis tenuis
TCAGACACAGCAGGGTGCGACATCTATGGCACGATAGAGAGTATATCGGACTCAATAACACATTGAACCTTGACCTCTCACCTGCTGGTTAGGTACTGGCCAGAAGGACATAATAACAACATGATTCTCAGAATGATGTCTTCAAAAGAAGAGCACGCAAAAAAAAATTCAACAAATTTGTGTCTGAGTCAGTGTTCAGACGCCTAATCACATCATGTCCTGATTCTGCAGAGCCTTGTTAAGGATTTCTCCTGTGTGCCAAAACTGCCTCGTCCGATTACAGAGAGCTTGTCTGGCACCACAAGACACAGCGAAAGACCCCGGGGGGGGGGGGGGGGGGGGGGTTGGGCAGTCCAGCAACTGTACCCTGATCTTTAACCACACTAAATATTTACACAAATCTGATCATTTCTATCACGCGATCCTAAACAGACTGAAAAGCCCTCACCTCCCTGTGTTTGGCTCCGATTCCGCCACAATCGGTACAGAAAACAGCAACAAAAACAGCACACAGAATGGAATAATTCGGGAGGACGAACACACATCGATTCAAGGTTTCAAATCAATACTTCCATACTGTACTGTACTGTACTCCCATATGCAGTGCCTCCATTCTCCTACTATCCCCTTCAGATATAAACTACATTATCACAGTCAGTAGAGTAAGGAACAAACTCATAGACGAGCACGGCTCGCAGTGTGGCTAGCAGTGGCTCGCAGTGCGGCTAGCTGTGGCTCGCAGTGCGGCTAGCTGTGGCTCGCAGTGTGGCTAGCAGTGGCTCGCAGTGCGGCTAGCTGTGGCTCGCAGTGTGGCTAGCAGTGGCTCGCAGTGCGGTGGCCATGATGTTGGAGTCACATTTGCTCCAATAGAACCTCAACAAACATTAGGTTCCCATTAGGTTCCCTGCTAAAATGGGGGGGTTTACTTACTCTTTACACCCCCAAAAAACAGTGGCACACAAGGACACAAGAACAGAGAGAGGGACTTTGACACAAACAACCCAAATGACCGAGGACCATGACAACGAGATGAGTGCAAACGGGTCCCATTTCAAAGAGCAGGGGCTGGACAGCCATTCAGTAATCAATGGGATCGGACGGAGCGGACGCTACAGAAGGCACCTCGCTCTGCACCAGACAGCCGTAATGGACGTACAGTAGAAGATGGACGCCCCGGTATTTCGGCAACTAAACCTTGCTTGACTCGAGACAGTGGTCTGAACTGTGGATATTGGATGCCATATATGTTGGTCTGCCCCCCCCACCCCCTCCAGGGACCACCAGCACTGCAATTTCAAATTGACATGGAGCTAGAGGTCCAAACGAGATTTTGTCTGTGCGCATCTGTGTGTGTGTGTGTGTGTGTGTGTGTGTGTGTGTGTGTGTGTGTGTGTGTGTGTGTGTGTGTGTGTGTGTGTGAGTGTGTGTGTGTGTGTGTGTGAGTGTGTGTGTGTGTGTGTGTGTGTGTGTGTGTGTGTGTGTGTGTGTGTGTGTGTGAGTGTGTGTGTGTGTGTGTGTGTGTGAGTGTGTGTGTGTGTGTGAGTGTGTGTGTGTGTGTGTGTGTGAGAGAGTGTGTGTGTGTGTGTGTGTGTGTGAGTGTGTGTGTGTGTGTGTGTGTGTGAGTGTGTGTGTGTGTGTGAGTGTGTGTGTGTGTGTGTGTGTGAGAGAGTGTGTGTGTGTGTGTGTGTGTGAGAGTGTGACCATGTGTTTGAGTGTGTTTGAATAAGGGTCACTGGACACTTTAAAGTGATACATAAACACAAGTCACCTCCGTTCACTCCTCCCCTGTTGTAGTGACCTCAATATGCAGCCAAAGCACTCCGATCAAAATGCATTCAGCACCGGCGGAGCGAAAGTTCTCTCTTCAAGCTGCAGCGCAGGGTGAAAACTGGACTCTTATGTACACAGTCAGTTTGTAGCTGAATAAAAATTAGTCATTTCCATTCAACCCTCATCACGCCCACCTTTGCCTGTACTTGATCTATATACAATTAGTGCTCAATGGTAGGTCTCTCAAGGTGAAAATTCATTAAAAGAAAAACGGGCGCATAACAAAAAAAATTGCTCCCCAGTGTTCTTGGGGCTGTCCTGAATATCAATTAAAACGGTGCCACTGTTGGTTCCTTCATTAGTTGGGCTATCCAGTGCACTGATGAGATTGTGTGCATGTGTGGCTAGTGTTCATAGCCGAGAAGAATAGAGGTGTGTGTGTGTGTGTGTGTGTGTGTAGCACAAAGCAAGGACAAATGCTTTATCATTCATATGTGATTAATGGACCTGCTATCACTACTGTGGGAGTAAAGTTTCACGTGAAGGAAGTTTCTGACAATGATCGCCATGCAGAGGACTGGCAATTCATCAACGTCCACGTCTATCACTTATCACAAGGGTACTGGCCAGACAAACCCTCCTTTAAAAAAAAAAAGACAGGGGTCCTCCATGTATTAATATATGTACGTGGCCACCTTTAAATTTTTTAATGAATAATCTTAGCGGGGGGTGGAGTGGGGGTCAACAGGGTAGCAAGAGAGTTGGGTAATTCTTGGAGGGGGATTAAATGGCGAGCCTTTACTTTTCCTTCTTCGTATGCATTAGAGCGAGACTCTTAGTGTTCAGTGTTCTCTCGGGGTCCCAAAGAACACAGAGCGCCATTTCTATACCCGCCCGCCCTCTCCATGTTCCACTCCATGTTCCCCGGGAGAGTCTCGGTTGTCTCCCAGCAGTCGTTCGGAGAGACAACCTTTTTTCCCACACTTCTTCCGAATTAGGAGAATATCCGTTTTTTTAATAGCCGTTTGAATCTGCGGTACGCGGGTCTGGGATGGTTTCACGTGAAGTCGCGGTATCCCGTCGTACAGCAACGCGGCGAGACGGGGATTGTTGTCCGTGGGTTCAATCGTTTGATGAAGTCACTAATTCAATCGTACCGCAGCCCTGGTTGTTGTGACTGGTCCCTCAGACCAGCAGCCCTCCATCAGACACAAACGCTGCTATGGAGAGTTAGTCGCTTACTGTGTGTCTACCAAGCGGCAACATTCCATGCTGAAAAATGAAGCCCATGCGGAAGTGCAAAAACTTGCAGTTCCTCGACTGGCCGCTTGAGGCTGGCTGCAGAACGGAGTCAACTCACATAGACACCCATGTTAAAATGTCCAACTTTACAGCCAAAATAAACATGTTTACAGCCTGGTTCAAAAAACAGTTTTGGTGTCTTTCAGTAGTGTTCGAGTCCATGACAACTGTGAGGGGGGTGAATTTTTTTTAGAATCCATTATTTTAATGCACAGAGAAGGATTTATTTTATGAATAATTAAGGGCGTGGTCAACTTGATTGGCAGCTGTCATCTGTCATCACGGCATGACCTTCACTGATTCGAGGCTTTGATTGGTCTGGCCGGAGGTAGGCGGGCTTAGAACACAGAATGAAATGTCCAAGATGGCGGTGCCCAGAAGCTCAATTTTAGGCTTCATCTCCGCTGTTAAGAATGTCTATGGGTGACGTCACGGAGGGTTTGTCCATATATATATACAGTCTATGGTGTCTACTTACATGTGTGGCTGTTGATATACATACACACTTACTCAGAAAACTTTTTTTTTATTTTTTTAATGTTCTGCCTTTTTCTTATTTTGCAGAAGGCAGGGAAATGATGTCTGTCAAACTGACATTTTCTATGGGGGAGGACTCCCCCCCCCCCGGACCCCCCGGTGCGGCCGCCGAGGGCTCGAGGTTGGCGAGTATGCAAATGTCAAACATATTTGCGGCAGGAATATTCAAAGACATTAGTGGAGTTGAAGAGCGAGAGAGTGTGTCCGCCTACCCTCTCTGGTGTGGGGAAGAAAAAAGAAAGAAAAAAAAAACACTTCTGGGAAAACATGCCACTAACTGTTTGCCGCTTGTGATTTGAATGCGTGGCGGTATAGAGTCAACACAGACACCTGGTTGTCAACAAGACTACACTATACTGCGAATGCAAGGGCTTTCATCGGGGGGTCCGTAGGCTCGAACCCTCGTGTGACCTCAGTCGGTGATAGATAGTGACCTAACTGACAGTTATTTAAATGAACATCTATCGAGACAATTATTTAAATGAACATTCTGAGTGCTTCAAGAGTGCCACGTAAAGACGTGTCTGCAGCGCTGCAAATCAAAATATGTGAGGAAATATAGGCATCCATAATATGGAGACAGTTTAACAGTCCATCATGAACTAATGTTGAGGGTTAAATCAGGTCAGCTTTTGTTCGAGCTGTGAACCCTATGTTGCTCTCTGTGGTACGATGTTTAAAATACAACTGGAGCTTTTCAATGACATAATAATAAGAAAATACAAAGACAACATTTTATAAACCATAACCATATGGAACATAATCTAGCAGTGTTACCATGAGATTTAGGACAGTGAAAGAGGAGAGAGAGAGAGAGAGAGAGAGAGAGAGAGAGAGAGAGAGAGAGATGGGGAGAGCGAGAGCACATGACACACAGCAACATTTATCAAGATTTAAGTAACCGACTGTTTTTTTTTACGTACACATATTACGTTACTGACCCCAGAGGAAATTACTTATGTGGCAGGATAAAGGATAGTGGTTAAAATGTTTGTCTTGTAGATTAAAGACTGATTTTAAGATTAAAATATATGATATAAAAACATAGAACATTGCTTTTTGGATAGGTATCTGCTAAATCAATTAATAAATTAATGTGGCCACTGTATGTATGTATGTATGTATGTATGTATGTATGTATGTATGTATGTTTGTTTGTACGTATGTATGTATGTATGTATGTATGTATGTATGTATGTATGTAAGTATGTATGTATGTATGTATGTATGTATGTATGTATGTATGTATGTATGTATGTATGTATGTATGTATGTATGTATGCATGTATGTATGTATGTATGTATGTATGTATGTATGTATGTATGTAAGTGCGTCAAACCAATCCAAACCAAGTGTGTGTGTATATATTCAGTATACATAATATCTGTAATATTACTTGGCAGTGTGAATGGCAGACAACTAAGCAATAACACACAAAAACCACCCTGTTTCAATATTCCTCCACTGACTCCAATCCAACTACTACTTCTGTGGTGACAACACAGCCAGTGGAGCATCTAGATGTTCCAGTAGCAGGGGGTGAATGTTTTCAGAAGACATTCAGAGATATACAGAAAGAGAGACATTGAGAAAAAAAGATTGAGAGAGCTAGAACACGAGAGAGAGAGAGAGAGAGAGAGAGAGAGAGAGAGAGAGAGAGAGAGAGAGAGAGAGAGAGAGAGAGAGAGAGGGACAGCAGGACAAACCCGTACAACGCTTTTCACTAATTGGCTTACTTCTCCCTGAAGGACCAATGAACAGCACTGCCAACACTTGAATCAGCCAGTAGGGGAGGGGTTGAAGGGCTGGGCCTTCTATCCCTCCAAGACATACCCCTACGCTGCATTTCATTGGCTGCCTGCTTCATGGGAGAAAGACATTCACATCTGCCCTCCAACTCCTTTGTTCTCTGTGTCTCTATTCCCTCTCTGCTCCTTCTGTATCCCCCCTCACTTCCCCACTCCCTGCTCATCTCTAACACCTGTGTCTTAGCCTGTGTGTGTGTGTGTGTGTGTGTGTGTGTGTGTGTGTGTGTGTGTGTGTGGGTGTGTGCGTGTGCGTGTGCATGCGGGTATCCCTTCAGTTATTTTGACATGTTACTACACAGTTGTTGGCTTTGTTGTTTATTGTTTGTTGTTGTCGCAGTCTCTCCGCGGAGAGCGAAGGGGCTTCTAATCGTATTCCTTCATTCGGGTTGACTGCGAGTCGGGCTGATTAATTAGGCCAACGCTTTCTGTGATAACTCTAAACGGCCTGGCTGCTCTGTGTTTACTGTCACTGCGTTTAAGACAACTGTACCCCTGGTGTGTCTGTGATAGCCGCATGTGTATCTGCGTGCATGTGTGCGCGTGCGTGCGTGTGTGTGTGTGCGTGTGTGTGTGTCCCTGTGTGTGTGTGCTTGTTTGTGGCCTGAATAACACTTAACATGTGCCTTGTGTTCACAGCTGTACGCAAGCCAATGAATGTGAACTGAGAACTCCAGCGCAGCAGCAGCAACAAGAAGAGAGAGAGAGAGAGAGAGAGAGAGAGAGAGAGAGAGGGGGGGGGGAGTGCCTGGGTACAAGAATTAATTGCTGTTCAGAGACTTCACGCTGGCTTTTACCAATTAACTCCAACTATGTCTGTATACTGCTTGAACCGCCATTTGATCCCGTAGTGTAGCCAATAGAATTAGCCCCAGTCTGGCACGGGGTGGGGGGGGGGGGGGAGGGGGGAGGGCTGATTCACGGCAGATCTGAGCTACCCACTACTGATTTATAGTTTCAGAGCAGTTCACAGTTTAGTTGCATATCGGGACCATATATATATGCAACCACAGACAATGCAACGGACGTGTATGCACGCACAGACACACACACTCACACACACACACAGACACTCACACACACACACACACAGACACTCACACACACACACACACACACACACACAGCTGAATAGACTTAGCCTTCTCCCACAGTTATTATACCGAACAACAACTAGGAATTAAAAAATAAAGGATTTACAAAAAAATAAAAATAATAATACAACAGCAACAGAACGAAGCCTGAACACAACGACATATTGGCAAAATTAGGTGAATGAAAATAATGGCTGCAATAACACGCAGTCATCTGGGGAGCGAGTGAATAAATACAAGGTGGTTAACAAGGAATGTCACACCTGTTGTTAGTTAACAACATAACTCGAGCTCTCTTTTGTTAAACCTGGGGTATACAACACAGAGAGAACACGAACAACGGTAGGGCTGGCTTCACACACACACACACACACACAGACACACACACACACACACACACACACACACACACACACACACACACACACATACACCGGGCGGGTCGCTGCTGGTGATGATGGGTTTAAATGTGGGGGGCTCTTCAGGAGGTGGGCGGCTGAGTGAGGGCAAAGCATTACTGTGTGTCCCCACTTGTATGAAATTGCTTTCCGAGCGAGAGGCCTAAGCGCATTTGCGGTGAGTACATTCCAGCCGCACTTCCCCATGTTAAGACGTCGGGGCCACCAGTGCTTTGCATGTAAATCCCTTAAGTTTTAAACTCACATCCCACACTCTCTCTCTCTCTCTCTCTCTCTCTCTCGCTTTCTGCTTCTATCTCTTTCTCTCTGCCTCTCTCTCTCTTTCTCTCTCTCTCTCTCTCCCATTCTCTCTCGTTCTCGATCTCACAGCTTAACAGACACACAAACACAAATAGATACACACAGAGACACACACACACACACACAAACACACACAAACAAACCAGAATGAAAACATGTGCACAAAAACAAATCCAAATCTTCAAACTTTGTGCTGTGGAAGAGTGTATGTTTCCCTGTCATAGTTAAATGATACTGCATGGCCGTTATATGCAGGCCCATTATCATGCATGATAAAACCAACATACATGAATCCACACATTACAGTTATGCACCCCTTTAGCATATGGCTGTTGTATGAGGACAGGGTCTGTCGCATAATCTTAGCCCCAACCCCACATTACTGTCAGGTTGGAAGGAATATTAGTGTGCGAGATGGAGACCAATATATCACCTGTGATCTTCCATAGCAGGATACTCAATTAGCGGCACGTGGGCCAAATCTGTCCCTTAGGACCTTTGCAGTAGCCTGCATGATTTGCCCTCATCTTAATGGATGAAACACCAGTCTCTTCCAATTCCGATCCCAGGATATGTGTCAAATGTTTGCAGCAAAATAAATAAATATGAAGTAAATACAATTTGAAAGAGAACCCAAAGGCTTTTTTTAAATGGAGGCCTAACCAATCAAATTAAGTATCCAGGTTCTACATATTCTGCATGCAGATGTCCTATGTCTCCTGACTGTGTTTACCTGACCCGCTGCAGGCTACCTGCAGAGAGAGAGAGAGAGAGAGAGAGAGAGAGAGGAGAGCGAGAGAGAGAGAGAGAGAGAGAAGAGAGAGAGAGAGAGACGAGAGAGAGAGAGAGAGAGAGAGAGAGAGAGAGAGAGAGAGAGAGAGAGAGAGAGAGAGAGAGAGAGAGAGAGAGAGACAGAGAAGAGGCAGGAGATAAAGAGAGCCAAAGAGGGAGATGAGATTTTGCAGCTCCAGTTTTTCTTCTGCCGTTTTTTTTACTTGTATTATTATATTCCCCAGCAGTTTGAACCTTAGTCAGTTGACTCATTGCCCTATTTGACCTCCTCCTCCACATCAATGCAGAGCTATGAATCACAACATGATGTGTCAAACATCTGCAGACACACACACACACACACACACACACACACACACACACACACATTCCTCCACATTGCCTTAACGTAGCCCTATGCTGCCTATGCAGCTGATCGCCATCATTCTCTGCACAGATTTATTTCAAGCTCACCTGAATCACTCTCTCTCTCTCTCTCTCTCTCTCTGTCTCTCTCTGTCTTTTGTTGAAATTATGAGACTGTTAATTGAAGTAAGTGAAGCCCCTGTTTCAGCTAGAATTTGAACACTATGAGATTTTTTTTTTTAAACGCAGAGAGTTCCAGGAAGGAGGGGGGCGTGTTCTCCCCGTGGCCCACAGGAACTTGGTGATACTGATCCTGTGGTTGTGTATGACACACACACACACTATCCACCACTACTAAACACTTACACTATGAGCAGATGAGTGACATCAAAATAAATGGCCACCCCCAGAGCGAGCTCTGTGCAGCCGCACACCCACAACACGCTGCTAGGTGTTAGCGCTGTCGGCGTCCAAGAAGCATAGCCGTCACTCGGACTCCACAGTCAACCACCGCACGGACAGACCTCCACGCGTCCACACACACCTCGCCACCGCTGTCCTGTTGTCGTGGCGTCGAAGAGGACGCTAAAAGGCACCTTAACATCCTGAAAAAGACTGGATCATTTACATAACTGTTTGGCGGAGACTGACAAAAATGTAGGATTTCACTCCTGTTTTATTTAAGTTACGATCTTATTTTAGTGACTTGGCGTAGATTACTATGTTGACGAACATGTAACACATATACAACATACAACATGGGGGCGGCAGTAGCTCAGTGGGTGGAGCGGGTCGTCCACTCAATGGAGGGTTGGCGGTTCAATCCCCACCTCCACATGTAGAACGCCACAAATGTATGACAAATACACTGATTGTAAGTCACTTTGGACTAAAGTTTCTACTAAATGTAAAAAAAATAATAATTGGTTAATTGCCATTTTAAGCGCAGTTAATCTGCTCCCAGTCAGACAGTGTGGGGTCCTTGGCCAACTACTTTCTTACTTTCCTTGGCCAATGGTCAACCATTGTCGGAAATTTTTCGTCCGATTCAGCACGATGAGTCGGGTGACAGAGCCCGTCGGTGAGAGAAAGCACAGCTGCTCAGCTTAAGCCAATCAATGGATCGGCAAAAAGCCTCGTCAAGAGGGAAGGCACGAAAAGCTACTATTTATTTTCCACTTCACTTCATGTGATCACTCAATCATTTCCCCGTACTGTGGATGAGAAGCAGCGGCATTGTGATGGCGTCTGAGTGAGAGTGGTGTGAGACAGAAGGCAGGCGCTGCTTTGTGTCATGTTTGCATGTACCGCACAGTCCGAGGCCTTCCTGTGACCCTCTTTACCAGATGAATACAGACTGCCGCCAGCGGCTGGGCAGGGAGAGTTACTTCCTCTCAGGCAGGCGTAGTGCTAGCAGGCCGTTGGCTGTAGTCTTAGCGGTGTGTTCTTACTGCAACCTTTTGGCCAAGACACAGGCGACGTAGCAAAGCCAACGCAGTATACTCCTACAATATGGCAAGTTAAGGTTTTTAACAATACAACAGAATGGTTACAATACCAGTTAACAATACCCGTGCAGCCTTTCAGTCCGTGATTGCAGTAGATTTTTACATTGTTTCTTTGGGTATGACTTTAATTCTCAAATATTCACACATTTCACAAGGAAGAAGCTTTTCCCACACTCCTGTTAATTTGCCCAATTAAGATATTGCTATCTTCTCCATTTCCTTCCTAAAATAGGGCCTAAATGAAACATTACACCATTACAGTGTGTCATATTTACCTTAGAGTCTGGCTTTGAAATAAATCCACAGTATTAAACCTTAAGACTCAGAATATCCACTACAAAAGCATTGAGACTGGAATTAGGGAAGGGGAATATAGCCTCTGGGTGTGGCACTTACTGAGCTTCTCTCCGCTCAAGAACGCTGATGTTTCAAACGCTAATGTCTCACGTCATGAGCCAGGTGCTTACTGTATTACATTTTAATGATCCAAACCATCTTCCACTAGAGTGTCTGTTAGAAGAAAGATGAAGACAAGGGTGTCTAGTGAGCTGACAAAGCTAAATGCAAAGATGACAGGTAAAGCTGGCTTCACAGAAACAACCCAAGGAACACACCGTAGTACTGACGGGTATGACACTAACCACTTGCTCACCATGCAAGGACTACGGGAGGGCCTCAATGTAGCAGCAGTGACAATGCGTTGGTGGAGAGAAGCTAGCTAACGGCAGGGTTCCTTATTTGCCTCTGAACAATCTCAGAGTCGTTCTTGGTATCCGCGCGATATATTGGTGTGCACACTAATAGTTGAAGCTGTATCGAGCTGTTGGCATCCTGAGGTCATAGTACATTTAAAAATATACTATACAAAACAACACCTTTGATCATAGAGCACAATATCTGCCAGTATAAAAGCCACAAAACTTTCCCATCAGACCCCCCCCTCCCTGTGTTAAATCAGAATATGCCAAACCGATGTCAAACACATACAATGCACGGTGGTGTATTGTATAACGTTTGCTGCAACTGAAGCTGTGTGCTTCAATGCGTGTAAGAGATAAAAGGGGCGTATTTTGTTCTTTCTTCAACCCAATCAAACTGATTGAGGCAATAACTCCTCAACAACAGTACGTGTGTGTCAGATTGTACCGTACAAGCTATTTATTGTTGTTATTTAAAACTTATAAAACGTATTGATTCCCGCTCACTCTATTGTCTGTGCTGTCGTGTTCCTCTGTACACCAGTGTGTGTCAGTACGTCAGAGTAATGTGCAATAATGTGAACATTTAGAACCCTGCTAGCGCTAATACTATCCCACAAAATTAGAAACTTGGTTTGTGCATCACTTTGGGTTCTGTGTTCATACCATGATCATTTCAAAACAATAAAGAAACATGAACAGAAACAGCACTGCGTAATCGTGTTTTATATATAGTGCAATGTGATCACGGAGCGTTCACAACTGCTTCGGCTGAACTGATGAGACCTGACGTGGAGTGCCCTCTAAAGGGGAAACGATTTGAACCAACACGACGCCACGGGAATATCAAACTATGACATATACTTTCCCTCATCAAATTCCCTCTCACCCTCTCTCTCTCTCGCCATCTCTCCCAGCCCATATCGTCTTCAGGATTTTTGTTCCCATGAAAAAAAAACAAAAAAACAGCAGCACATCTGCTGTGGTAAATATGAAGGGCATGTCGACCTTGTGTTACTCCGCTGACTTATCGGTTGCACGGGGAACACTGACTGACAGACACACTGACAGACACACACGCAGACTCTTTCGACCTTCCTCTAAAGGGCACAGACGCCCGCCTCCACCTCAGGAAGGCCGGTCAGTATGCATGTCGTATGGACGCGTGCGGGGGGGTGATGTGCACAGGATAGGGGGTGATGTGCACAGGGCTGGGGGTGATGTGCACAGGGCTGGGGGTGATGTGCACAGGGCTGGCGAAGGCTTCACGAGTGACAGCCCCAAACCACCAGCCATACACATCACAGGCCAATGCATTGATCATGACCGCATATCAGCTTTCTCGTGCTTCAGATGTGGACACGAGATTCGAGGGAACACAAGATGCTAGCGATTGCTCTGGTGTTCCTCTCTGTATATGGGATCGGCTTTGGAGTCGCACACACGCGTCAACAGACCCGTGTGTGTTTGTGTGGGTGTGTGTGTGTGTGTGTGTTTTGTGACATAAACATGCACACAGCCCTTCAAATGGATGCATGCATAACTCGCCCATGTGCGTGCGTGCGGGCACACACACACAGGTGCATGTGCATACACACACACACCAGAATGTGCATTTGCGCCACACACACACACACACACACACACACACACACACACACCTACACATGCACATGCATTCATATATACGGTACACACTCTGTGTGAGCAATGTCCTGTTCATTACCCAGTATAGCCCAATTGGGGTGAGCCCTCCTGTTTCTACTGTGATCCTGGAGTTGGGTGGAGGAGGGGGACCCCCTCCTGCCCAGGGGGTCTCTACCCAGAACAGGCTCCCTGTCCCGGGGTGCCCTGCCCTGGGCACCCCCCCTGCCTGGGGCCAAAGTCACGGCGCTGCTCCAGGGTTCCCCTCCCTCTGCAAAAAGATGCGGGGTGGGGGGGGGGAGGTGAAGGGGAGGCCAGTTCAGCACTAGCAAACTAGTCTCATTGTTCACAAAAAGTCACGGGAAGGTCAAGGCAGAAAATGGAGGACATACTGGGGGGGTCAAAGGGGAGAGAGAGGAAACGGAGCATCACACGGGATTGCAGTCAGGCGGTTATGAAAAGAGCAGCGTGCCGAGTGGACAGAGGAAGGAAGTGTGAGGGAAACTCGCTCAGTGTTGGCGCTGGCTGGAATGGGAGGGTGCAGAGCTCCTGTTTGACCCAGGTCTGGAGGACAGCTCCCTGATATTCACCTTACACTATCTGACTATCATGGGTCAGCAATGTATGTCTCTACAGCCACACTTGGCTCTTTCAGTGCCAACGGCTGCCCCAATTAAGCTGAATATGGATTACATTACCAAAATGTAATAACATTTCAACCATAATATTGTACAAATATACTTTCATCGGACAAAGTCACAACACTTGGGTTATTTCCAGGCAAAGGCATCTATTTACCATGATACCATAATCTACAGTCATAAAACACATAAAATGTCAGTAAAGGGAATATGAGAAATCATCTCTTTCCAGCCTAAAGGGGTCATGTCTAATTTGCAATTAATGATTATCTTCCCTAAACAGGTTGGATGACAATCATGTAAACTCTTCTTTGGTGCCTCTATGAACATTTCAAGTCACTCCATTTTGTATGGCCCTACCAACTGAAAAAGGTTCCCGCCTCCTGCGTGCAGATTATCTAGTGCTACTCGTTCATTGACAGTAAATCTCCTTAGCGTGCTTGAATGCTCAAAATTAAAATCCCAACACAAAGATGAAGATGTGTAAAAAAGTAAGGTCTGATCTACTGTTTTTACTTTGGTATTATTTCAGTTGTGTGAGCCACGTGTTCAAATCCCCACCGGTCACACGCATGCAAAACCACACCAATAGCTTTGTCTTAAATCTACATTCAGTATATATTCGGACATATTAACTGTTTGGATTGTGGATGTATGTAGGCAAGTCAAAACTTGCACAAAAACTAAAACCAGGAATCAAACATCTGAAGCTGTCTGTCAAATCGGGAACAGTGATAAATGACTTGTCAACTGGACTGATACATTGAACACATTGAAAATACATGTATCAATGACTGTATCTAACACCCTTAGAGGGGAATAAACTGTGGAAGGAGGGAATGTGTGGACTTGTTCAAATCTATATTGATATGTGCAAAGAGCACTATATCTCAGAGTATGTGCAAATATATTCTAGTCTACATAATGTACCTACACGAGGATGTGTGATTTTGTGCACTTGAGTGTCAAGTCTATTTCCGCTCAGTGTTAGAGTGATGCAAGACAGATGTGACAACCATTTTAAAACGGAGCTGGAGTACGAACTAAACAGAAAGAGTTGAAATATGAAAAGTGTCCCTTGGAGAAATCCACTTCCTCTGTTCGCTAGCTACAGTACGTAGCTGTTAACAAAAAGACAGCTGCTAGTGTTGCATCCGCTTAATAAGATAACATAATAGCGTCCCCATCCTGAATAGCAAGCCCCTTTAACGTTCCCAATGATCCAAAGCAATGACAGTTGTTCACAGTAGCCTAAAGGGTGACTTTGTGGTGCTGGCGGTGCCGAAGGACATTGATAAAATAAACTATGCTATATGTTTTGTTGGATTAAGGTATTCTGGAGAATATTGCAGCTACCAGCTACCATGTGTTTCAGTTGAGTCATTTCCTTACTGTATTTCCTGCATGGCATTTTCATTCAACTTGTTGTTGCTATAACAACCACAGAACAAAGAAGAATTGTGCCAACAACCCGACCAAAAAAAAGAATAAATTGTTTAAGTATACGGTGCATATCATAGCCAATTGTTTTGTTGTACTTCTCATCCCTGTCATTAGCTATTTGATTTACAGCTATATCGTCACAACAAACATTTCATATTCCTACATGCGTCAGGCTGCAGTAAAGTGGGTTCAAAACATTTGGAAACCATTGTCTTTACCAACCACATGTAAACCCTTGGAGCACCACTAAAGAAACAAAAATTCAAATTGAGCAATCTGAGTCAAAAACAAAAAGAGCATAACGTAACGAACCACCATTAAAAAAAAAGTGAACTCATAAGGTCACAAAGTGCACTTCAGCGACACTTGTCTGTATGTGGCGTTGACTCCGGCCACTAGCACATGGGCTCATTGTGCGTTAAGTATCCATAGGCGTAGTTCCACGACAGCTGGGCGCATTATCAAGTATAACCGTGTAAGCAGACATGGTGTGTCCAAGGGCTTGGGTCGGCCAGCTTAGCACGAGGCTGTGACTCTGGCCCACCTGCCAGTGGTCAGTCAGGGCTGTGGTTAGCCAAGCAAAACACAGCATGGTAAACCAGCAATGGCTCCCAATTAAGCCGGATGCTCTGAAGCGCTCCCCAGAGACTGTGCCGGCGGTTATGTTTGCTTTCCGAACATAAATGTGAACATTATACCTGGTACTGTTTGAGCATCGATGGGGATATTTGGGGAAAAAGCAGAGCCCATGTTTGCAAAAGTGGATTTTTTTTTTGTTTTTTTTGTGTGTGTTTTATGCGTGACTGGGGTATAAGCACGGGTTGGCAGGTATTCAGCAGGCTAAGTGCGTGAACAGGTGTAGGTGAGATTAAGGCATTGGCTGCTATAGCCACAGAGATGGAGATCAATGGAGTTTTACTTTGTTGTAACATCAAAAAACACAGTGCTCCGAATGGTAAGCTGAACTCCAATAAAAGACACATAAATGCACAATGGGTACTTGTGGGAATACTGCATAGCGCATGTCCTAAACTGCTTTCATTGATACACTAATGTGTGTGTGTGAGTGTGTGTGTGTGTGCGTGTGTGTGTGCGTGTGTGTGTGTGTGTGTGTGTGTGTGTGTGTGTGTGTGTGTGTGTGTGTGTGTGTGTGTGTGTGTGTGTGTGTGTGTGTGTATGTGTGTGTGTGTGTGTGCGTGTGTGATCGAGAGAGATATGTAGATGAATACAATGTGTTTATGTGCATGCTTACATTCCGGGCCTGTTTACAAGTATACAACTTTCATCTGAGGTCAGTGTGTGTGCGTGTGTGTGTGTGTGTGTGTGTGTGTGTGTGTGTGTGTGTGTGTATTTGTGTATGTGTGCGTGCACGTCTGCGACCCAGCATGTGTAACCCGGTAATTGTCTGTATTTGCATGCAGAATAAAACAGCAGCGGGGAAGTAAACCTGGCACAACCCCCCCCCCCCCCCCCCCCCCCACACACACACACACACACACAGACACACACACTACACACACACCCCAAACTCCCGCTGATTCAAGCTGTCAGCCACGTCGATTAACAATGATAAATCACCCCTCAACTTCTCATCAAATCACAGGTCTCTCAGGGGGGGGGGGGGGGGGCAAGGGAGGGGGGTTGGTGGTGGATGTGGAGAGAATCTGGGGGCTCCAAATCTGGTCACCTTTAACTAAATGATTTTCTTGGCCTGCGGTGAGCCGACCAGCGATTGGACCGGCAGCCTAACGATGCGGTGGTGGGTTGGTGGAGGCTGTGCAGGAAAAGCACCACAGATGTGGTGGTAATTGAGAGAGTGGTGTGCTGAATTAAGTGGTGAGTGAGTGAGAGAGAGAGAGTGCGGTCTGGCCCCAGTGCTACCTGCTAGCAGACAAGGTGAGTTGGAGGGGGACCGGAGAACAAATAAACACGCCAGAGTACGTTGATGTTGAGTCGTTTGTTATATTTTATATATACAGTATATATACTGTATATGTGTGTGTGTGTGTGTTTGTGTGTGTGTGTGTGTGTGTGTGTGTGTGTGTGCGCGCATGTCTGTGTTTTAGTCCCCAAACACTAAAACTTCAGTATAAAGCATGAAGTTTGACCAATATCATTTTCAAACCGACAGCAAAAACAACAAAGATCAACAATCCATCTTTATTTGATCTTAAACGAGTTATACAACCCATCCCCCCCCCCCCCCCCCACACACACACACACACACACACACACACACACACCTTACTTCACGCTGTTCACAAAGAACTAATAAAACACCAAAACCACTTAGGCCTCCTACCAGCAGCAGTGCGGCGGCTCCAGGACTGAATGTTCTCTGAGAATATCCATCATGTATACTCGACGCCGCCGTGCCCAAAAATACCTCGCGGCGCACAGGAAACAGACAAGGTCAGGGATGGACAAACCCGCCGCGGGCAGCAGGCAGCCGTCCCCCGCTCCGGCAGAACCCGAGACCCCATGCCTGGGCCCGGGGAGAGGGGCTCCCCTCCCCTCCCTCCCCCCTCCCCCCCCCCCCCCTGCGGAAGCCCTTGGCCAGAGAAGAGGGGGAGGGGCCGCGGGCTACAGAATCAATAGAGTCTTGTAGACACGGCGTCATGTTTCCAATCTAACACTGCGCGGGATCGATCAGGCCTCATACCAGACCCGGGGACAATAACACACCGAGGCCCGGGGCTCGGGGAGTCCTTAGGAGAGCAGAGTGTGGCGCAAAGGAATTGTCTGTGTGTGTGTGTGTCTGTGTGTGTGTGTGTGTGTGTGTGTGTGTGTGTGTGTGTGTGTGTGTGTGTAGGTGTGTGTGTGTGTGTGTGTGTGTGTGTGTGTGTGTGTCTGTGTGTGTGTGTGTGTGTGTGTGTGTGTGTGTGTGTCTGTGTGTGTGTGTGTGTGTGTGTCTGTGTGTGTGTGTGTGTGTGCGCGCACCCGCAAAGAAGGATTGAAGAGCTGGGATGGACAGAGGGGAATTTACATCTTAAGACATGCATAAGACTGTGTGGATTCACAGGGGTTGTTGGCAGTTGTTTTGACATTTGGGAATGTGAGGATGGAAGGATGGAATGGATGGATGAACAAATGAAAAGAGGAATGGATGGATGAACACATGATTTGAGGAATGGATGGATGGATGAATGGATTCAATGGGGAAGTAAGGATATAGCCCGTTCATCCACAGACACATGGCATAGAAGGATGGATTGAGCGGTAGCTCGATGAAGGGCTGAACGGAGGGAGGGGTGAGTGGATGAACGTATGGATGGCTTTCAGGATTCATGGGCCCTGCACAACGTATCAGCGGCTGGATAACGGACGCACTGTGAGTGCATTCCGTGTTGAAGAAATGGCCGCATCCACGCGGTGGCACAGTGGCGTGCTCCTGTCACGCGTCACCCCATCACATAGGTTTCTCCCTCACAGCCCCGTCTGTCACAGCCACGTCGCTCACTTCCCTCTGCTCTTGCATATGCACTGAGCACTGTGCACTGTGCACTGCACACTGAGCACTGTCTTTGTGCGCACAAAGACAAGAGATCCGATACAGACCGAAACGGAGTGTATTTTCACAGCGAACCCTGTCACGCCCGCACAGTGACAGGAGCAGAGTAGACAAAGGGATTATCTGTGCATTGATGAGAGAGTTGGGGATATTTGCTCAATGACTCATGTGGTTTATGGAGGTGAATGAGCAGTTTACTGGGAAACGAGGCAGAGGGGATTCGGGCGGTATGTTGATGAGGTCCCAGAAATTGACGATCGTTAGTGGCAACGTAATGAGCATGACGTCCATATTGGATGGCTATGTTACCAGGCAACTAACAAACCATAAATGTTGTTCTGTGTTACAGGCAGCACGTCACTCGTTATATTCCATGCATACGAATGGCGCTGACGTGAGGCATTCAAGACACAGAGCCGTGCCCACCACCTCGCCAGCACAATTCCCTCGGACAAGGTCGCCGGGTTATAGGCTTCCTGTGTGAGTAGGTTAGGCTTCTGAGTTAGAAAAACAAAGGTGAAAGTTCAATTCTATGGTTAACCATGTGTGGGCCATTCTGGCAAAGAAATACGATTTGAAAATAACAACGCCTGTGGCAGCAGTGGAGCTTCTAAACAGCAAACAGATTAAGTCTGTTGATAGCCCACCTGACACATCTAAGTGGTTTTTGTCAAAATAAATGCGAGACAATTTCTGAGTGAAATAAAGAGATCAATATTATGCAGTGATTACCAACTCTGAAAGAATAAAATGATCATGTTAGCTACAGCACAGTTTACTTTATGACCTCTATCTTTCCTCTAAGAATGTCACCCACACACACACACACACACACCCACCACACACAGTAGTTATAAAAGTCAGTTTCTACTCAACCATGGATGTGGCAGATGCATGAACAGGCTTTGTGCCTTCTGGATTTAAATGATTCTGCTTGTTAGCCTGGTCATGCACTTACACATACAATCATACATACACACACACACACACACACACACGCACACGCACACGCACACGCACACACACACACACACACACACACACACACACACAAATAAACACAAACACATAAAACACATGTGCATACAATATGTCAGCTTCCAAGTTCCCAAGCTGAAACTTGAAGGTTGACTTAAGTCGTAGGAGTGAGGAGCAGGGAGTGGGGAGGAGGGGTGGGAGGGGGGGGGGGAGGGACCAAATATGTTTGACGTGTTGACAGATAGAAGAGAGGAGATGTTGGGCTTTGGTGCATTGGGATCTTGTGGCTGTTGAGTGGGTGATATGCAGACATGTGGCTTCTACAGAGCAGGGGTTTTCCACGCTCCCTCTCACACCGCACAAGCTAAGCGCCGCGGCCAGACGGGACGCACGGAACGGATGAGAGGAGCCAAAGAGGAAGAAGAACAGAACGGGAACACACAGAGAGACCAAACGGTGCCCACTCCGCTGCTCTGCTGTCTTCACGACGTCTGCAGTCGCTGTGACTCTCCGCCGTTATTGCCGCTGGGCACATTGTGCAGATATAATTGCTCTCGGAGGACCTGTAAATAAGGAGGCTGAGAATGCGGAAGCTTTGAAACACAGAGATCAGGAAATGTAACGCCAAACATACTGATTATGTTAATAGAGGGATTTAGCTGGGAACAACTGTGGTGCCCTTGAAAGAAAGGAGAATAATGGCGATATTTAAAACGCACAATTCTTCAGAACGTCCTTTAAGCCCTAACACTTGAAGATGAATGGCTAATAATAAATAAACGTCAAGACACATGTGAAGTACACATACAAAATTATAACAAAACTGCCAAAGTATGAAACAATGTTTACCTTAACTTATGTTTATTCATAACTTTAATGTTTGAAAATCTTTTAATTATATATGTTTTTTTCAAGGTACAGTCTGTGTCAATATAACTTATCTTGTCTTTTCCTTTTCTTGTACGTGCAGAGGTGGTAATAATATATGCACTGTCTGTCCCAATGATGTTTGTATAAATTTGAAGTAAGTAATCAGTTGAGTTGAAATTGCATGTAAAGAGAAAAAGTAAATATTAAGATAACAAATAAGCACAGTACGCACCATGCGTCTTAAAACAGATGTTTTCATGAATGAAGCATGCAGATGAGAAACTGAACAAGCTGTGATCATGTTACTGCAGCTGAAATCTATAGTCCTCCAGCTGCTTGCCC
>JAXIVH010000004.1:3508597-3563597 GCA_036785325.1 Urophycis tenuis
GGAGCCAGGCGGAATATGTCCGAGAGACGGCTGTTCACCGGCTCGTAGGGGGAGTCTTCCAGGAAGTCATTCCCTGTGACGGGAGAGAGAGAGAGAGCACCGGGCATTAGAACCAGAGAGAGAGAGACAGTACCACGTGGGGTCAGGGGACAAACTGGACAGACAGACAGACAGACAGGTCTCACATAATGGCTGATGGGCCTGGAGCTGACCCCCCCCCCCCCCCCACACACACACCCCACACCCCAACCCTACCCCCCTGTGTGTTTTGTTGTTTATTATGACAGTGTCCCCCCTCACACTGGTCTGCGGGGGGTGGGGCAGGGGGGGGGGGGGGGGGGGTATTTGGGTCAGTCGATATCCATGGTGGCACACAGCCGCACGCTTGGTTAGGCAGCTTGGTCAGCTGTGTTGTGCAACTGGAAGTGAGCTCACTGCACAGACTCACAGACACACACACACACACACACACACACACACACACACACACACACAGCGTCTTTGAGATGGCACAGCCGCAGCCCCGAGGGGCTTCACGCACCATTACCTTCAAGGGAAGTGATTTTGGAGATCAGAAAACAAACCCAAAAAAAAAAGAAATTGTTTGTATTCAACACGGGATCAATTTCATTTACGTCAACAGACACAGGGTATAAAAGTAAGTATGACGAAAGTTCAGATAGGACTGAAATGGATGAGAGGAAAGTTTAAAAGTTGAACAAGTGCCAAATGTGTGACGCTTTTTTTTTAGGCTGCCCGTTGTTATGGCGGCGGTGGTGGGGTTTAGGTAAAGACGTAATGGTCTGAGAGGGAAGGGTCATCATGATCTAAGCTGGTTAGGCAGGGTTTCAGGGAGGGTAGATGTGAAATGTCCGCTTTGTTATATTTAGATATGTGTCCTATTGCCACAAGCTGAGTGCACATTGTTTTACAAACTCAGACGTAGGCTGTACAAACCTTGTAATGTCTGGTACATCCCCCAGTATATGCGCAGGCAATTCTTCTCTTTCTTCATGCCTCTTTTACACCGGCAGTTGTACAGTGGACTTTGTTTGAGCGCGTCCATAGCGCTCCGGCACTCGTCCTTGGCCTCGGCTACCATGCTGAAGTTGCTCTCCTTGCCCCCGGCCACACACTGTCTCATAGTCCGGTACTTAGTGCTGCACGCCTGCTCCTTCATGCACTGCTCGCTAGCCTTCACACAGTCCAAGCGGGTGGTGGACCCAGCGTGCACGGTTTCTTCGGCGTACGACCACACATCTGGGCATTGGAAGAAATAATAATAATAATAATAATAATAATAATAATAATAATAATAATAATAATAATAATAATAATAATAATAATAATAATAATAATAAATCGGCATCATAATCAGAATAATAGAGTACCTACAGCTGTTTTTCTCTCCTTCAGAGTAAATAATAACAGATTAAGCTGCTTTGGCGGATTAACATATTATGCATTCGAGGGTGGAAATGTGTCAGCATTGACCAAATAATAAACGATTACAACGAAATCGTTCGGTTTAAAATTGGGGAAATGTATGCTTTCATGTAGCCTGATTATTATTATTATTATTTGCCTATTCGTGTCGCCTAGGACTCGCAAAAGTTAATTGCGGCGTGTTTGAAGAAGTCTATAAAACGTGTAGTCGAGATCTAGCAGCTTTACAGACTAGTCACTTTTAAGACAGGCAGAGCTGCCAACTGACTTTCTGGATCGGTTTCCGACGATCCTGCACAAACACTGTCTGTCACTCTTGAGAAAGCAATACATACAGATGTTCAGTAACCGTTGCTGTTCGTCAGGGTTGATCGGGTTGCATGCGCGAAGGGTGGAAAGAAGAAGAAAAAACAAGATAAACTTACCAAGAAGCGGCAGGACGACATACAGAATTGCGAGGATCATCGTATTTCTGTCTGTGTGAAACATTGAGGGGTTTTGATGGAGCAAAAAAATAAGGTGTTCTTCAAAAAGCGTCTTAGCAGTAGTTTAATGTCCACAGCATCTTGCGTGTGTATTGAAATCCATTGAATACAAGACACCAACAGTGCGCGCACTCCGCGGTCCAGAGTCGAACGGTCTCGCTTCATGCGAGGAAGATATCGCAGCTCCGAAAGTGTCCTCCTTCAAATCCGCCAGTCTTTCAACAATATCAGCGGGGGGAAGAAAAAAAAAACCCAACAACAGCAAAAAACATTTATTAAAAAAGGAAGAAAGCTCCCGGGTTGATTTGAGTCAAAGCAAGAGAGCGAAAGAAATCAGTGTGGCGTACGGGGGTCGACTGCCCTCGAACTCCAGTGAGGGGGATGCTCGAGTGTGCGCGTCTTGAGCGCATGTAACCAAAGCCCCACTACAGCCTCCGCCGCTCACTTCAACGCTCCGCTATACAGCCCGTCCAGCCGGCTCTCTCTCTCTCCCCAGTTTGAATCCAATCCTAAAGTAGCCCAACTTGTAAAATTCTCAATTATATAAAAATTGTAACTGCAAATAGGTCCATAGTGATAAAGCATACGTTGCAGTTAACAGACCGTTTATAATCAATCCCTGCCCAGTATTGATGTGTGTGCGTGCGTGTGCGTGTGTGTGTGTGTGTGTGTGTGTGTGTGTGTGTGTGTGTGTGTGTGTGTGTGTGTGTGTGTGTGTGTGTGTGTGTGTGCGTGTTGTGTGTAACACACAACATACAACACAACACAACATTTTACAACGGGGTTAATTGCACTCAGTAAGGAAGCGAAATGCAAGAGAACTGGGTTAACGACTTCTTGTATGATAGTGGCCTATATCAGAATTGATTGGGTTGGACTTTGATTATTTCAAGTAGGCCTACTACGCGTCAACCCTTTACGCCAAATGGATAAATAAGTAAATATTCGTATAAGCCGCACAGGAATCGTTACACACCGAGCTATCGATTTAATGTACATCCTGAGCCTTAAATCTTTGTCATCATCCCCATTCGCCGATAACATGTTAATAGGCCAACCATTTAGGAAATGAGAAGAAAAAAAAAACAGCTGAGATGCAAGAGGCGGTCATTAGGCTACCAGATGGATTTAATCAAGAGACCTAATTAGATAGATATTAGAGAAATGTCTAGTTGTTAACGAGACTATACGTAGGCCTATTTCATAAATGTACCAAATGTCTGTAGATGTTGCACTTCGTGTGTTCCTGTTAAGTGGCCCCAGGGCCCACATCGCGGAGAATATCGCAGATATTGAGCGACCATCGCCATCTAGCGGTCATCCTAAAGTTTGCCAAAGCGAAACAATTATTAGTTAGGCCTAAATTTTAACAGATGTGTACGCCCCTCCCTATAAAGAGAACGTGTTGAATAATACATATTTATTATAAATGTTGAAAGGGGGACTTTCAGCTAATGATATCACTGCTGCTATGCTGGCCTAATGCAAACTACAAACGCTCTTCATGTAGACTTATCAATAAGCATCAGTCAATTAACAAACCGACTTGATCAGCTAGGACTTTTTCCAAGGCAGTGATCCACTTGCCAATGCGTTATTCTTTCTCTGCCATCGACGATGAACAAAAATCCATCGATGTGACGTATGCCTGCCTCGAATATGTCATATTAAAGATGAAGAGAATTGCCCCAGGGGAGAGGGAGAGCGACGGAGTTAATATACCACTATCTACTCAACTTATCTTCAACATCTGGAAGTAAGCTGAGCTCGGCTTCCTTATACTGAGCACCTAAAACCTGATTTTCGATCAGTACAATGGCAGCGGAGGGCGTTTCGAGGAAACCGATGGGCAATAAAAGGCCAATAAACCAATACTACTAAAATAATTTGTCTGCTTAAGATTTTGATGACTTTGCTATTCTTATCTCCAAAGGGAACGCCGCCAACCAGGAAGAGGTTAGCCGCATCCGGTGATTTACAGAAAGCCTCAATCAATATGCAATATTCATTTTGCAAATGAATGTCAGGATGATGTAGTCCCCCACTCGTAACACAGCCAGCCGTCCACACGGTAATGCGCCCCGTGGCACGGCTTCAAGAGCCTTCTCCCCGCTGCGCTCGTCACAATACTGGTGGAAGTCGACAGGAGGAGAATGGTACAGACCACTTCCTGGAAGGCTTGGTGCTACCAACATGCCATAAATATGCTACCAACCATACCAACTGATACCAACCATCTGGCCCGTCAGGTTATGTGCTCGTATCGTTCATTCCTGTCTTATCGCGAGAATAGCGCCTTTAACGAACAACAGACATCTCCTGACCATACTTTTAGTTTTCAGAATATTCACCCTACTTCAAACACTAAGCACTAAATATGAGTTTGGACAACCTTTTTCTACAAATTCTCTTCACTGAACAGCAATTATCTGAGAAAACTGCTCAATTACAAGAAGGTGAGTTTGCTAGCTACGAGGCATGCACTTGTCTAGCGTTTTAAGCTATGACAAGTGGCAATGAACACAACATGATAATGACCTCTCTGGTTAGTACCGTCTGCCTGTATGATACATTGATACATTGTTTTGTTTTTTAATAACAGTTAAAGTGTCAATCGTCCGATGTGAAGAGAAAATCAAGGCCTCCAATGAAAAGCTTATCAAGAATAACCAAGAGCTTTTTAACAGGGTAAGATGCGCTTATATATATGAGAGTCCTTCGTTATTGAGCCAGTTAATCAATATCAGCTGCTTCATGAACAATCTAAAGGATCAATGGCAACTGGCACTTCAAATCAATGGCTACATTTCACTGGATAACGTTGGGGGTCATTGTAGGAAGCCTTTTAGCATGTATGAGATATAATGACAAAGATTAATTACGCTTATATATCCACCCCTTCTCTTGGTTGTCAAAACAATGCTCATTAGATAAGGACACAAAACTAAGGTGAAGCGTTTGATGCTGATAACCATACAACACATTAACCCATAAATGACTAACTGCTAGTGTGTGTGTGTGTTACAACTTTGCAGACTGTCAATAAATAAATGATACTTTCTTTATAAACCGTGTACATATTCTCATATATTGTAAATTGTTGTAAATTGTGAATCCCTCCAGCCAAAGCAAAGCAATATCCAAAACACAGTTCATCTGCTGGTACCCCTGGTCTCAGGAAGTGGATGTCATGCATGAGGGCATTTCCTAAAGGCCCCTTCGTGAATTATTGTCTTGCTTTCATTGTTTTTTGGTGTGGAGAGACCACAACACATATTTGTGCTATGTGTGATGGATGCTGTCTTTTTGTACAGCAGTGCATTTGGTAATATTTATTTTCTCAAGAGTATCTTCCATGAGTAAATTCTGTTGGCAATGGTAATTAACCATCTTTTCTTCTCATCCACCTGTGCTTCCAGACTCAGCAGTTGTCTGAGATGAAGCTGCAACGCGATCTGATGAGGACACAGGAGCAACAGACGGAGAGACAGTCGAAGGAGCTGCTCCGCCATCAGGGCAACCTCAAGGAACATCTGGTGACGAGTGGTCTGCTGTATCGCGTGTGCACACACACACACACACACACACACACACACACACACACACACACACACACACACACACACACACACACACACAGTACAGAGCTGATGATATTAAGGACTCTATTCTGCATCATTTTTTCCCCTTTTTTTTCCCAATCCACCCTCAAAGTACAATATACGAAACTACCTGCTTTTGAATTTGTATTGCTATTGCCCTGCTATGAGGTACATGTAAGGCAAACCTATGCCAGTAGATGCCCAGTAATTATAATTGTCAATTTATAAAACTGTATCAAATAAGGCCAGTTATGGTAATTCACAGTCTATCATGACAGGATCAAATCAAAACAGAGGCCAGTGAAGAGCAAAATAACTTTCTGGAGGAGATCAGGAGATTTAACAGTAGCTTCAGCCTGGTTGGGAACATAGAGGCAGTGTCTGGGAGCCAGACACAAGCTGAGATCCTCAACCTGCAGAAGGAAGTGGACTCCATATATAAAGGTAACACACAATGATGAACTCTGTACACAATTTGTGTACAAAGTCTTCTGTTAAAACATCTTTTTGATCTGCTGCTAGTCTTTATTTGTGTTATCACTTGAGCTTACTCTGCAGGGCTAAATTATGGACACCTCTCATTACAATGCATGATATCATGCATTGAAATTAACAGTATTGAAGTGGAAATACAGTAGCTCCTGTTGACTTTTCTGTAATGAAAAAAACAACTTAAATCCTACTCTTGGGCTTAGGGGATTTTCAAGTCCTGATTGCTTGTTTCTTGAAAATACCCAGACAAAAAAAAGCAATGATCAAATATGCCCACATTGCAGGCTTTGGAGGTGTAATGCAATTGAATTCATAATGCATCCTTTCATTGCACTAAGCTATTATATCATGCATATTCATGTCCGCCCCTATAGTAATTAGCAGAAGACGAGAAAGAGCTTTGATTTGGCAACTAATACAAAGTTCTCTCTCGTTTTCTGTATCCTGCTCAGACTTTTGCTATTTTGTCTCCTGTTTACACCTAGATATGGAGTTGGAGAAGCAAAAGAAGGGTCATGTGAACTCCATGCTGGAGGAGAACAAAGCCCTCCTGCTTGAGCTCAAAGATCTGGAAAACATTAACAAAGGTAAATGCCACATCCACATTTTCATGTCAAATCCACTCAGTGCTTCTTCCCTTGGTGCCACGAGTTAATTCAGTTGAGGTTATCTTTGGAGACTAAATGCTATGCAATAATAGTGAGATTAGTCCAAGGATAGATATAGACCTAAAGCTTGGCAGAGAGAGAGAGAGAGAGAGGAGAGAGAGAGAGAGAGAGAGAGAGAGAGGAGAGAGAGAGAGAGAGAGAGAGAGAGAGAGAGAGAGAGAGAGGAGAGAGAGAGGAGAGAGAGAGAGAGAGAGAGAGAGAGAGAGAGTGAGAGAGAGAGAGAGAGGAGAGAGGAGAGAGAGAGAGAGAGAGAGAGAGAGAAAAAAACACAAGTCTCAGCTTTACAAAAATGGCATAATAGAAACATAGAAAAAAGGATTTCTGAAAAAAAAGACGTCCATATGTGTTTCATTGTGGCAGTGGCTTTAGGGTGTTTTTTGGCTGTTTTTTGTAGACTTGGATCAGCAAATTACGGAGGCCAAAGCAGTGACAGAATCTCTGAGAGCAGAAAGCGTGACGGTCAATCTGAAACCCCAAACTGACACACCTGTCTAAGGTAAGGTCTTTGAGGAGATATGTGTATATATTAGTATATATATATATATATATATATATATATATATATATATATATAACAATTCAGAACTTTAATGTTAAGGCAAGAGTGCAATATCTTGGGATTTGTCAGCCTTGGAAGATAACTAGTGACATCAATAAAAAACCAACATAATCCTATCTACTTTTCATGCAGAAGTGGTTCAATTGTTGGTAACATCAATTACTGCTGTTTTCACCATGCATGCTATCACGCATATGGCATGGTATGGTATGGTATGGCGGTATGTGTATGTTGTGGTAGATGTACTATGAGTGCCGTGTGCGGTTAATGTGCACGTGCACACCGGTTTTTAGTGTAATCACTGATTCCAGTAGGGCACTGGTGCATTCCAAACCAAATGGTCTCATACATTATAATATAACAATATCGAGTAACAAGAAATATCTCGCGAGCCACACTTTTGGGGCATTGATGTCAGCACAAATACAGTATTGCAAGTGTACTGTAGTTTTACAGCCTGCAATATGTGTATGTATGCTATGTAGCCTACTTTCTATTTTGGGTGTCTAACAGTTTCTGTTGTCGTTTGTGCTTTCTACTGGCGACCTCATTGTCACATAAGGTGAACCAATTGCACCAACCATGTTGTACTGGTGGGACTTGCAACTCTGCGGACCAAAAAGAGGTTCACAAGGGTTTATGGCCTTTTGTAGTATTGATTGAAGTAAAGACCACTCAGGACCAAGGACAGCGCCCACTGAACACATTCAAAGCGTGCAATCAGATTAATTAATTTGGCGCACTTGGTGACCGTGCCTCAAAGCCTGACTCCTAGGAGGCCGGGGCGGAATAGGAAACTGCTGGGAGCCAAAGGCCTCTGAAACAGGGAGCTACCTACATACTAGAGATGCGCGGATGGGCTATTATTTAATCCGCAACCGCATCACAAAACGCATCATCCGTCCGCCATCCATCTGCACCAACGGTTTTGGACCAATTTTCAAAACCGCACCCACAACCCGCCATCCGCCGGTTGTTTTTCGGTCTGTAGGCGATGCGAGGCGCTGCTGACGCAAGGCTGGAAAGTTGTTGCCTGTTCTTGAAAGGATATAGATAACATTATTCAACAATGTGTATATATTTTTAATTTGATTGGTTAAACCGCCACCCGCCCAAATTTAATGAAAACAGTATTTTTTGTCACGTCATCCGTCCGATCCGCAGTTTAGCCGCAGAGTTCGCGGCTGCGACCGCCAACTGCGCATCTCTGGTACATACTACAGTGTATTGCAGGCGTACACTGTGTGCCGGAATACGTACAGTATGCATGTTTGTATGCATGCGTTACATCCGACTTCTAGTTATTTATGAGACATGAATACATGAGCCCCTCACAGCTAGTAGGCCAGAGACTTTCAGAAAATTCTGTCGATTCTGTCAAAACTGGCTGTGCAACTGTGTGACGTGAAATAGCGTTTCTTGGCTGGCTGGATGGCGTGAATTGGAGGGGTATTGGGAGTGTTGTTCAAGCTACGAGTGAGTTGAAATGCTACACATTACGACCTTAAGCATGCTGTTTTTTGCATGTTATGTGTAAAATTACATTTATTTCGGACAACTATGGAGTCTGTTAGTGTTTGGATTTGGATGGACCCAAAGACTGCAGAATGTATTCCTCCAACTGAGAAGTGCCGAAACTCCGCATCCATTTGAAGCCACCTGAAAGGGTTAGCTAAAATTTAGCCCACCCTGTTCCCCGAGCGAGGTGACTATTAGGGGAATGCTGGTTGTGCTGTTTATGCTAATGAACAAAGCCCGTCTAGCCGTTCTCGTTTGTGGTCCATGTGTACATTAGCATTATGGTGACTGGGTCTGCAATTTTGAATCGAGGATCCTTAGCATTCCTATTTCCGACATTCCAAATGAAATGAGGAAAAGCAATCTCCTTCATACAATTTGCACTTCCCACTCACAGACGTGTCCTGTTGCTTTGATCAGCAGAGTCCATACATTTGGAACTTTTCCTGAAACTTTGTGTTAAACAATCAGGGCATTTTTGTCTCACAGGACAGCCATTTGAGTCTTTATTTTGGAAATGAATGTAACTGCTGTGCACAGCAAGAGTAAAACCTGGTCATTTAGTTGTGTGAATGTACCGGTATATACAGTGGAAAATCACGACAGAAACTGCTGTTCAAGTGTGCTTGGTCACCTCACCGGGGCCTTCCAGTTCACCGTAAAATCTCTTCAAGCTCTTCATCATTAAATTACATTCCATCTTCATCATTACTCTTCAGCATTACATTTACATTTAAGGCATTTAGCAAATGCTTTTATCCAAAGCGACTTACAAAAACTATATTTGTCGGAAGAAGGTGAAACATTTCACTACTATATTATTAGTGCACGGGGCAAACGCACCGAGCACTGGCCCTACAGCAAAGCTGTGGAGCCAGTGCTCGGGGCGAAGCCCCGAGCACTATTGTTATACTGTGGATTTTTTCTTCTTCTTATTATTATTCTTTTTATTATTATTCCTCTTCCGGATGAATTTTGATTCGAAACTAGTCCTACAACTCGAAGAGTTGTAGGACAAATCATATATCAAAATGTGCGTCTTCTTCGGGATCGGTGTGCTATTTCTTTTCTTAAAATAATATTAATTTTTCACGACGTTATTGGCAAAAAACTGTGAATATTTTCCCATAGAGAATGCATGGGAGGAGGTCAAAAAATAAAGACTTTTGGTGCTGTCTGCTGCTCCTGCATACTTTCAACTAGAGACTCCATTTCAACTTTAAACAGTAGACAAAAGTCCTGTGTATTTTATGTATATTTCCATGTTTTGATAGGTCATATACTTTTTGATCAATCACTGTTCAATGACCATGATCATTTTTGGAAAAATGATGAGATTACAATGGGTGTGTATTGCATGCCCTTATTAGGGTTACAGTGTAGCTAGAGTGGGAGAGAGCCCCAGAAAAATAAAAAAATAATGTCTTTCCACGCTGCTTCTGGCCACAGTTTACAATGTACACACGTGATTTTTTCCAACTTTGTAGACATAGGTGTTCTGTCTCTCACAATGTGTTTAAAAAATCGGAGAGATTTACAGAATTCGAATTAGCAGCCTCTAAGTGCGGCCAGTCGGAGTATTCTCCTCATTGACTCCAATACAAATATTTTCAGAGAAAAGCAGAACGGACCCCTGTTTTAAACTTGCGAGTGTCTCCGAAATATTTACTCTAGAAACATTGTAGGAACACCAAATCGTTCGGGAAGTCCCAACGGCGATGATGGTCTTGCTGTTTTTCTGGTAGGAGCTACCGTTTTGTCAGAATAAGCCCAAATGTGAGACCAGTGCCGAGGCCGAAAATGGCTCTTTTCCTCTTCTCCTCTACTCCTCGTCTCTGTCGTCATCCCGCGCGCGCGTGTGTGGGGTGTAACTGTCAATTTAAATAATAACATTGTATCGATCGCGCGCAGCACCTGTACACACACACACACACACACACACACACACACACACACACACACACACACACACACACACACACACCGCTGCTGCTGGGAGAACTGGTTGTAGACGCGATGTCCTGGCTATGTTCACGCACAGAGCTCTAATACTTTTCATTGGATAATGTGATTCAGATAGGTGCAGTTCATGGCCCTGTCTACCTGCTGAATGTAACCGCTGTGAAACAATCGGGAAATAACGTTTCATTTAGCTGAATAACGGCTTTATCGAGACCGGCGCTCGCTCTCTGTTATTGTATGTCTCTCTACCAAAGTGCTCTCTCTCTCTCTCTCTCTCTCTCTCTCTCTCTCTCTCTCTCTCTCTCTCTCTCTCTCTCTCTCTCTCTCTCTCTCCGTCTCTCTCTCGTCATCATACACAAATCAAATTAAATGTTAATGTAAAGTAAACCTAACACTAACCCTAACCGCAACGTCTCTGTCGACATTGCGCGTGCTTGCGTGTGTGCATTTTAATTAATAACATTGAGTGACGCGATCTCTGTATCGATCGCGCGAAGCACCTGTATACACACACACACTCACACACACACACACACACACACACACACACACACACACACACACACACACACACAAAAGTTGTTTCTATTTTGTGTAAATTAGGTTAATGCTTTTGTGTTTTCCTGTATTATCAGTTCAAGTTGTTGTACTTGGCTGAGGAAATCGTGGATATTGTAACGTGTTGGGGGAGTGTTTCCCAGAATGCATTGCGACATTCTGGCATTCTGTGTCATTACATGTTATCGCTATTAGATAGGGTTTGGAGGCAAATGTTCAGGACATGTTGGGTTGCATTTCACTGTTTCATTACGTTCACTTTGTTGACTGTTGTTTTTGGGATAAGTCAGGGAGCACCATTACTCAACGCACTATGGCATCTTGTCATACCACTACCACTCCGTTGTAAACGGCGTGTACAGTACGCTTGTGACCCTGTCATATTAAAGCGACTTGTAAGAGTAGAGGTCATTTCTCTCTTTGTTGAGCACGCCGTTGATCAGACTGTATTAATGACGCGGTGATGAAATACGGCGGTAGTATCACCCGTGCACTATCAAAATTTCCCTCGAGGGAATTTTTGAACTCTAGTTATTATTATTAGTGCACGGGGCAAACGCACCGAGCACTGGCCCTACAGCAAAGCTGTGGAGCCAGTGCTCGGGGCGAAGCCCCGAGCACTATTGTTATACTGTGGATTTTTTCTTCTTCTTATTATTATTAGTGCACGGGGCAAACGCACCGAGCACTGGCCCTACAGCAAAGCTGTGGAGCCAGTGCTCGGGGCGAAGCCCCGAGCACTATTGTTATCCTGTGGATTTTTTCTTATCTTTATCTTTATCTTTATCTTTATTATTCCTCTTCCTCGCGTTTTTTGATGCGAAACTAGTCCTACAACTCGAAGAGTTGTAGGACAAATGATATATCAAAATGTGCGTCTTCATCGGGATCGGTGTGCTATTACTTTTCTTAAAATAATATTAATTTTTCACGACGTTATTTGCAAAAAACTGTCAATATTTTCCCATAGAGAATGCATGGGAGGAGGTAAAAAAATAAAGACTTTTGGTGCTGTCTGCTGCTCCTGCAGACTTTCACCTACAGACTCCATTTCAACTTTAAACAGTAGACACAAGTCTTGTGTATTTGATGTATATTTCCATGTTTTGAAAGGTCATATACTTTTTGATCAATCACTGTCCAATGACCATGATCATTTTTGGAGAAATGATGAGATTACAATGGGTGTGTATTGCGTGCCCTTATTAGGGTTAGAGTGTAACTAGAGGTGGAGAGAGACCCAGAAAACTAAAAAAAAAATCTCTCTCCACGCTGCTCCTGGCCACAGTTTACAATGTACACACGTAATTTTTTCCTACTTTGTAGACATACGTGTTCTGTCTCTCACAATGTGCTCAAAAAATCGGAGCGATTTACAGAATTCGAATTAGCAGCCTCTAAGTGCGGCCAGTCTGTGTCTGCGCCTCATTGACTCCAATACAAATATTTTCAGAGAAAAGCAGAACGGACCTCTTTTTTAAACCTGCGATTGTCTCCGAAATATTTACTCTAGAAACATTGTAGAAACACCAAATCGTTCGGGAAGTCGTTACGGCGATGATGGTCTTGCTTTTTTTCTGATAGGAGCTACCGTTTTGTCAGAATAAGCCCAAATGTGAGACCAGCGCCGAGGCAGAACATGGCTTTGTTATGGGTTCGTTACTGGTAGTCCGTACCATAAACTCCAGGGGGGGGGGGGGGGGGGGGCTGGTGCTCTAATGGTTTGGCCCAGCTGAAAAGCGGGAAGTGCTGTGTTGTGTTTTCCTCGCGTGTTTGCGTGTGTGGGTGAGTGACCCGGGGGGTGTACTACGAACCTCGATTAACATACCCAGGCTTAGTTTCGATAACCTGGATCGACAAATACGAAAGTCGCAATCAGAGTTAAACGGTACCACGAAGCTCACTTACGATTTGATTTGTCGAGCCAGGTTTTCCGCTTTAGTTTTGATTAATTTTGATGCGCGTTCCCGTAAAAGAGGCGTAACCCAACGTTATTCACCATGACGCAATGGATCCTACGGAGCGAAAAGGGAGAAGCGGGCTATGTACTTCACTCTGGAGGAGCAAGTAGTCGTTTGGAACTCATACGAGGAGTTTAAAAAGAAAATAACGGCAAGGGGCATTTGTCCATAATAAGGCTAGGGAGGTGTGCTGGCAAAAAATAGCAGATTCTGTGCGTAAGTGAAAACATTCTGCATAGCCTAATTGTCTAAAAATAACTATGCCGAATGCAGAATTGTTCGCCATTAATCAGAATCAGAATCAGAAACAAGTTTATTGCTAAGTAGGTTTGCACCTACAATGAATTTGACTTGGTGCAATTGGTGCAAGAGAAAAACAGTAGTAAAAATATAAGTAAAATAACTATAAATATATACGGAGCAACAGTGCATGCAAATTACTTGTCAAAGGTAGGATTCGAACCCATGCCTCCAGGGGAGATTGCGACCCAAACGCAGCGCCCTAGACCGCTGTTCCATCCTTACATTTTGAAAAAATTGTGCATATGATTGTAAAATGCAGAAGCAACCTGATTTGTTCTGTTATTTAGGGAATTCATTTCAAATACATCCTATCTGTAAAAAAGTATTGCATGTGCCAGAAGGTAGTGACGGTGGTGTGGTGGATTATGTGAACTGCACACCAGCGACCGGTGTTCATATCTTGCCTGTCCATCATCATGCCTTTTACCCCATCTAGATTGGGTGTTAGCACGACCGTCCTTAATAAGCACAAAAAATAGTATTTTATTTTATTCTATTCTATTCTAAAAATATATATATACTGTATATTCAATGTGGTAAGTTGCAATAATTTCAGGTGAATGTAGCCTATGATTTGCAATAGGATAGGCTCTAACCTTTCATCTGATGTTGATTACCTGTAGCAAATAAGAAAAAAAACTCAGCGAAACACCCTGACTAGGGGGCGGCGCCCAGCTTTAAGTAGCCGATCTAATCGGAAAGTTAGCTGAAAACCTCCTCCCGACCAGGTTTGGTTGCGAGCATAAGTTACCATGGTGATATAGCTCCGCTAAAAGAGAGCGACTTTCGTATGACAGCTAACCCAGGCTTTGAGCTCAACATACCTCGCTAACCCACTAATCGAGCTTCGTAGTACACCCCCCTGTATCGATCGCGCGCAGCACACACACACACACACACACACACACACACACACACACACACACACACACACACACACACACACACACAGACGCGATGTTTTGCTCACGCACAGAGCTCTAATACTTTTCATTGGATAATGCGATTCAGATAGGTGCAGTTCAGCCGTGTCTACCTGCTGAATGTAACCGCTGTGAAACTATCGGGAAATAACGATTCATTTCACTGATTAACGGCGGTGCAGTTCAGCCGTGTCTACCTGCTGAATGTAACCGCTGTGAAACTATCGGGAAATAACGATTCGTTTCGCTGATTAACGGCTTTATCGAGACCGGCGCTCGCTCTCTGTTATTGTACGTCTCTCTACCAAAGTGCTCTATCTCTCTCCGTCTCTCTCTCGTCATCGGACACAAATCAAATTAAATGTGAATGTAAAGTAAACCTAACACTAACCCTAACCTCAACGTCTCTGTAGACACCGCGCGTGTGTGGGTGCTTGCAAAACTGTCATTTTAATTCATAACATTGAGTGCCACACACACACACACACACACACGTCCCGACCGCAGCAGTTGATCAGTGATGGGCAGTGAGATCTGTCTGTCTTGTCGTTGATAAATAAATTGTGAGATATCGAGTCTCCGTTGCCATGGTTACCATCTAGCGTCTCTCTCGTCATCGGACACAAACCAAATTAAATGTTGTTTCTATTTTGTGTAAATTAGGTTAATGCTTTTGTGTTTTCTTGTATTATCAGTTCAAGTTGTTGTACTTGCCTGAGGAAATCGTGGATAGTTGCGTGTTTTGTAACGTGTTGGGGGATTGTTTCCCAGAATGCATTGCGACATTCTGGCATTCTGTTTCATTACATGTTATTGCTATTAGATAGGGTTTGGAGGCGAATGTTCAGGACATGTTGGGTTCCTTACATTTCACTGTTTCATGACGCTCAGTTTGTTGACTGCTGTTTTTGGGATCAGCACCATTACTCAAACGGCTGTGACTCTGATAGAGGTTCACACTCCGGTAGCGTCACCCGTGCACTATCAAAATTTCCCTCGAGGGAATTTTTGAACTCTAGTTCTTTTTATTAGTGCACGGGGCAAACGCACCGAGCACTGGCCCTACAGCAAAGCTGTGGAGCCAGTGCTCGGGGCGAAGCCCCGAGCACTATTGTTATCCTGTGGATTTTTTCTTTTTATTAGTGCACGGGGCAAACGCACCGAGCACTGGCCCTACAGCAAAGCTGTGGAGCCAGTGCTCGGGGCAAAGCCCCGAGCACTATTGTTATCCTGTGGATTTTTTCTTATCTTTATCTTTATCTTTATCTTTATTATTCCTCTTCCTCGTGTTTTTTGATGCGAAACTAGTCCTACAACTCGAAGAGTTGTAGGACAAATGATATATCAAAATGTGCGTCTTCATCGGGATCGGTGTGCTATTACTTTTCTTAAAATAATATTAATTTTTCACGACGTTATTTGCAAAAAACGGTCAATATTTTCCCATAGAGAATGCATGGGAGGAGGTAAAAAAATAAAGACTTTTGGTGCTGTCTGCTGCTCCTGCATACTTTCACCTAGAGACTCCATTTCAACTTTAAACAGTAGACACAAGTCTTGTGTATTTGATGTATATTTCCATGTTTTGAAAGGTCATATACTTTTTGATCAATCACTGTCCAATGACCATGATCATTTTTGGAGAAATGATGAGATTACAATGGGTGTGTATTGCGTGCCCTTATTAGGGTTAGAGTGTAGCTAGAGGTGGAGAGAGACCCAGAAAACTAAAAAAAAAATCTCTCTCCACGCTGCTCCTGGCCACAGTTTACAATGTACACACGCAATTTTTTCCTACTTTGTAGACATACGTGTTCTGTCTCTCACAATGTGCTCAAAAAATCGGAGCGATTTACAGAATTCGAATTAGCAGCCTCTAAGTGCGGCCAGTCTGTGTCTGCGCCTCATTGACTCCAATACAAATATTTTCAGAGAAAAGCAGAACGGACCTCTGTTTTAAACTTGCGATTGTCTCCGAAATATTTACTCTAGAAACATTGTAGAAACACCAAATCGTTCGGGAGGTCGTTACGGCGATGATGGTCTTGCTTTTTTTCTGATAGGAGCTACCGTTTTGTCAGAATAAGCCCAAATGTGAGACCAGCGCCGAGGCAGAACATGGCTTTGTTATGGGTTCGTTACTGGTAGTCCGTACCATGACAATGGGGGGGGGGGGGGGGGGGGGGGGGGGGCTGGTGTTCTAATGGTTTGGCCCAGCTGAAAAGCGGGAAGTGCTGTGTTGTGTTTTCCTTGCGTGTGGGTGAGTGACCTGTATCGATCGCGCGCAGCACACACACACACACACACACACACACACACACACACACACACACACACACACACACACACACACACGCGATGTCTTGCTCAGACACAGAGCTCTAATACTTTTCATTGGATAATGCGATTCAGATAGGTGCAGTTCAGCCGTGTCTACCTGCTGAATGTAACCGCTGTGAAACTATCGGGAAATAACGATTCATTTCGCTGATTAACGGCGGTGCAGTTCAGCCGTGTCTACCTGCTGAATGTAACCGCTGTGAAACTATCGGGAAATAACGATTCATTTCGCTGATTAACGGCTTTATCGAGACCGGCGCTCGCTCTCTGTTATTGTACGTCTCTCTACCAAAGTGCTCTATCTCTCTCCGTCTCTCTCTCGTCATCGGACACAAATCAAATTAAATGTGAATGTAAAGTAAACCTAACACTAACCCTAACCTCAACGTCTATGTAGAGATCGCGCGTGCTTGTGTGTGTGTGTGCTTGCAAAACTGTCATTTTAATTCATAACATTGAGTGACACACACACACACACACACACACACACACACACACACACACACACACACACACACACACACACACACACACACACACACACACACACGTCCCGACCGCAGCAGTTGATCAGTGATGGGCAGTGAGATCTGTCTGTCTTGTCATTGATAAATAAACTGTGAGATATCGAGTCTCCGTTGCCATGGTTACCATCTAGCGTCTCTCTCGTCATCGGACACAAATCAAATTAAATGTTGTTTCTATTTTGTGTAAATTAGGTTAATGCTTTTGTGTTTTCTTGTATTATCAGTTCAAGTTGTTGTACTTGCCTGAGGAAATCGTGGATAGTAGCGTGTTTTGTAACGTGTTGGGGGAGTGTTTCCCAGAATGCATGGCGACATTCTGGCATTCTGTTTCATTACATGTTATTGCTATTAGATAGGGTTTGGAGGCGAATGTTCGGGACATGTTGGGTTCCTTACATTTCACTGTTTCATGACGTTCAGTTTGTTGACTGCTGTTTTTGGGATCAGCACCATTACTCAAACGGTTGTGACTCTGATAGAGGTTCACACTCCGTAGCGTCACCCGTGCACTATCAAAATTTCCCTCAGGGGAATTTTTGAACTCTAGTTAGTGCACGGGGCAAACGCACCGAGCACTGGCCCTACAGCAAAGCTGTGGAGCCAGTGCTCGGGGCGAAGCCCCGAGCACTATTGTTATCCTGGGGATTTTTTCTTATCTTTATTATTATTCCTCTTCCTCGCGTTTTTTGATGCGAAACTAGTCCTACAACTCGAAGAGTTGTAGGACAAATGATATATCAAAATGTGCGTCTTCATCGGGATCGGTGTGCTATTACTTTTCTTAAAATAATATTAATTTTTCACGACGTTATTTGCAAAAAACTGTCAATATTTTCCCATAGAGAATGCATGGGAGGAGGTAAAAAAATAGAGACTTTTGGTGCTGTCTGCTGCTCCTGCATACTTTCACCTAGAGACTCCATTTCAACTTTAAACAGTAGACACAAGTCTTGTGTATTTGATGTATATTTCCATGTTTTGAAAGGTCATATACTTTTTGATCAATCACTGTCCAATGACCATGATCATTTTTGGAGAAATGATGAGATTACAATGGGTGTGTATTGCGTGCCCTTATTAGGGTTAGAGTGTAGCTAGAGGTGGAGAGAGACCCAGAAAACTAAAAAAAAAATCTCTCTCCACGCTGCTCCTGGCCACAGTTTACAATGTACACACGTAATTTTTTCCTACTTTGTAGACATACGTGTTCTGTCTCTCACAATGTGCTCAAAAAATCGGAGCGATTTACAGAATTCGAATTAGCAGCCTCTAAGTGCGGCCAGTCTGTGTCTGCGCCTCATTGACTCCAATACAAATATTTTCAGAGAAAAGCAGAACGGACCTCTGTTTTAAACTTGCGATTGTCTCCGAAATATTTACTCTAGAAACATTGTAGAAACACCAAATCGTTCGGGAAGTCGTTACGGCGATGATGGTCTTGCTTTTTTTCTGATAGGAGCTACCGTTTTGTCAGAATAAGCCCAAATGTGAGACCAGCGCCGAGGCTGAACATGGCTTTGTTATGGGTTCGTTACTAGTAGTCCGTACCATAAACTCCAGGGGGGGGGGGGGGGGCTGGTGTTCTAATGGTTTGGCCCAGCTGAAAAGCGGGAAGTGCTGTGTTGTGTTTTCCTCGCGTGCGTGTGGGTGAGTGACCTGTATCGATCGCGCGCAGCACACACACACACACACACACACACACACACACACACACACACACACACACACATACACACACACACACACACACACACACGCAGACGCGATGTCTTCCTCACGCACAGAGCTAATACTTTTCATTGGATAATGCGATTCAGATAGGTGCAGTTCAGCCGTGTCTACCTGCTGAATGTAACCACTGTGAAACTATCGGGAAATAACGATTAATTTCACTGATTAACGGCGGTGCAGTTCAGCCGTGTCTACCTGCTGAATGTAACCGCTGTGAAACTATCGGGAAATAACGATTCATTTCGCTGATTAACGGCTTTATCGAGACCGGCGCTCGCTCTCTGTTATTGTACGTCTCTCTACCAAAGTGCTCTATCTCTCTCCGTCTCTCTCTCGTCATCGGACACAAATCAAATTAAATGTGAATGTAAAGTAAACCTAACACTAACCCTGACCTCAACGTCTCTGTAGAGATCGCGCGTGCTTGCGTGTGTGGGTGCTTGCAAAACTGTCATTTTAATTAATAACATTGCGTGACGCGATCTCTGTATCGATCGCGCAAAGCATCTGTACATACAAACACACACACACACACACACACACACACACACACACACACACACACACACACACACGTCCCGACCGCAGCAGTTGATCAGTGATGGGCAGTGAGATCTGTCTGTCTTGTCGTTGATAAATAAACTGTGAGATATCGAGTCTCCGTTGCCATGGTTACCATCTAGCGTCTCTCTCGCCATCGGACACAAATCAAATTAAATGTTGTTTCTATTTTGTGTAAATTAGGTTAATGCTTTTGTGTTTTCTTGTATTATCAGTTCAAGTTGTTGTACTTGCCTGAGAAAATCGTGGATAGTAGCGTGTTTTCTAACGTGTTGGGGGAGTGTCTCCCAGAATGCATTGCGACATTCTGGCATTCTGTTTCATTACATGTTATTGCTATTAGATAGGGTTTGGAGGCGAATTTTCAGGACATGTTGGGTTCCTTACATTTCACTGTTTCATGACGTTCAGTTTGTTGACTGCTGTTTTTGGGATCAGCACCATTACTCAAACGGCTGTGACTCTGATAGAGGTTCACACTCTGGTAACGTCACCCGTGCACTATCAAAATTTCCCTCGAGGGAATTTTTGAACTCTAGTTAGTGCACGGGGCAAACGCACCGAGCACTGGCCCTACAGCAAAGCTGTGGAGCCAGTGCTCGGGGCGAAGCCCCGAGCACTATTGTTATCCTGTGGATTTTTTCTTATCTTTATTATTCCTCTTCCTCGCTTTTTTTGATTCGAAACTAGTCCTACAACTCAAAGAGTTGTAGGACAAATGATACATCAAAATGTGCGTCTTCATCGGGATTGGTGTGCTATTACTTTTCTCATAATAATATTCATTTTTCACGATGTTATTTGCAAAAAACTGTGAATATTTTCCCATAGAGAATGCATGGGAGGAGGTAAAAAAATAAAGACTTTTGGTGCTGCCTACTGCTGTCTGCAGCTCCTGCATACATTCACCTAGAGACTCCATTTCAACTTTAAACAGTAGACACAAGTCTTGTGTATTTTATGTATATTTCCATGTTTTGATAGGTCATATACTTTTTGTTCAATCACTGTTCAATGACCATGATCATTTTTGGAGAAATGATGAGATTACAATGAGTGTGTATTGCATGCCCTTATTAGGGTTAGAGTGCGGCTAGAGCAAGAGAGAGCCCCAGAAAAATAAAAAATAAATCTCTTTCCACGCTGCTCCTGGCCACAGTTTACAATGTACACACGTGATTTTTTCCAACTTTGTAGACATACGTGTTCTGTCTCTCACAATGTGTTAAAAAAATCGGAGAGATTTACAGAATTCGAATTAGCAGCCTCTAAGTGCGGCCAGTCCGTGTTTTCTCCTCATTGACTCCAATACAAATATTTTCAGAGAAAAGCAGAACGGACCCCTGTTTTAAACTTGCGAGTGTCTCCGAAATATTTACTCTATAAACATTTTAGAAACACCAAATCGTTCGGGAAGTCCTAACGGCGATGATGGTTTGGCTGTTTTTCTGGTAGGAGCTACCGTTTTGTCAGAATAAGCCCAAATGTGAGACCAGTGCCGAGGCAGAAAATGGCTGTTTTCCTCTATTCCTCTCCTCCTCGTCTCTGTCGTCATCGCGCGCGTGTGTGGGTGTAACTGTCAATTTAAATAATAACATTGTATCGATCGCGCGCAGCACCTGTACACACACACACACACACACACACACACACACACCGCTGCTGCTGGGAGAACTGGTTGTAGACGCGATGTCCTGGCTATGATCACGCACAGAGCTCTAATACTTTTCATTGGATAATGCGATTCAGATAGGTGCAGTTCAGCCGTGTCTACCTGCTGAATGTAACCGCTGTGAAACTATCGGGAAATAACGATTCATTTCGCTGATTAACGGCTTTATCGAGACCGGCGCTCGCTCTCTGTTATTGTACGTCTCTCTACCAAAGTGCTCTATCTCTCTCCGTCTCTCTCTCGTCATCGGACACAAATCAAATTAAATGTGAATGTAAAGTAAACCTAACACTAACCCTGACCTCAACGTCTCTGTAGAGATCGCGCGTGCTTGCGTGTGTGGGTGCTTGCAAAACTGTCATTTTAATTAATAACATTGCGTGACGCGATCTCTGTATCGATCGCGCAAAGCATCTGTACACACAAACACACACACACACACACACACACACACACACACACACACACACACACACACACACACACACACACACACACACACACACACACGTCCCGACCGCAGCAGTTGATCAGTGATGGGCAGTGAGATCTGTCTGTCTTGTCGTTGATAAATAAACTGTGAGATATCGAGTCTCCGTTGCCATGGTTACCATCTAGCGTCTCTCTCGTCATCGGACACAAATCAAATTAAATGTTGTTTCTATTTGGTGTAAATTAGGTTAATGCTTTTGTGTTTTCTTGTATTATCAGTTCAAGTTGTTGTACTTGCCTGAGAAAATCGTGGATAGTAGCGTGTTTTGTGACGTGTTGGGGGAGTGTCTCCCAGAATGCATTGCGACATTCTGGCATTCTGTTTCATTACATGTTATTGCTATTAGATAGGGTTTGGAGGCGAATTTTCAGGACATGTTGGGTTCCTTACATTTCACTGTTTCATGACGTTCAGTTTGTTGACTGCTGTTTTTGGGATCAGCACCATTACTCAAACGGCTGTGACTCTGATAGACTTTCACACTCCGGTAGCGTCACCCGTGCACTATCAAAATTTCCCTCGAGGGAATTTTTGAACTCTAGTTATTATTATTATTCATTCCTCTTCCTCGCGTTTTTGATGTGTATCTAGTCCTACAACTCGAAGAGTTGTAGGACAAATTATATATCAAAATGTGCGTCTTCATCGGGATCGGTGTGCTATTTCTTTTCTTAAAATAATATTAATTTTTCACGACGTTATTGGCAAAAAACTGTGAATATTTTCCCATAGAGAATGCATGGGAGGAGGTCAAAAAATAAAGACTTTTGGTGCTGTCTGCTGCTCCTGCATACTTTGACCTAGAGACTCCATTTCAACTTTAAACAGTAGACAAAAGTCCTGTGTATTTTATGTATATTTCCATGTTTTGATAGGTCATATACTATTTGATCAATCACTGTTCAATAACCATGATCATTTTTGGAAAAATTATGAGATTACAATGGGTGTGTATTGCATGCCCTTATTAGGGTTACAGTGTAGCTAGAGTGGGAGAGAGCCCCAGAAAAATAAAAAAATAATGTCTTTCCACGCTGCTCCTGGCCACAGTTTACAATGTACACACGTGATTTTTTCCAACTTTGTAGACATAGGTGTTCTGTCTCTCACAATGTGTTTAAAAAATCGGAGAGATTTACAGAATTCGAATTAGCAGCCTCTAAGTGCGGCCAATCGGTGTATTCTCCTCATTGACTCCAATACAAATATTTTCAGAGAAAAGCAGAACGGACCCCTGTTTTAAACTTGCGAGTGTCTCCGAAATATTTACTCTAGAAACATTTTAGAAACACCAAATCGTTCGGGAAGTCCTAACGGCGATGATGGTTTGGCTGTTTTTCTGGTAGGAGCTACCGTTTTGTCAGAATAAGCCCAAATGTGAGACCAGTGCCGAGGCAGAAAATGGCTGTTTTCCTCTATTCCTCTCCTCCTCGTCTCTGTCGTCATCGCGCGCGTGTGTGGGTGTAACTGTCAATTTAAATAATAACATTGTATCGATCGCGCGCAGCACCTGTACACACACACAAACACACACACACACACACACACACACACACACACACACACACACACACACACACACACACACACACACACACACACACACACACACACACACACCGCTGCTGCTGGGAGAACTGGTTGTAGACGCGATGTCCTGGCTATGATCACGCACAGAGCTCTAATACTTTTCATTGGATAATGCGATTCAGATAGGTGCAGTTCAGCCGTGTCTACCTGCTGAATGTAACCGCTGTGAAACTATCGGGAAATAACGATTCATTTCGCTGATTAACGGCTTTATCGAGACCGGCGCTCGCTCTCTGTTATTGTACGTCTCTCTACCAAAGTGCTCTATCTCTCTCCGTCTCTCTCTCGTCATCGGACACAAATCAAATTAAATGTGAATGTAAAGTAAACCTAACACTAACCCTAACCTCAATGTCTCTGTATACATTGTGCGTGCTTGCGTGTGTGGGTGCTTGCAAAACTGTCATTTTAATTCATAACATTGAGTGACACACACACACACACACACACACGACCGCAGCAGTTGATTCGTTGATAAATAAACTGTGAGATAGCGACTCTTTGTTGCCATGGTTACCATCTAGCGTCTCTCTCGTCATCGGACACAAATCAAATTAAATGTTTAATGGTTTAATGGTTTCTATTTTGTGTAAATTAGGTTAATGCTTTTGTGTTTTCTTGTATTATCAGTTCAAGTTGTTGTACTTGCCTGAGGAAATCGTGGATAGTAGCGTGTTTTGTAACATGTTGGGGGAGTGTTTCCCAGAATGCATTGCGACATTCTGGCATTCTGTTTCATTACATGTTATTGCTATTAGATAGGGTTTGGAGGCGAATGTTCAGGACATGTTGGGTTCCTTACATTTCACTGTTTCATGACGTTCAGTTTGTTGACTGCTGTTTTTGGGATCAGCACCATTACTCAAACGGCTGTGACTCTGATACAGGTTCACACTCCGGTATTGTCACCCGTGCACTATCAAAATTTCCCTCGAGGGAATTTTTGAACTCTAGTTATTATTCCTCTTCCGGATGAATTTTGATTCGAAACTAGTCCTACAACTCGAAGAGTTGTAGGACAAATCATATATCAAAATGTGCGTCTTCTTCGGGATCGGTGTGCTATTTCTTTTCTTAAAATAATATTAATTTTTCACGACGTTATTGGCAAAAAACTGTGAATATTTTCCCATAGAGAATGCATGGGAGGAGGTCAAAAAATAAAGACTTTTGGTGCTGTCTGCTGCTCCTGCATACTTTCAACTAGAGACTCCATTTCAACTTTAAACAGTAGACAAAAGTCCTGTGTATTTTATGTATATTTCCATGTTTTGATAGGTCATATACTTTTTGATCAATCACTGTTCAATGACCATGATCATTTTTGGAAAAATGATGAGATTACAATGGGTGTGTATTGCATGCCCTTATTAGGGTTACAGTGTAGCTAGAGTGGGAGAGAGCCCCAGAAAAATAAAAAAATAATGTATTTCCACGCTGCTCCTGGCCACAGTTTACAATGTACACACGTGATTTTTTCCAACTTTGTAGACATAGGTGTTCTGTCTCTCACAATGTGTTTAAAAAATCGGAGAGATTTACAGAATTCGAATTAGCAGCCTCTAAGTGCGGCCAATCGGTGTATTCTCCTCATTGACTCCAATACAAATATTTTCAGAGAAAAGCAGAACGGACCCCTGTTTTAAACTTGCGAGTGTCTCCGAAATATTTACTCTAGAAACATTTTAGAAACACCAAATCGTTCGGGAAGTCCTAACGGCGATGATGGTTTGGCTGTTTTTCTGGTAGGAGCTACCGTTTTGTCAGAATAAGCCCAAATGTGAGACCAGTGCCGAGGCAGAAAATGGCTGTTTTCCTCTATTCCTCTCCTCCTCGTCTCTGTCGTCATCGCGCGCGTGTGTGGGTGTAACTGTCAATTTAAATAATAACATTGTATCGATCGCGCGCAGCACCTGTACACATACACACACACACACACACACACACACACACACACACACACACACACCGCTGCTGCTGGGAGAACTGGTTGTAGAGGCGATGTCCTGGCTATGATCACGCACAGAGCTCTAATACTTTTCATTGGATAATGCGATTCAGATAGGTGCAGTTCAGCCGTGTCTACCTGCTGAATGTAACCGCTGTGAAACTATCGGGAAATAACGATTCATTTCGCTGATTAACGGCTTTATCGAGACCGGCGCTCGCTCTCTGTTATTGTACGTCTCTCTACCAAAGTGCTCTATCTCTCTCCGTCTCTCTCTCGTCATCGGACACAAATCAAATTAAATGTGAATGTAAAGTAAACCTAACACTAACCCTAACCTCAACGTCTCTGTATACATTGTGCGTGCTTGCGTGTGTGGGTGCTTGCAAAACTGTCATTTTAATTCATAACATTGAGTGACACACACACACACACGACCGCAGCAGTTCATTCGTTGATAAATAAACTGTGAGATAGCGAGTCTTCGTTGCCATGGTTACCATCTAGGGTCTCTCTCGTCATCGGACACAAATCAAATTAAATGTTTAATGGTTTAATGGTTTCTATTTTGTGTAAATTAGGTTAATGCTTTTGTGTTTTCTTGTATTATCAGTTCAAGTTGTTGTACTTGCCTGAGGAAATCGTGGATAGTAGCGTGTTTTGTAACGTGTTTCCCAGAATGCATTGCGACATTCTGGCATTCTGTTTCATTACATGTTATTGCTATTAGATAGGGTTTGGAGGCGAATGTTCAGGACATGTTGGGTTCCTTACATTTCACTGTTTCATGACGTTCAGTTTGTTGACTGCTGTTTTTGGGATCAGCACCATTACTCAAACGGCTGTGACTCTGATACAGGTTCACACTCCGGTATTGTCACCCGTGCACTATCAAAATTTCCCTCGAGGGAATTTTTGAACTCTAGTTATTATTATTATTATTATTATTATTATTATTATTATTAACAATAATACAGTAAGAAAGTCACCAGAACAAGTTTCAAGCATTTCAATTACAAGGTTAACCATTGCTCATCATAATTACCGTTTACGTGACATGTTGAATGTCAAGGTAGTAGATCCGGGTGTCATCATTTACAGCCGGCACAACAATATGCAATCACATCAAAAACCACACCATCACAATAATTCTGCCTCCGGCTATAAAAAAGAAAACACCTAGCACCTCAAAAAAAGAAAAAGAACCCCACCATTGCGCCTGGCGTGGGAACCACACCGAGCTGCGACTACACGTGCTCCAGCGTTCGTCGACGGCCACGGCGAGTGGCCCGGCCGTTATTTACGGCCAGCGCCGGTCAGCTCCGCCGTCAGCCGTCCAGCGGCCGGTGAAAAACTGCCCAGGAAGGCTTCCGGCCTTAGCGGGGGGGGCCTGGCTGTGTAAATAACGGCTCATTAAGGCCTTTTGTTTAATGAAGGGTCTGATCTGTTGCACGGTTGATTCATCATCCCCAGGCAGGGAAAAAAAAAAAAAAAAAAAAAATCACTGGTAAGGAAGCCTAATGTGATTGAAGCGAGAGAGAGAGAGATGCTCGTCAGGGGAAATAAGCGCTGAGTGGCATGTAATGTGTGGTTCACGGGATAGCCAGGCGTTGACATCAAGACCAACATGTCTATTGCTGTCTGGAGTGGAGACACTGACAGCAATGGACACCGAGGGTTAAAGCCTCGGTGTCCATGAGATGTGTTGATCTGTCTTAGATGTAGCGTGATTGAACCACACAATGCAGGGTCCGTCTGCATCAAACACATGTCTGTGTATGACGCTGCTTCAGGATTCATGTTTAAGTCATGTACAACTAAGCTATTACTTTGTTTGTAAGCATAAATGTTCAGGCTAACGGCCGAAGAAACAGTTCATATTCCGATAGATGCTCGAAGCAATGTGAACCAGCTAGACAGCCCAAAAGGCAAATTGCTATGGTTTGCAAAAAAAATGACATTTACATTTAAACAATGACTAATACTTCCGCGCAATTTCGCAATGTGACTATAATATTACAAATCAGTGAAGTAAAATGGATTTATGTAAATAACCGTTCATGCCAATGTCGCCATTAAGTGATTGCATTATACCAATCTGCTTTTGAGCAAGTGGACAATGGACCTCTCGGCACATACAAAGGTAAATCAGTTTTGGAAAGACCATTAATTATCGATGTCAATATCATGAAATACAGTGATGACTGAAAAAGAGAAACAAAAACATATTTTCGTCAACCATGTTTAGTGTGTGTGTGTGTGTGTGTGTGTGTGTGTGTGTGTGTGTGTGTGTGTGTGTGTGTGTGTGTGTGTGTGTGTGTGTGTGTGCGCGCGTGCGTGATAGTGAAGCGTGTGTTGGTGTGTGTAATTCACTGGTGGTTGACCATTAGCCCACCTTTTGGCTGCTGGGACCTCAACACCTAAGAGATGGTCTTTATTTGATTAAAGGCAGGAGATCAATACGGTTCCAGGAAGGAAGTAACGCATCTTCCTTGTGCTGATGCTTTCAATTCCGACAACACCTGACCTTACTTCTCCTGACCGTTAGTTATGGACTGTATGTGGTACACCCCCCCACCCTCCTTCAAGCAACATGACTATCAGTTTTTGTGTGGTTGACTTTTATGTAGATAACGACATCACACATCTGTTTAGAATCTGCTCTCCTGCATGGAACCAAGTGACTTCCCATCCGAGAGTAGGACAACTGACCACGGGCCCACTTTACTAGTAAACTTATTTTTCGAGGATTTAAGATATCTTTCTGTTCCTGTCTGTGCAGGGTTTCTTCCTTCATCGACTATCCTTGGAAACTACAAGTCCTACATTGTCCTTCATAATCATCATAATCGTAATTTCATAATCATCATCATTTCACAATAGGTTCCGTAGTAGGCATAGTTAGCCTGTGGACGGCATCTGTCAGCCTCAAATCTCATTCAGCACCTCCTGGCCGATTAGCTTTAGGAAGTGCTGAAAAAGTGGCTTTAAGAGAATGAGGGAGAAAGAGAGACTGAGAGAAAGAGAGGAACTAAGGGGGAAGTAAGAGCACTCATTCACTCTTCTGTTAATATGTCCTGGAATGAAGCCATCAGTCACTACACTGTCCCTTTCAAAGCCACATTTAACTCCCACATTATTGATTGTGGGAAATTGAATACATCGAAACGTGTGCGAGTGCCGGCCATTAAAAAAAGTGTTTAGTGTGCAAAATCTGATGACAGCTACTGTAATGGAAGACAGAGGTCCACCGTCATATGAGATTGCTATGTGTTATATAAATACTGCATACTTGGGCAAAGCCTGCAGAGGAGAAGTTCCTGTATGCAACTCGCTTAGATGTCCATTTGGCTGGGTGGCGTGAGTGAGAAGGTTTTTGGGAGTGTCAGTAGTACAATTCTAACTACCGTAATGTTAAGCTACAGGCTTGTTGAAATGTTACACGTTTCCACTTTAAACTTGGTTCAAAAACGTTTATTTCCTTTGCTCCTAATTGAACTTCAGCTGCAGAAATTACACTTTTTGTTTTCTATAAAAACAGTTTTAAAGCGTGATTCTTCAAAATGTATTCTCATTTGATGTCTGTTTACTATATATAATAAAGTATAGTCAAAGTTTTATGGGGAAAACCTGTAATATTATTTTCCGCATTGTCCCTGACAACTAAAGAAAAGCTCCAAATCTAAAATGACACCACTTCATCTGAGATGTAGACTGAACCTTCTCTGAGGCCGTGTCGCACCAGAACGTACACTGACCCCAGCGGTTGAGTTCAGTAAAGTGCACTCGACCGCGTCTGTCGCCCCAGGTTAAAGGAGGAGCAGCAGCTCCTTAAAGAAGGGGACCTGGAGCGTGTGCATGAGGCCCTCCGTTCAGAGATACGCTTCCTCCAATCTGTGAGTACCTCAACCTGCGTCGTCCACGATGTGTGCAGCGTCATCATCTCGTTATGTCTTTGTGTTCTCGTCTTGTGCTCTAAAGGTGAGCGGTAAGATTTGAGCAGTTCTAAAGAGAGCAGAGACGAGAATGAGAACTTGACACCAAACCACAAAAGGTCCCTCGCTCCCCCCACTCCACCATGCGTCTTCACCATCGTGAAGTGTTGCATTTCAAGCAACTGTGATTGATAGTTGCGTCAAGATGGATTCCCAACCAATGTGGGAAGACGGGCCTTTTGGGTCAGAAATTAGCCAGCAGTCGTCTAAAATTATATTGGCTCACACAGAGGCAGGTGTAGTCAACTCGAAACAGATATTCTCACATAACATTTCAATCACTAATGGCGTGGGGATGGCAATGCCATTTAAAACCAATTACACTCAAATAATAGCTCTTGAATCTTACCTAAAGCACCTTTAACTGCCAAGTGTAGAGAAATGAAACCGATAGACATCCGAATGAAGTGCACGCGTGAGCCATAGACTGCATGCAACAGTTTTTAACACAGGCATGTTCGCACATACTGACACACTAAAGCACCTACAAGCAAACACACAACACAACTCATTACGTAGCCCTCGGATTCTTCAGCTTAGATACGCACCATAACAATTCATTTATGGTAATAGAAAAACAGCATATATGGGATGGGTCTCTCTTGAATCTTGTAAATTGTAGTCCATAAGCATCAAACTAAATCCTTTCCCTTCCATGTGTGTTTATTTTTTAATTTTTTAGAAATTACGCTCCAGAATGGGCAGCCAGCTACGTTAAGGAGAGCTGCACTCACTGGAACTCAGTACGTTTTACAGCAGTTTGTTAGTTGGCCATGCTGTTGTTTGTTCCATTGAAGATTTGACAATATTGTCTGTGTTCTAGTGTAGTTTTATAACCTCATACATATTTACTATTTCATTTGTCATTTTGGAATAGTTTACTTTTTGTGGGGAAATGTCTCTTAATCTATGCTTAATCTAAAGAATGTGTCTAAGCAAAATATACTGCCTCTTAGAGGGAGGCAAGTGCACTGCAACATAGTCAATTGAATATAAAATAGCGGATTCTCCTCTACTAGAAAAATCACATTCTATTGTTGCTTTAAATTGTTCCATTATAAAATTACATCTACTTCTACTTAAATAGCAAATAAATAAATAAACAACAAAAATACAATCCGATGATGAACGCAAGCCCAGTTTGTTCCATGTCATTGACAGTGTTCTAGCGCCGCCTCCTGGTAGATCTTTAATATTGCAACTCGTTGTTTTTCCTTTCGAACGATCCAGCATAATTGATCGCAGAGAGAAGTAATTTAAGTCATTGTTGATTAGAGTGCGTGCCGTCCCAACGGGAAACCCTCTGACTCATCTTTCTTCTGGTAAGAATGACTGAATGTTAATACATCGGATCTATAACTCGATAGCCCATGAGGTTTTGCAATCCCGTTTGAATCTGTGGGCATGACCCAACGATGGCATTGGTTGTAATAAACAACAGGCATTTAGCTAAGTAAACCCGTATGCAATCACAACACGATTCAGATACAACCCAGACAATCCATCTCTCTCTCTCTCTCTCTCTCTCTCTCTCTCTCTCTCTCTCTCTCTCTCTCTCTCTCTCTCTCTCTCTCTCTCTCTCTCTCTCTCTCTCTCTCTCTCTCTCTCTCTCTCTCTCTCTCTCTCATGCACACGCACATTACTTAGTATTTTATCCCCCAAAACAAAATTACATAAATATTTCACAAACTCTGTACAATATAGGGCTTAACAATGGTTACTTTATTTGGTTGTGCATATCAGGTATTGTCTATTAAAGGCCTATAGACTAGAGCTGCAATGGTTAGTCTATTAATCAATTTGCACATATTGAGAACATTAATCAAATACAATTTTGATAATCGATGAATTGTTTAAGTCATTTATCAAGTAAAAATAACAAATTGCTCCCTTCATGTTGCAGTTAAATTAAAATACTTTCCTCACGGATCATTATAAAAAGAGTAGTTTAGTTTGTCTTGGATGCTTGTCAGACAAAGTAAGCATATTTAAGACATCACTTTGTGATGGCATATAGACTTAATGATTCATTAAATAAATGACCATTAGATTAACCTACCCTGAAAATAATCGTTAGTTGCAACCCTACTGTAGACACGTTTACATTTAATTCTTCACTCAAATCGGCCTCAAGGTTGGTGCAGCCATTAAAAGCGGTATCAACTTTTCTGTCTCTGTGTCACACATGAGGACGGGATTCCTGGGCTCTCCAGTGATCTGCTGACCCCTCAGCTCGCTGATAAACTGTTGAATGATTTGACCCTGCAGTTGCTTCCGCTTTGTTTCCAGACAGTTCTGGTCCTTAGGAAAATATGCTGACGGTAGAGCAGAAATCGCTATAGATGATTCTGGAGACCAACATGCAAAGAGAAGGGAGGAGAGATGGGGGGGGGGGGGGGGGGGGGTGAGATCAGGTTAGAAGGGTACATTTTGAATGTATTTGAAGTGTCAATCATGTTTCTCGAAAGAGATCCTTCTGATCTGGTCTCTTGATCAATGCAAGATAACAAGTAATGCAATATCACAGATCAATACACTGAAATGGAAATGGGGTTATTACAACGGGAGTGCATTTTATACAGACGACTCAGAGGCAAAATACATTTTAAACCTCAGCGAGAGATGAAGACATTTCAGCAATCGGCATTGGATCAGGGCCGGCGATGGATAGATTAATTCTTACTGATGCAGCTGGCCAGCCTGTTTCCTCCAATGAACTGGGTGGTCCAACTCCCCTCTGAGCACACTTCATAGGGCCTACTCCTCCGAAGGAAACTGAAATCGTAGCCCTGGGGGAAATAAAAGTCACCCAAACCATTCTCTTCATCTGTTTCAGACACAGATGAACAACCATTCTTCATGACAGTGTGAATTAAGAGCCTGCATGATTTGAGTGTTCCTTCATCAGGCTGAGTGCACGTTTGACCAGGTTCCCGGGATTCCCCTCAGTTTGGGTCCCTGCTGTCGGTACTTTTACCACAACCTTACCTGACATTAACTGTTTACACTTTACACTTTTCACTTGCATGTTATGCCACTGTGAGTAACCGTTTAATACCTCGATGATCACTACCTCCACCTGCACTGTTTGTCACTTTGTTAACTACCTATAATTACCGTCATTTTAATAACCACTGTCACTTTTCAATTTTGCACCCTATTCTGCATTTCTGCATTTCAACCTGCACCTTAATCGCTCATTTGCACTTCTGGTTAGAACGCCAACTGTATTTCGTTGTCCCTATACTTGTACTCTGCACAATGACAATAAAGTTGAATCTAATCTAATCTAATCTAAAACTGTAATAATAACCCTCATATGTGTTGATTAACACGATGTTTCAAAAGGTATCATCGTGTAAGTGAAATCTGAGAAACATCATATTTTAGGTACATTATCATTCATCTTTTTGGCATGTTAACAGTCAAATGACCGTGGTTAAAGATAACAGGGTTTCTGGGGAATTGGTAACTGTGGTGAACAGTTGGTTTACCAGACACCTTGGCCTCTTATGCCAACCCTAAGCTACCTGTCATTCACTGCGTAACACAAACTTTGCTCCACCGCTAACAACATGGTACCTCAAGTGCTCCTACATTTTTCAACACAGCCAGAAACCTCCAGTGAGCGATCCTGCTCTCTCTTTGTCCCACACTGCTCGGCAGCTTGGATGCCTTCAGCACTGAGGGATTTCACGTTCCTCCGTTATTTTGAGCAGATGACTGATAAATAACACAATGGCATCACCCGTCATCCATCTCCCTCTTTTTGCTTATCGCAAACTCCAACTGAGCCATGAGCTACTGGAAGAGTTTGTGCCATAACATCCTGTGCCGACACCAGCCCTCTTATACATAGTAAGAGCTCTGTACACCTTACAGATACAGATACTACTGATCAGACAGACAGGAGGGGGCGGCAGTAGCTCAGTGGGTAGAGCGGGTGGGCAGAGCGGGTCGTCCACTAACCGCAGGGTTGGCGGTTCGATCCCCTTGATCCCCCACCTCCTCCAACTGTCCACATGTCGAACCCCACAAATGTGCTGATTGTAAGACGCTTTGGACAAAAGCGTCTGCTATATGCCCCGTTTACCCTTTACAGACCCTCAAACAGTACTACACGATTTCAAGTACAGGGTCAACAATACATGTAATGTTAGACATTATGTCAGAATGGCCTACAATCATCACTATTACTTCAAGAAAAGAGGATCTCCTAACACAAAACCAAATCAAACTTGATTCAACTAAACAGGCAGGACATGATGGCGTCCATGAAATTGAGCTCTCAAGGGAATGAGTGAGAATTTTGGGATGATATTCTCATCAATTCAGATATTTCTTACCACCAAAAGTGTTCTTGGAGTTCTGGGAGAACAATTGTGATTCAGGAAAAATAGGGCAAACACTCTTTTCTCAAGTAAATGCATTAAGCTTCCATACTCATCTGTTGGATCATTGTTGTCATTATGGGCATATTCTAGATCTCAGTACTGTTTTTTTCCCCGTTGGCTTTTTGGGGCATGCCTTGAACAAGTACAACTCTAGTTTGGTCTTTTATCAAATATCAAATTTGTTGTAATATACTATGTTTTCCAAGGTGATATTTCACCCACACACACACAGCCAGAAGCTTCATGGGATATAGAAGCATCTGATCAGAGCTCCAGTGAAGGAGCCGACACCACAAGGCCAGAGGGTACTAATACTCTCAGTACGGGTCCCAATCTCAAATAGGGGAAATCGATGCTTTGCTTCCGCAAAGAAATTGTAATATATAGTATATCATATTCATACTTAGTGTAAGTCACTTTGGATAAAAAACGTTTGCTAAATGCCCTAATGTAAATCTTGCAATATTGACAGAATCACACTAATTACAGATTTGCAATTATACACACTCAAAAATGTCAAATATATCTCATGAGGTCCCTGTGGATTCCCTACCCTGGATGTTATCATCCTATTATTCTCATTATTTTTAGTTATTTAGTCTCCACACAGATCTACGTAACAAAACGACTGTCAACCTGACCAACCGTCAGCCAGGCAGCTGAGTTGAACTGCCGTCACTGATTGGCTACTGTTATAACCCAATGATGAACCCAATTCTTTTGTGCCATAAACCCCATGGGATATTGCATCAACAGTTGAGAAATCCTATTCCAGAATGACCTGAAGTTGTGAAACAGAATCCCACCCATGCTTTGTGAAAAAATAATTGGCTAATTCAACAGACGCATTCACTTGAAAAAAAACAAAACAACCGCTTGGAATAACCAGTGGGGAAGAATAAACGATAAACTGGATATATCATTATCTTTGTTTCCTAGCATAGGAAATACTCACATGTTCACACAGGGGCTTACAGTACACTTTCCCACCGATGGTGACACAAACTATTCCTCCATTGCTGTGCACCTCTACTTTTGGAGACCCATCAGGCAAACGGCAAACTATAAGGAAGATAGGAATCAGAATCAAACGTTTGAGATCCCCAACCTAATACTCTTTTTTTTTTATAAAACAATGTTTATGTCTGTCCATTTCTGTCTGCTGGTCATCTTGGTTCTAAATGCTAGGCGAGCGTGGGAACCCCAAATGCTAAATTCTGCATTCTATTATTTTGAAGCCAGATGGCTGCCAGGGTTTGCCTGCTACCTTTCAGTGGATCCCGCTGCAGTATTTCACTCAGCGTGTCCATGGAGCGCAGCAGTTGAGCTTTCTCCTCTGCAGTCCAGTTGGACAACAGAGCCCTGCCACAGTCCTCTGCTGCCTCCTGTTGGAGAGAGAAGACCATGACGACTTGGCCTATGGGGCTTAAGTTCTGAACATTGGGGTTCTGGGTATGCTGAACATCCTGCTGACAATAAATGATGATGCTGCATTTTAATGAACAAATGTATGCATCCATACTTACTTTGAGCTCTGTAAGTAGGGGAAATGTGTCGAAGGAACATTTTTCAGATGCATTTCCATCCTGAGTGGTGTTGCAGGCACATAATGCTATGCACATGCACATGCACACACACACACACACACACACACACACACACACACACACACACACGCACACACAATCAACAAATGTATATCATGATATAGTGGCTTGTGGATAGCCATTATTCTCTGTTCTGAAAAAATTGCTTATAGTTATTCTAAAAACTCTGTTTTGACTCCAAAACATACTAAGTCAAGTCAAAGTCAAAGTGAACTTCATTGTCCATCCTGCCATGCAATTAGTGCAAATAATCACACAGAGGATCCAACTTGTGTTTGTTGCGGCGATCGGGCTAGAGGAGCGGCTGTGTGCATGCTGCTGCGGGCGCGCTGCTCTGCGGCGCACCTCACCAGGTGGGCACAATTAGCTCATCAGCGGCACACGCCAAAGGCACACGCGTGGTTTGGCAGGGGGAAAGGCAGAGGAGGACGGCAGAAAGAAAGAAAAAGAAGCCAACTCACAAACTTCACAAACTCAGAAACGCATGGGAAAAAGGACTCAAATCAAAAGGGCTACCGGTGAGCTCACGTCTTCACTGTTTGAGTGTGATCTCTGTATCTCTGTCTACGTCGTATATGGATGACTGATAAATTGATTAAGAGTATTTCTGTTAAAATGGTTGTTAAAATCTACAGTAAAATCGGTTTAAAATGCTTGATTTTTTTAAGGTAAAAAATAAGTTATATATGAGTATAAAAATCGAAGTACATGTTCCTATTAAGATCTGTATAAAATACTTTAGGTTAAAGCATAAGGCAAAAACAGGTTAATTTAAGAGTAAATAGTTAACAGGGTTTCCCGCAGAAATGTTGTTAGTTAAGGGGGGGGGGGGCGCGGCGCGATATAGACTACAGACTCTGTACTACGTTGAACAATTATTTATTAAACACTGAATATTACATAAAAATAAAATATTATAATAAATAAATAATAAGCTTTGCAAAATAACTTCTGGAACGAGAACAATGCAAATATAATGTGCAATTTTAACTAAAGAAAGTGCAAAACATGTGCAAAGGTGGTCAGTCACTACTTATGGCAGAGCTGTGGTGAAGCCACCCTGCATGTTTAGGGTCCATAGCCCACTCTGGGTTCCACCCACTACCTCGGTGTTTAGAGGGTTGACGGGGATCGGGCGGTGGAGGTGGTGGTGGTGGGGGAGGAGGAGTATTTTTTTTTCTTTACAAAAGTACAATTTTGGTCATGGTGATTACGTCGGTATGATTACAAACAAATTTGCATATTGTGACGTCACTGACTGGGTCTCCAACCTGTAAAAGTTTAGTGGTGTCCTTGACATCAGTCGACACGTCACGTTATAGCGATGTGGAGATATTTAAATGCATTTTTTCATGTAGGACCTATTGCTACGGTGCCTGAACCCAAAGTTATAACTATAGCCTTCTATAACTTTGAACGGTGACCGCAAATATTTTCTTTACTGCAGCCGCAGCCGTCATAACAGACATGCGCGAACCATTGATAAAATGAAGTGAATATAAAAGAAAGAACGTAGCCTACGTGTGTATGTAGGCAATTTATATTCAGGATACTTACTAAAATATAATTAATTGGGTTTTATTGTAGTTGCATTAGTTGTTTTGAAGAGTTAAAAGAAAAACGGTTGGTCTTAACGTAAGTTAAGACCGCCAAGTCCGACCGCCAAGTCGGTCGGAGTAAAAGGGAAAATAAATAAATGCGACAGGTTGATTGTCGGCTATCCAACCTTCAGATAAACATCTTTCCAAAAAAGTGGTTCTTTTTTTACCCCGGATAACTGAACGATGATAGATCTCACAATGACATTAAATCACTAGATGCCGCTGTTCGGACGCACGGTTCGGAGGCATATATTTCGGAAGCCTAGGCCTACTAGATTTTAAATTTTGTTTTTTAAATGCGTTGTGCAGAGAAGGGAGACTGGCGTTGGTCACGGTTTGGAATGAAAGGGAGAAACAGGACAGAGTAACACGCAATATCGCAAGTATATATATCAGTGGCGGCTGGCCCATAGGGCGATAGTTCAAGTTCAAGTAAACTTTATTGTCAGTTTCCGTGAATGTACAGGCCATACACAAGAACCGAAATGCCGTTTCCCTCAATCCCTCGTGCAAGACAGCATGCAATATAAATATAAATATATAAAAAATATAGGTATAAAAAATCTAAATAAAAATAAGAATAAAAATAAAAATGCTACGGTGGTCTCGAGTATGTGCAATGAAACAGTAAATGGTAGGGCACCGCCCCCCCTTGACCCACAATAAATAAATAAATAAAACTAATAATAATAAATTATACAAATTGTTGATATTTGTGTGTTTGAAATATGACTGTACCCAGTAATATGTGTAAAATATGATAGAAAATCATCTGTGCAAGATGTATGCTTTACCTACACGTCCCGTGTCCCATGCTTCAACAGCTCTGGGGCGATGGAGAAATCGCCCCAAGAAGGCGGGTCTGTGTAACTGTTTAGCCAATTACTAATTTACGATGTGAAAGCATGACATAAAATTTGGCCAATCAGCGTCCTCAAATCCAAGCCGATATGGGCGATTACTTTATCGCCCCAAGCGAGCGAATGCTCAGGTCAGGGCGAGTCTGTATATAGTTGTATACAGTTGTATATAGTTGACCTTAGTATTTTTTAGTCCTTAATTTTCACTACCTATTAATCTGCTGATTATTTTCTTGATTGTTTAGTATATAAAATGTTTACTGTAATTTCATAGAGCCCAATGTGACTACAAATTCAATTTCAAATGAGAAAATTGAAAGCTTGTGTTTGTGCAATATGTTGTTTATGTTTTGTGTTAGAATGCCTCAACTTTTTAATATTGGCATTCAATAATTATTGACTATTTCACAGAGCACTCGTTTCCTGTAGTTTGTGTTCAATGTATTGGGATGGTTACTGAAATTGACTGAATATGGCACAGCCCCACCTAGAATATTATTCACCAGCCGCCACTGATATATATATATATATATGAGGCGGCAGGCGTGTGTTGCTTAGGCGGCGGCCTAAGCTGTAAAGGGCTGTGGGAAACCCTGGTTAAGTTTGTTTCAATTCCTAAATTTACACAGTACTTTAATATTTCATGAAACGACAGTTAATGTATGTTTAAATATACTTTTTATTTAATAAAATGCACTTGCATTGAAATTTACTTACCTTAGTTGATGCTGAATGCTGTATTTTATTTACATCTGTTTTATTGTTTGTTTAAAGGTTTTTCACCTTCCTTGGTTACTGGAAAATAAACTAAAAGAACGAGTGAAATCCCGAGTCTGGTTAAGTCCTTCCTTTGTCAAGTGTGGGAAGCCATTGCGTCAAAATACACTTGACAGTGTTTCCCCATACTCCAAATGTGCAGAAGTAAGTGTAACACAACATATAACATATAAATGTTATATGTTATGTTAACATTATAATGATACCTATTGTTACCTGTCAGTATGCAGAGGCATAGCAGTGTCACTTTGGCTCCCATGACTGCTAAAGGGTTCTCGTGCCAGGAAAGTGGATGTGATTGTTTTATTGACGGGACACTGGGGAGGTTAAAGTTTACTTCGGTCAGTATTGGGCAATATTTGGTGCCAGTCATTGGGGAACAGACAGAAGGCAAATATGAGCTGCAATGTCATTTCTATTGCATGATTTGGGAACTTTGCATTTGGATCTGTGGATTTCCATTAACCGTCTGGGGAGCTGGCACAGCCCACAATTTTACATGAAAACACATTTTATATTGTGTTTATTTGAGCAAATCTCACTACTATTACAATACTACTATACTACAACTACTGCTATTACTAGTATAGTAATAGTAACTGTTACCGTAGTAGGTCGCCTTTAGGTTCTAACAATGTGCCTAAAACGGTCTTAAGAACACTTATTGTACTGTACTGCATAAATATACAGTAAATAAAACGGACACACTTGGTGGCTCAGTAAGTTGTGCCACAAAGGAAGGCATAATGAATAATTGAGTATGGATGGTTATTTATAATGGATATCAATGTGACGATCTGGGCACTGCTGAATTATTTACACTCTCCGTAAGAGCAATTGAGTTCATCGAACAGGGACGATTGGTATTATGTTCATTATTGAAGCAGTGTCCCTCAAAATTAACCACATTTGTATTGGGTTTTTTTTACTACTCGATTAATCAGATTTCTATTGTATATTCAACTGTAACTGTGTATAAGTCATCATATCACAGTACCGTACATTTCTGTAGATACTACATATCATATAAATATACCGGGGACATAATGGACAGAGTGTTCACAATTGTGGCCTCAGAATTTCGTAGGTGCTATTATCCAAACACATGTGATGCCATGTTATATGTCTGCCATATGCTTCCCTGATCCATAGGATACATAAATCATGCCAAACATTATTTTCATGCAGAAGACCCCAGGAAGTCTTAAGTCCTTGCTAAGGCCCTTCATCAACAAACCTTAGACAACGTGTGCATTGTAATAATGCAAAGTCTAAATCAGTGGTGATTGTTGCATATAAACTGGCATCTCTGCCTGACTAGTTAACATGTAAGCCGAGTCTTGCGTTTCACCGTTTTTCACCATAGAAACCAAGCTGCTGCTGCGGGGAACCCTTTAGTGCATGGCCCAGCAGGGGGCCCCAGCCCTCTGCATGTGCACATGTGCACACATTGCACTGTCAAATGCATTGGACCCTACATTACGGATGTGACTGGTTCACGTGAAATACAGGCTTTAATAACTGCCATACACACTGAATCTTAACAGACCCAGTATTTAGGGACTTACATGAGTGGGGTAAAACAGCAACATTTGTCACGTATCACTCAAAACTAATATTTGTCAATGGTGCATAATCATACGGAATTCTAAGCAAATTTGGCTTGCTTTTCGCAGCTCCTCACTTGATGATTCTGCACAATTGCACACACCGACACGGTATCAATGCTAAACCGAAACAAAACCACCCAGAAACATGGAAATAACCAAACTGCGGTTACTTCCAACGATCATACCCCTAAAGTCAATGTGATCCATAGGGTTGGGCTGCGTGAGGCACGGGTGTAAAGAATGATGTATATTTCCATCTATTTGATGGCAGGCAAAAAGCGGGCATCAGATAAATCAAACCAAGCCTTAATCTTGCTTCTCAGCAGGCCCTGCCTAGCTAGATGAGACAAAGCGCAAAGACGCCCCGCAGAGCTGTGGTGATTTAGCTGCGGTATCAACCATTGTTCCCCTGCGCCAGGCATGTCCCCGAGAGGTGCACAATGAGCTCCGAACCTAGCTGTGTTTCTACCGAGAGGAGTTGACATTTACATCAGTGTTTATCACGGTGAGGATGGGGGGGCAGATTGAATCAGAAGTCCTATCCAGTGACATATTCAAGGCTGACGTCCATTCGCGTGCAAAGATTAAAAGAAAAAAAGATACATAGGACTCGCACGCACGCACACACACACACCTACGCAAAAAAATACACAGCCTCAGGCTCCACTTCCTCACTGGAAACACACCTGATCTGCACTCATGCATTCGCCATGCCCCCCCCCCCCCCCACCCCCACGTCCCCCCTGAATGCACTGTGTCTAATAGTGCTGATCAATGGCTTGTCGGACAGCCACGTTTGCTCTCCTTTGCGGCTAACCTTTCCCAAATACCTGTGACATTCTTTCCGCGGCGCACTATTGTCTCGCCGCGCCTCTTAAAAAGGCATTGTGCCGAACGCGGCCGGCCGTGGCGGAGAAGGACTCCTCTGTTGTCAAACGATTCACATGGGCGAGCTGTACTTGGTATTCAGACAGACTCTCACATCGTCTCGCTACATTTCCAACCGATTTGTGCGTGTGTGTGTGTGCGTGCGTGTGTGTGTGTGTGTGTGTGTGTGTGTGTGTGTGTGTGTGTGTGTGTGTGTAATTGGGAGGGGGGCGGGGGGTGTATGTCTGTACCTCAAGGGAAAGCATTGACGCTCATAATTCCTATTAGCTCTTTTTAATGACCCTCTTTGCCTGTTAATATGTGGGCTGATTAGAACGGGAACACACCCCCAGCCCCAGCTATTGCTACGTTTTCTCTGGGTTTTTCTTGCTGAAAGGTTCTGTGTGGAAGATGTGTTTGACCAGCTTGTGAGCCGTACTGAGGGACGGGGGATCAAAACATTACAGGTTTTGGTTTGTTTTTCATTGTTGTGTACATATCGTGTCTCCCTGTAAGAAGTTGTGTGTCCCTCATAACAAAATTAAAATTGAAGGAAGTGTGGGACGGCCGATCAGCTGTCCAGCTGTGCTTGTGTCGACCGGGATACAAGCAACAATGCAAACTGATTTACATGATTATAAAAAGAGAGGGGAAGTGGAAGGACAGATTTTTGTCGGGACAATATTGTTGTAATAACCCAAGTCATTTTCTATGACTACTAGTGAAATAGCTAGTCGAACAACCCCAGACACTACACTCTTATCTCGTGTGCAGCCTTTGTGTGCGTGCGTGCGTGCGTGTGTGTGTGTGTGTGTGTGTGTTTTGTACACAAATTATTGAACCGTCAAGAAAAACAGCGCTTTGGGGAAATAGGGAAGGAGAAAAGCCCATTTGGACTTAAATGCCATGTTTGTTTGCCTGTACTTTAAAAGGATGCCGACAGACGAGCCCTGAGGCTCACCGGGGCCACTTATTCAATCAGCCTAGAAAACACAAAAAAACATAGTTATCAAACACCTACAGGGGAAATAATACCAAAAGCATATAGCATTGACCACGGCAATACAAAAAACGTACAAACACCACCACATGGAGGAAACTGTTTAAGCACTTTAGAAAAGGAACGGTAATCAAAAAAATAAAATAAAATGAACGCCACTGTCACCTCGGTTCCCCCAGTGACTCGCCATCACCCGGCGCAGACCAGGCTTCACCGCCGGGCTCCCCGCAGACGTTTACGCCCGCCCGCCACCTGCCAGCTCAGGGCACCTGCTGGTTATGGCTTCCCTTTGATTTCCGGTGCGCTGGACACGCATGTCACGCCTGTGATCCCACTACAAAGCCCGCGGCGCCACGTGAACACACCACCCCGCTCCAGCCCGGCCGGCACGCTCTCCCCGCCGTACGGGGCGTGTCGCCTCTTGTCCTGCCGGTGGCTGTCTCCCTTTTTGCTTGGGGGTGGTGGTGGTGGTGGTGGTGGTGGTGGTGGGGGTGGCGGTGGCGGTGGGGGTGGCGGTGGTGGTGGTGGCGGTGGCGGTGGCGGTGGCGGTGGGGGTGGCGGTGGCGGTGGGGGTGGTGGTGGTGGTGAGGGTGGTGGTGGTGGTGGTGGTGGCGGTGGGGGGGGGCGACGCGACGCGATATAGACTACAGACTCTGTACTACATTGAACAATTATTTATTAAACACACTTAAACCAATCGTGTTTCCTTGTCAGCAAATCCCACTCGCCTCGTTACCAAAGATGCTCACCTCGCAGCAGGACGCCTGGAATTGGGCGCTCCGAAAGAAATGCTCACCATCAGGGACAGAGGGGGGGGGGGAGGCGTTTCCCGGCGTGCTTCGGAGGGAGAGAGAGATATCCGTTTCAATTACATATGCGTTCTCCTTGTCGTGGTGGGTGTTCTTCTGGTGGTGTTCCTTTGTTGCTCGCTCCGGGGACTGTTAATTGATGTACCCCGCTAACAGCATGTAAGAGAGTGGAAATTGTGTTTCGGGGAGACCGGGGAAACAATAGAATCATTACCGTCTCCCCGTCTCAGTCCTACTGCAGCCCTGACTTTGAGTTGAAAGACTGAAGATCTGTGGAGGCCCATGCTTTGCATTAAAGTGCAAACTGGCGGCCTGCCAGTTAAAACTAAACTTGGAACTTTGTAGACTTGGTAACACTTTTTCCAATGTATCGTGTGCCGCAATGTATTGTGTACCCCTTCGACACCAAACCACATTTCTTTCCCTCTGAACTGTACTATTTTCATTCAGCATTATTGATTGTTGTGACCAAGGTGATAAAATGAACGAACCTAATGAATACTTTTAATTCCTGGTCAACATATGACATGTATGCATCTCAATCAATATTTATATTTCATGTCAAAATTGTGATTGCATTGTTTTTATTTAATTTATGAGTACTCCCTCAAACCTGCCTGCTCCCCCACCATATGGTACATTTATCCTGCAGATGAGAACCAGCTCTTTCTATATACCTTTTAGACTTACTGTACGGAGTTGGTATTTTGTTCTGTGTTGAGTCAATATGTGTGTGTGTGCTTGTGTCTGTCTATGTGGAGCTTTTGGCATGGCTTGTGTGGAATCTGTCCTCAGCCTTGACCTACCTGGCAGCCATTCACTTTGTACAACCCTCCTATTCCCGACACTGCTTGCCCTGCTGCCTGTTTACTGATTCTCTACACCCAGTGACAAGGCTTTTACTGAAGGCAAGGACCAACGCAGGGGACACGTTCTGCAGTGTCTGTCTGTGTGTGTGTCTGTCTGTGTGTGTGTGTGTGTGTGTGTGTGTGTGTGTGTGTGTGCATGTGTGTGCGTGTGCGTGTGTGTGCGTGTGTGTGCGTGTGTGTGTGTGCGTGTGTGTGTGTGTGTGTGCATGTGTGTGCGTGTGCGTGCGTGTGCGTGTGTGTGTGTGTGTGTGTGTGTGTGTGTGTGTGTGTGTGTGTGTGCGTGTGATTGCAGAGACACATGACACAACACGGAGGGGGGTGGAATCATTCATTGTTTGCATCTTCAAAAAAAGAGGGTCACAGATGCTGGCAGGCACTCAAAAGGAGTAGGAAGCAGAAAGACTCAAGAATAAACAAATCACAGATTAAAAAACACGATGGTGACATTTCTCTGAGTGGTGTCATCATTGTTTAACAATAGATGAGATGGATCTCCTCAGCTCCCCCTAGTGATTCCTTATAATAACTTGTTCACTGTTCAAGAATGATGATCTTCAAGGTCGTGTCCTACCCAACCCCTCATATTGAAATCCATTATAGACATTCTGCCCCCGGCAACACCGCTTCAGGATGCCTTCAGTCTCAGAACAGATATAGAAAGTTTCCTTTCATCATCATTAGTATTCACAGCATTTTAAGCTATTTATATTGTTTCAGGCCGAAATGTATAAATTGGTTCTAGAAATAAAGAAACATCTCAGTAGCAGTTAAGTGGAAGGAATGCTGGAGTTTGGGCATGTTTGAAGGTATCTGGCTTCCTCGTACAGTGTTGTCTTTGGTGTGCCTTCTTAAAGGTAAACTATACTGGGGGCGTGTACCATTAAGGCTCAGTCTGTGTGACAGTGACCGAGGTTCAATTCCAGCCCGCAGTCATTTGCTGCACATCCTTGCTCTGATACTTCCCTGCCTAATCTCTACTGTTTCTGTCAAATAAAACAAACATCAACAATAGCGCTTTAGAAAAGTAAGCTATACTTTAGCCAGACAGGCTCCTTGGCACAACAGTGATGTCGACACGAAGAGTAGCAGCAACAAGAAAAACTACTTCAAAGCTAGTAGCAGTTATATCTTTGAGCCAGGAAATAGTGTCATGTTAGATGCTTTATGTTCCTAACAAACCGAAAACAGAATAGGTTTTTACATCACGGTTTACTGCGTTGATACAGGCCTCCAATGGGGTTGCTTTTATTCTATAGGTGATTGACATTGAGTGGCTTATGTAGATTTGTTCGAAAAGCCATAAAAAGTGCAGTGAAACATGACAGCAGGGAGGCGCCATGAGCTTCACACACGTGCTCACTCCCCTACACTCACTCACGTGCTTCACGGCGTGCGCATGAGACTCACGCCACGACGACCGAGGCAGCGGCCTCTACACACGGCTGGGTTCACCGTGCGGGTTCAACTCCGGGGTGCGTGACGTCAACTCTCTTTGCTCTCCGGTTGCCGGTTGTGCGCTGGGGCACCACAGCGGCGAAAATACTCCTCGGGAACACAACAAATAATCTGTGTTCCACAAATAGTCTCGTGTCCCAGAAGGGGCGCAGGCGTTCATCTGGGTTCCTGGTAGAGGTTCGCAACCACCCTTGGGTTTTAGCGCCCTATCACGGCAGTTTAGCACCAGGGATCTTTTGACGATTGCTAAAAGGCAAACAAAGCTGACACGTTTATTAGCAAATAAAAACAACTCAGCAGAGAAGTTTGTGAAGTGTGTACGGAAAATAAAAAAAAGATGTTCTCAACACCGCATGCATACTATTTTTATGCCACTCCCAGTCTCCACTCTGTGGTGCGTGAACGCTGCTACCACTACTGCAAAAAAAAAGGTGCCTCATGTAAATGTAAAACGGGAGAATGGTTGAAAATGGTTCTCCAAGATGTCCTCGGTCTCAGAGTGGATCAGGTATTCCACTGCTGCCCTGTGTTTTAGTCCCTCTTCTTCTCATATATAAGATATGACAGATCTGCTGTACAAGCCAGATCAGCCAGATCTAAAAGTCACATCACAGACTGGCTTGTAAATGTGCAGAAAGCTGACATGTGGCGTTTAATCCATGTATTGACTGGGTAACATGCAAGGCATCTAATTATAGTGGGATTTAGTCTCAACATCCTTTAGATTCAATCTCATTTCAATGCATGTACAGTGTCTAAACGCCTTAGCCGAGGTGGTTTGACTGAACAAGGTCGGTTGTTGGACATCCTTGCCATGGGTTGAGATGATTTGATAGAGGGTTAGACTTAGTTAGCCTATCAGATCAAAGTCCAAATGCACCCTGTGTTGTTGCTTAGCACTTCTATTGACCTTGCAACAATTGTTGAAATGTTCCTTCTCTCACTTCCGCTCTTAAACACGAAATGTGCCGTCAGAGGCTGAAAATAGCTTTTTGTTCTCAGGTGGAACCGAGCCTGGAGGTAAAAGCCTGTGGCAGAGTCCTCCAACGGGTTCAGGAGAGGTGTGGGGGGTTACGATAAAGTGATGCATGATGGGACTTTTTTTTCAAAATAAGTATACCATTGTTTATGAGATGTGGTGTGTACAGTGTTTGGAAATCAAAGGTGCAGTGTGTAGAGGTTTTGTGGAATGGGTAGATATGTATGTTTTAATTGGTGTTTAATCCCATGAAACTAAGAATCATTGTGTTTGTGTTACAATATAATACACTCTTTATATCTACATACAACAGGTATAAAGAGATATGGAAGATGAACCGGCCCTCTTGCATAGAGGTGGCCATGTTGCACCGCCATGTTTCTACAGTAGCCCAGAATGGACAAACGGCTCTACAGAGAACGCTTTATCTTTCTGACTTTTCTTTGGTGGCACATTATTCCCTTGGCTACGGCCCATTTGTGATACCCGTTATGTAGGGGCGTTTTAATGAGCAATGTTGTACAAGAAAGGTGTCACACTCTGTGGCGTGATACTATAAGTATCAGAGAAGCTTAACCCTCTCTAGAACGTTCCTCATATAGCCTATGAAGACGAGATTATGCTCCGTCATTCCACCAAAACATCCTATGTATTTAGAGGATTAACTTATAATGCGTTATAAGGAGTTTTTTCTTCTTAATTCCACTGTAAAATAGTGGGTAGTGAACGGCAGTTTGCAGATTAGGGGGGATTATGATTAGTGGGTGGTCTTTAATCCATCCATGGTTTGGAGACGTTAGTTCCCCTGTTCGATAACTTTAAGTTAGGCTGTCCTTTGTTTGGAGAAAGTTGGTGTCCAAAACGAAACTGTTGCAATACAACTGCACACCATTTTGTCTTCAAAAGCAAGACATTCACATACCCCAATTCATTTAAACGTTGGCTTGTAGTGCCAACTGTTGTGGAGATGATTGACCAACACATTTATCGGATAGTGATGATTATAGCTCCATGTAGTTCCCCCCTATGGATGCATAAGAGAACTGTGTGAGAATTGTGGCTGATATGTCCTCCATGTCCTAGGACAATATACAGTGACCACGGTGACCAGGACAAAGATGCAGAATTGTGATTGGTTAAACTGATTTAACGTAGACTTTAATCGCTCTCTGTATGGCACTTTAATCGCTCTCTGTATGGCACTTTAATCGCTCTCTGTAATTTGGCACTTTGATCGCTCATTGTAACTTGGCACTTAGTCAGAGATGTTGTATACTAGCAATGGACAACCTAGCAATTGAAACGCTTGAAACTTGTCCTGGTGACTTTCTTACTGTATTAGCAGCAATGAAATGTTCCACCTTCTTATGACAAATGTACTCTTTGTAAGTCGCTTTGGATAAAAGCGTCTGCCAAATGCCCTAAATGTAATGTAAATGTAAATGACTTGAGCCAATAATTAATCCTGCTTTTTCGCAAAAGGGAAATACCTTACACAATTCAGGCTAGTGCAGGCCACCGTAGTCTAGTGGGATGGGAGGGTTGGGATATTCAGTTCACTGCTGGTTGCTGCCACAGACTCCACAGACCGGCCTTTAAGTGTTTAGCGACAATCATGAAAGCAGACACCATAAAGTAATGCATGCTTTATGGGTAATATGGAAACCCCTTCACAAATAATGACATCACTCCATCTTTTTGATTGGCATTCAATTAAAAACAATGGTATCATGATGTTTTCTAGTGTTCATGATTATGTGTGTGTTTGTGTGTGTCTCTGTCTATGCAAATGAACGACCTCACAGATTGCTAATGCAATATAATGGATTTCTTTCTGTCGTATATTATTTATCCCATTCTAGATTGTACAAAGAACCTCGCGGGGGGGCATTTCATAATGGGTTCTCTGTCACGCATTGCTTCCCTAGATTAAATACAGGAAATGAAACAATCGAAACGGACACGTGTGATTTCAAACATGCCGCAAGTAAACGCGCAAACACGCAATTCTAAAACATTTTGTACAATAACGAAAGCCCCCTCGGTCCGTCCCACATCTCTTGTTCACGTGTTCTGTGTAATGAGTTAATAAACTCACACGTTCCTCACTGTGGTTCCTCCATCCCCCGAAGTCCAGTGAGCTACAGTAGTTTCTCGCCATATGAGTCAGAGAGCCAGATGCCCACAAGGTGTTCCGCGTTCATTTGCGATTAAAATTTGCAGTGCAGTGAAAGAGCACCGAGTTATATGTCAGACATTATTTGGCTCAAAATCCTCTTTCTTGTATGTGTGTGTGTGTGTGTGTGTGTTTAACACCGCAGAACCACAGCAGATGCTTCACTAAACACGTCTTTGGTTGCTGTTCCTTTATTATTTTTAAATGTCACTTTTGAGTTTCTCTATGTGACCCCCCTGTCCAATTGCAAATGCCACGCAAGTTAATACAAAAAGTAGCAGTGTCTGATCCCTATTCATGCTGTCCCTTCTTTAGCCTAGTTTACATGAAAATGTTCATATTTAAATATCCACCAGCATTTCATTTATTTAATGCTCCACTTGCAAACTTTCTTTCATACCAATGGTTAGTCACTAGATGTCACTTTGGTGCCGCCGGTCCAGCTATGGATATTACATATTACAAACATATCATGTGTTTGCATTTCTTCATTTCAAGTTTGTGATATTGTTTAGGCCTGTAATTTATTCTTTGTGGAAAATATATTCAATAAGAATATCAAAAATAACTTGAACATACAAATAGCTCCTGTATGTAACATGGCACTCATCGTATGGCCCGATATTTCAAATATGCAATTTTAACTGTAACTGTTCTTGTGCTGTCTTCGCTAAGAAAGAAGGTATCTTAGCGAAGCAGCCAGTCCAATCAGGTGCATTCTCCTCCAATGGGAGTCGGTCCGATCACAGGAGGTTAATAACAACAATGTCATACTGAACATGCAAAAGGCAACACAAAGAACGAATACCCCATATAGCCATACGATGAGTGCCATGTTACATACAGGAGCTATTTGTTATTTGCTATTTGCTGCCTGTTTGCTTTTTGTTCTCACCATGCGTTACTGTCTTTAGCTGCCCAAGGAACTACACTGCAAGCTGGCAGCATCTGTAATGTTATATGTCTCAGGTATCTTCAATGCAAGGTGTACACAATACATTTAATGTAACTTGTCTGGGCTTGTCTTTAAAGTGTCCCCTCTGAACAAAGGCCACGGGCGTTTATTGAAGAATGTAAAAAGAAGATGGCTCACCAGCTTACAGGTGAGTGACTGAACAACCGCAGCCTCTCCTCCCCACGGCCACTGTCAGGCCTTTTGTCTGCCCCTGGTCGGGCTCATTAAGCCGACATGTTACAAGCAGGGTTTTTGCTAGCCATTTTATTGGCCGGCCAATCTGACCCATAAGATACTGATTTACCGGCCAAATTATAGCAACCATATGCAGTACACCTGGGTGTGTGATGATACGTTTGTGTGCAAAAACACATGTTTCAAAAAATGAATGCCTTGTGTTATTACGTCAAATAACATGAACATAGCCTACCTTACTTGCTTAAAATCTAAATTATGAATGAACTAAAGTATTGCAGCCAGAGTTTTCAATAATTAAAAAAAAACCTTGATGAATTCCACCTATTTTCAAACATTTAACTAATTCCTAAATGATGTTACAAATATAACATAGTTCTACTGGCCTTCTGCAGCTTGTTTCAAAACAAGGGTTGTGGCCCATATTTGTATGGAATCTGGCCTATTTACTTTGTGACATTGTGGCTGTGAACTGCACTGTTGCCTTTGTGAAGTTGAACGTTTGTGAGGTCCTTGGTGCTGCTAGTGATACGCATCGACCCTGTCACCTTTTCCTCGTGGAGGCGGTATCTCATTGCCACTTTTCATTCTATTTTGTAGAGAAAACCCCCTTTCCACCGGAACACCGGACACAGGGACGGCGCGTGCATGCATCCGTTGCCAGTTTTGCCCAGTCGGGGTGCGCCTGTCCAGATTCTCTAATGAGCGTCTCACAGGCGGTGTGGAGCTTCAGTCCACCGTACCCACTGAGTCATCATCGGCACCGCGGTTCTGCGCGCGTCTGAGGTGCAGATGAAAGGTACTGTTGGGACAGCCTGTCTCTCTGTCCGCGTCGCTTTGCCAAAGTGCTCCAATAGCCAGTGAATGGATAGGCTATGCATAGTCCTGAAACTCTCTGAAAATATGTTTTTTCTCAATATGCCTACAGGCTGATCATTTTAGATCATCTAGATAATCTATAAAACTATTAGATTTTTTCAATGTGAACTTGTATAAATGTGTAGGGTGTAGCCTATAGATGATATCACTGTATACAGACTTAATGTAGACTACGTACACCCATTATTTCTCAGGTATCTGATTAACAAGATGCCAAAGCAGTTGAGGATGTCCTCGTATCTGTCTGTGCTACTGTAACATTCTTGCTGGACAACTGTTCTTTTTGGCCCGGGTTCGCCGTGTCAGTGCTGCTATGGAGGCTTTTACCATCAGTCTGATGTTGGCGCTCACTGCCTTGCCCAAGGAGAGCCAACGGATGGCACAGTGTCGCGTACGCTCGTCATGTCTTCGTGGTTTCAGATGGCAGTTGTTCTTGCGAGTACAAAGAGTAAACACTAAAAACTCTGGCTTCACAGTGTTTGTGTTTGTTGGCTGACACCTTCTCAACAGCTTTAGATGCGTCCAGTGAAGCTAGTGCACAACGGCGAGCCACACAGTGGACTTGAATAGAGAAGGGGCTTTCCTTTTTCAGCAAGGTGCCAACCCCACCCTGATTACCTCCTAGCCCTGTTTGATCCCAGGCTCCCCACCTGACCGATCGTTCCTGATGCACTTCTGCTGATCTATCGTAGATTCACTTTGCATTCACTGTGTCGTGGTTTCCTAGGAGACACGACTCAGGCTTTCCATCTGTCAACATCATCAGATTTTTTTTGTTACCATTATGTTTACTGTCATCAATGGTCATGCCAAGGAAGTCGCTGGAAATGTATCATCAGGTTCTTCCTGCAGGGTTTACTCCAACGCTCTCTCCATGTCGTTGATGGAGTCACCGTGTTTGTATCGACCCTTGCAGCTTTGAGAGTTGAAGACGTTTACAGATTTTAACAACTCGGCCATTGCAACAGATTGATGACACGGGATGTCAGTTTGAGACGTGTGGTGTACAGATGTCTCAAAAGGAGACATGCAATATTTTTCTGTTGAATATGATAATAAGATGCTTATTGCAATGTTCTGGTGCTTTATGTAATGGCCTAATAATAATAATACATAAAAAAAGGTACCAGCCAATTGAAATTGTAGAGTGGAAATGTCTAGCAAATGTCGGTCAACAGAAACCCTGATGGGACTGAGGCTGCAGCTCTCCCGTTCTCCACTGGGTCAAAAGACATTTGTCAATCACTCCACCCCTTAGAAACATACATTAAAATGCATTTAACTGGCACTGTACCTGTACTCTGCACGAGGACGATAAAGTTGAATCTAATCTAATCTAACTACAATAGTGTTGACTGGGACACGTATTACATATTGTTACATCAGGCTAGAGGCTAGAGACACATGGAGACAAACGACAATGTGAGACTCCATATGAAATATTTCTAAATAGTATGAATAAATGAGGCACAGTGAGGCCAATAATGATGATTGTTTATTTTGGGGGTTAGAGTGATGGATCAGCGGACCTCATAATGAGCGAGTGCCGATACAACATTTATTGTGAATCTATAAATATTGTGATTCTGTAAAGATTGCTATACAATATATGTCACTGAGAGATTTTGTCTTTGTGTAGTTGAAGTTACCATTTGGGTTCGACACGTGGTCTGGTCATAGAAGCGAACTGGAGGATTATACGGCACCTACACCTGAAGCGAAGCTGCAGAAAACTAGACACAAATGGGGCTCAATTTACCTTGAAGTCTTTCATCTTGCATGGCACGGCAGCTTGCTCATCTACACAACCACGTTAACTATTTCCAGGAAGGCCTACTTCTCCAGTGTCATTCATCTAAACAAAACTAAGTAAAAAGTGACGCAAAAACCCACATGTGAGCTCCTCCCTCTCTGCATGCAACGCCATGGCATTCTTTGAGCCCAGAATCCAATCCATTAGAAAATAAATTGATGCTCTCCATACTCAAACGTCCTTTAAAAGCGGCACCAAATGTCCACCCTGAAGCAACCTTCATGCAGTGCAGCACAATCTCTTTGGATTAACGTGCACAGCTAACACAGGCATCTAAACCCTCAACGTGTATGCTGGCTCCTCTCCCTATAAGGGTTTTTAAAGAACGGTGAGACCTGCTAGGCTCAACATCATGAACCTTTCCTTCTCTACTGGAACAGTTCCCTCCAGCTGTAAGACTGCTGTGGTGAACAACTTATTTCAACACTTTCAATCGGGTTTCCTCACTTTGTACTCCACTGAAACTGCTGTGACCAGAGGGGTAAATGATCTCCTACTTACCATGGAAAGCAATGCAAGCTCCCTGCTGGTGATGCTTGACCTCAGTGCTGCCCTCGACACAATTGAGCATAGCATTCTTCGTCATCATCTCAAACACTGCTGGCATCAAAGATTCTGCCCTTCTCTGGTTTCGATCTTATCTCACAAATAGAACACCATTTGTTCTCTGTGAAGACCCAGAAACACTGCAACCTAAGCGTTGGTCTCCCCCAAGGGTCCTTGGTCCACTGCTCTTTGCAATCTACATGCTTCTTCTTGCAAATATTACCTGCGGCTACGGAATTAGCTTCCACTGATATGTAGACGACACTCAAATCAACATTCCTATTGAATCATACAAATCCTCTCAAATTCAGAAGATTCAGTCTTCCCTGACTGCAACTAAAATATGGATGTCCCATGACTACTTGCAGCTCAACAAAGGGAAAATGGAGCTGATAATCATTGGCTCAAAGCAACAACATATTTTGCAGACTTACAGACGTATCACTGTGTTTTGACGGCAAAGTTCCTGTGTCAAAGATCTGGATGTCTCTCTGTGTCTTGTTTCACCGTGTGCTTTCTTTTGAGGTGCTCCCAATGTATGGACAGAGCGCTCTGCTATCGAGCGCCCGATCTATGGAACACTCTGCCGCCTGTAACAAGGGAAGCTGACTCTGCTGAGATATTCAAAGCCAAGCTGAAAACCTACTTCTCTACTTCTTTTGTTTGGTGCCTAAGGGTGCCCTCAGCTGCTACTGCAACTGGGTTGAGGAGGATTTCTGCTGCTGATCGGCAGTAGATTTGTGGTTGCCTACTTGTTTTCTGTGCACCCTGCGCCATCTAATTTTAAAATTATGTGTGCTTTAGTGTGTTGTGGTGACTGGATCCCTGGACCTCCTTCTCAGGATAGCTTTTTGTTGCCCTCTGGGGTGCCAGGTTTTGGATATAAATAGGCAATATGAATATTTTGCCTGCTTAGACAAAGACTATGATTAAGAGTAACTGTGATTAAGGGTTATACAAATAGAATTGAATTGAAGTGTCTTGATCATCTGCAGTTTTATACCTTTATACAGTTCTTCTGTTTGGTACATTGATGTTTTTATTTATGTAATGATTCAGTGCTTTTCAAGTACTGAATGATGTCAAATCATTTTCAAACTATTTAATTCATACAAATTTATCTTGCTATCAAACATGCATCTAACTAAAATAGGTATTGTAGGTAATATTCAATAATCAGGTAATATTTGATTTTTCATTCTGTTTTCATAGCAATTGGTCATTTATTTATTATTTATTCATACAATGAGCTAGTCGATGTGGTCATAAACTGATCCACATGTAAGGAAATAACCAAAATTATTTGTGTACATAAGCTGGCAAGAAGATTTGTTTTCAAAGAAAGTGATTACAATTATGTATTATTGTAATCACAATGTTTTACCTTTACCGGTGATGCAATGTTTTACCACTGAAAAGGTAAAACATCACTAAACTTAAACAACCTTTTACTTACACGGCACTTTTTTAAGCCATGGAAGTTATATGTAGAAATTCATGACAATGACTAATGACTATTGGTGGACTGTCTGGACACTCCACTAACAACACATCCTGGTTTCTGTTGCTACTTCCCACGCTTCATTTCCAGACCTGTTTATATAGTGTACATAATAGTCTAATTTGAAGTGCAAACCGTAAAATAAATAGAATCCCATTTGGGTAGCACTTTAGAATAACTGTAATGTAAGTTACAGTTAGTTTAACAATATAAATTGTGTTAAGAATGCTTGAAAACACTTGATAATGCTGTAATTCACAATTTGTTAAGGTAATTTTAAACCCACTTTCAGTCATTTGTGTTAGAGACTATATATACCTTACTACTAATAATTACATTACTTGGTATGGCTGCAATGGTACTCAAGGCATTTTAGTGTAATTTATAAATGTAAAGTAAGGTAAAGATAGTCATGTGTTAAGCTCACACAAAAGCCTGCTTTCTTACCAGATGGAGTGATCAATCTAGCCTTTACATGTCATTTATAAATGCTTAGTAAGGCATAGATATTTTTTACCTTAGACACACTTGGAAGTTTGAAAGCTGATGCTTTCGAACTACATGACCTAATCATGAATTGCAGCATTGCATTACTTTTGTGTTTATAAGATTTTATTAACACATTGTAAATTGTTTGTAAATTATTAACGCATGCTTAGTAAATTGTGTTATGAAACACTTATAGCAAAGAGCCTCCATATATGAACAATTCTTTACACATTAGTAATTTAGTATTTACTCCTGCTATGTTAATGCTTAAATGTCACAGTCAT